>LPNX010089862.1:11822-109366 GCA_001517045.1 Pseudotsuga menziesii | reverse complement strand
CTCTCTCTCTCTCTCTCTCTCACACACACACACACACACACACACACACACACACACACACATCCCTGTGTTTCTCCTCACCACTAACACCCCCTAAAATATAACCTAAAACACCTAGACATCCCCACACACATCCATAGGTCTCCCTTTACCACTGACACCCCCTCCCTTATATCACTCCCCAACCAATCCAACTACCTCTAACCCCTACCCACTTATTACATCCCCTCTGCATTCACCTAGAAATCCCCACATTAATCTAACCCCGCCCCCACTCCTAAACTCCTAACAAATCCCTTCCTCTCGCTCTCTCTTAGAAACAAACATCCCTTTGTTTCTCCTTACCATAACACCCCCTAACCTATAACCTACAACACCTAGACATACCCACACACATCCACATGTCACATCCATAGGTCTCCCTTTACAACTAACACCCCCCTCTGTTATATCTCTCCCCAACCAATCCATCTACCTCTAAGCCCCACCCCCCTAGTACATCCCGTCTACATTCACCTAGACACCCCAGCATTAATCTAACCCCCCCACTCCTAAACTCTTAACACATCCCTTGCTCTCGCTCTCTCTCACACATACATCCACATGTCACCCCATCCCACTAAGGATCCCCCCCCTTCCACTCTATCTGTGTTTATCTCTCTCTCACACACACACAAACACATCCCTATGTTTCCCCTTACCACTAACACCCACTAAAATATAACCTACAACATCTAGACACCCCCACACACATCGACAGGTCACATCCATAGGTCTCCCTTTACCACTAACACCCCCATCCCTTATATCACTCCTCAACCAATCCAACTACCTCTAACCCCCACCCCTCTATTACATCCCCTCTATATTCACCTCAACAATCCCACATTAATCTAACCCACCCCCTCCCCACACTCCTAGACTCCTAACACATCCCTTCCTCTCACTTTCTATCACACACACATCCTTAGGTCACCCTACCCCACTAAGGACACCCCCCCTCCACTCTATTTTTGTTTCTCTCTCTCTCTCACACACACATCCCTATGTTTCCTCTTACCACTAACACCCACTAACCTATAACCTACAACACCTAGATACCCCCGCACACATCCACAAGTCACATCCACAAATATTCCTTTACCACTAACACCCCCTCCCTTATATCACTCCCCAACCAATCCAACTACCTCTAACCCCCACCCCACTATTACATCCCCTCTATATTTACCTAGATACCCCCATGTTAATCTAACCCCCCACCACTCCTAAAATCCCAACACATTCCTTCCTTTCTCTCTCTCGCACACACACATCCACAGCTCACCCCAGCCCACAAAGGATCCCCCCCCTCCACGCTATCTTTGTTTCTCTCTCTCTCTCTCTCATATCCGGATGTTTCCCTTTACCACTAACACCCCCTAACCTATTACCTACAACACCTATATACCCCCACACACATCCACAAGTCACATCCATAGGTATCCCTCTACCACTAACACCCCCTCCCTTATATCACTCCCCAGCCAATCCAACTACCTCTAACCCCCACCCCCCTATTACATCCGCTCTACATTCACCCAGAAACCCCCACATTAATATAACCCCACTCCCACTTGTAAACCCCTAACACATCCCTTCCTCTTTCTCTCTCTCACATAGAAATCCCTATGTATCCCCTCTGACACAAACATACACACATCCCTATGTCTCCCCTTACCACTAGCAACCCCTAACCTATCTCTCTGACACACACACACATCCCTATGTCTTTCCTTACCACTAGCACCCCCTAAGCTATCTCTCTTGAACACCCACACAAATCCCTATGTCAAGCCTTACCACTAGTACCCCCTAACTTATCTCTCTAACACACACACACACACACATACCTATGTATCCCCTTATTACTAACACCCCTTAACCTATCTTTTTGTCACACACACATCCCTTGGGTTGTAAAACAATATAGTTAGGGTGAATAGACGGGGAGTGTTAAGGTGCAAAGACTAAGGGAGTGCTTGTTAATTCCCCCTAAACCTTGAATGATCCCTTAGTCGTGCAACTAACTTCTTATATGCCCCAAAATTCTATTAGAGTAAAATGCGCACTCGTTTTATGTGTCCAAAATGCGCCCCTATTTTAGTTAACAATAACGCATGCACATTTAGTCTAAGTATAAAAAATAGCATTCCCTATCCAAGAAACACTCTAACACATTTCACATAGGTTTGACACTCTGCATGCAATTTCAGGTTACAGACAGTGCTTGAACATTCTCTTCTTCACCATATTATCACACAATTTTTTTTTTACATCAAGCATCTCCACCACAAGTTTCTAAGTATTGCTTGGAGCATGTTATACATTGAGGAGCAAGAAATAAAGAATTAATTCAAGAAGGAGAAACATAGAGCATCTCCACCATTGTTATTCTTGGAATTGAGGAGCTATATGAGTGCAAGACTATCCAAGGAACTCATGCATTCCATTCAATTAGGACGTTAGACAATGCTACAGTTGAAATGCAGATAAGGAAACTCTCTTGTTTTTCCTATCCATGTAGCAGTGTTGAATGGGACAAATGCTAATCCACAAATTGGGTTGACAGCTGGGATCGTGTATCAGTCCCCATTGGTCGACAAATAATTGCATAATTATCCCAATTGGAGGAGAGCCAGTCGAGTATTTCACATGACTATGACCACATTTAAGATCCCATACAACCAGGTTCGACTATTATGTTGATATCTTTCAAATATTTGACGACTAATTGTGCTTAGTTAGCTGACTCCTAGGTCTGCACTTTATTTTATGCAGGGCACATATACACAATGGTTTCCCCAAGAGACAATGAATGGAACACTGACTACTATTTCGAACATTGCTTGGATGGGAAGCAGACCCTCATTTTCTCATAAACGACTCCAAGGGCAATGATTTTCCAATTGGTTTGATGGTTATCAAAGGAGAATATTTGACACAATTTTCCCACGCACGAAAGAAAAAAGGTTATGTACTTGAATATTATAAGTAAGGAAATGTCAAATTTGTGTACATGGGGGTCAACTTCACATATTGGTTGACTGTGAACATGTGTCTAACATTCCCACATGGAACCTGCCTAAACATGCTTGCATGACCCACCAAAACCTCGTTTTGATGCACGGTTTCCATTCTATTCCCTGGTTAGGGATTCAACAAGTGTCCCTGAAATACTGTAGGAGGTGGGATTCAACATGTTATAGAATAATGGTCATTGCTCAGATCAAAGAACCATTGTATCTCTTGGATTCAGGACATCAGGATAGTGCTAGGGGTGTCCCTCTACTCTAGGTCCATGGACAAGAGATCATTGTTTTTGTCAATTTTGGAAACTAGGGTTTTACTCAATAAGGGAATGTCAAATTTTTGCACATGGGTTTCAACTTCGCATATTGATCGACCATGAATGTCTGGCTAGCGTTCCAACGTGGAACATGCCTAAACATGCTTGCATGACCAACCAAAAGTCCATTTTGATGCATGGTTTCCATTTTATGGCTTCAGTAGGGATTGAACATCTGTACCTGAAAGCCTGTAGGAGGTGGGATTCAATATGCGATAAAGTGATGGTCATTTCTTAGATAGACAAGTCATCGACACCTTTCGATTTAGGACATCGGGATAGTGCTAGGGGTGGCCCTCTACTCTTGGTCCATGGACAAGGGATCATTTTTTGTGTCAATTTTGGAAACTAGGGTTTTGCTCGATAAGTGAATGTCCAATTTTTTCACATAGGGGTCAGCTTTGAAAATTCCTTGACTGTGAACATGTGGCTAGTGTTTCCACATGAAACCTGCCTAAACACACTTGCATGACCCACCAGAAGATCGTTTTGATTCATAGTTTCCATTCTATGCCCCAGGTTGGGATTTTGACAGGTGCCCTTGAAAGTCTGTAGGAGGTGGGATTAACCATGCAATAGAATGATGGTCATTTCTTGGATCAATGATCCCTCTCCTGGGTTGGATTCATGGCATCAGGATACTACTATGATGGCCCTCTAATCTGGTTCCATGGGCAAGGGATTATTTTTTTGTCAATTTTGGAAACTAGGGTTTTGCTCTATAAGGGAATGTTAAATTTTTTCACAAGGGGGTGAACTTCACATATTTCTCGATTGTGAACATGTGGATACTATTCCCACATGGAACATGCCTAAAAACTCTTGCATGACCTACCATAATCCCATTTTGATGCTCGAATTCTATTCTATGCCATGAGTAGGGATTCAACAGGTGTCTGTGAAAGCCTATAGGAGGTGGGATTCAACATGCGATAAAATGATGGTCATTGCTTGGATTGACAAGACGTTGAATCCATTGGATTCAGGATGTCTAGATAGTGCTAGGGGTGTCTCTCTACTCTGGTTCCATGGACAAGCGATCATTTTTTTTAACAATTTTGGAAACTAGGGTTTTGCTCAGTAAGTGAGTCTCCAATTTTTGCACATAGGGGTTAGATTTGCAAATTCCTCCACTGTGAATGTGTGGATAGCATTCCCACATGTAACCTTCCTAAATATGTCAATTATCTCAAGAATTATCATCATGTACACGAATGAGAAAGTACTAATCAATTATGTAAAAAATGAACATCTCAGCGAAAAACCATTTCTAGGGGAAGAGGCTTGGACTCTTTAGTAGGAAGAGGAGCCGTAGGTTGAAAATCAACCTCAATTACGTGCACTAATGGACCAGCGTGTATCTACATTCACCAAATGATAAAATAGTTAAACATTGTGCATGTTCATAAACAATACACATGAAATGTACAATTACAAATATTCAAGTAGATGTACCTCAGTGTGACTTATCCCTATTGTAGATGCAACATTGACCATAGCATCAAAAATCCCACTAAGGTCTAGCATGAATGACTCTACTTCCTGATGTTGTAAACATGCGAAAATTACATTAAGAAAAGCTAGTTGTGAAGTGAATTCAAATCTAACCAACAACTGCCATTGCAAGCATGTACATTACCTTGGGATGAGTAGATTGATCATCATGCACAGTCGTGGTTTTCAAGGAAGCGGGTCGTCTGATGTAAAAAAACCCCTTATCTACATTTGGACTATGGGGAGACCCAAACCAAAGAGGCGGTGCAGGGATTTGCGATGATGTCTACAATCATAAAGTGTTACCATAGTTAGACATGGAGTTTAATGGATGGAATAGTATGTACTAAAAAACTAACATGTTGTAGTATACTTACCCCTGCCTAGGACATATCCCCCCATGGGAGTGACCTCTTCCATCAATTTCTTGTCCCTCTTCAGATGTTGATAGCATCTGCAAGTTTAAAAATTATAACTATTAGCAAAAGGAGTGTACAATAATAAATTTAAATAATTCAAACAAGATTCAGTCATTAACCATGTACTTACATTGTGCAAGTAATCGTAAATTGCACCTTGGAGTATTTCGCTGGGATCAATGTCTCCAGCATCATGTTCTAAGTGGGGTTCCTGCAACTTCAAAAATTGTAAATATTAGAGAATTTAACAAATTAATAAATACTAACACATGCATTAACAAGATTATATGTATTACCAAAATGACAAATGTTTAAATATTACCTCAATGATGGTTTTTTGGGCCTCGGGTACAACCATACCGAGTGAAGTACCATCCCCTTGAGAGGCATCAATATCCTGCAAGAGTAAATATTGCATATATTATGAATATTTTAATATGTTACATATAGTACAGAAAAGTTAAAAACTGAACAATAATAGAGTTTTAACTGTTGATGTATTTGTAACTTTGAAATGTATTCATCTATGTATCTTATGTATTGTAACCCGATGTTGATTCCAGGATGTATCTATTATGTAATTGAGTCATGTTTTCATGCCCCGATGTTTCGATCGGGAGAATCAATAATATGAACAAGTCATTTCAAGTCATAGTGGGTAACCCTCCGATTGTGTAATGGTTAAAGTCCCCGCAGTTCCAGGGCACTAGGGTTCTTAGAATCTCCTAGTAGAGGTCGACCCTAGCAGGGTTTTAGTCATGTCAGGATTAGTATAAATAGAGAGCTGGGGTCTCTATTTAGTACACATCACTCTTACACTCAAGTGTAGCACATAGTTGAGGAAGGAGAAGACACTAGGGCTAGACAAGAAGAAGATTACTGCTGTCGGGAGTGCATCTTACTGTTTTGGGGTTTTACATCTTGTGCTGATTCTATCTTTGAGAAAGTTGCGGGGTTTTCTCCATTTATGGTTTCCCCAATTAAAAATGTTGTGTTCATTGTCTCTTGTGTTTGATTGCTATACTTTTTATTCTCTCAGTAAATATCCTAACATAATGCTAGCATAATGTTGAAAAACTAACATGGTATCAGAGCTAACCTGAGAAGAAGACACTGTGCAACTGCAGGAACTAGGGCTTCCTAGTTTGTGGATATTCCTCCACAATTTTTCAGAAAAATTAAGGTGGAATAACTCTCCTCCTTAGGGTTCATCTTTCTGTTGAAGCAGAATCCAATTCTGAGGTTTTTTCAGTTTTGGACATGTCACTACGGTTAGAAATTAGGGCTTTTCACAGAAGAGGAATTTTTCAGTGACCCCAGGCCTAGATTTATCTTCTTCCCAAAATCGAAGTTAGGGACAAATTTCAAGGCATTTGGGTGGACAGAACTCCGGAAAAGTAAAACCCTAATTTGCTCCTGAACCAGCTCTATAGGATTTCAGCTCAAGTTTCAAATCCGACACCTTAAACTTGGTAAGATCTAAAATCTTTTGTATTTCCATTTGAGGTTCTCAGTTAATATATCTCATCATACCAAGCTTGATGAAAAGCTTGAGGGATTTGATAACTTCTGAGCCTGGAAGTATAGGATCTCCCTGGTCCTATAAGAAAATGAATTAGACTCCTACATCCATGAGGAGGTTCTAGTTCCAGTGGGAGATGAGGCAAAGGCCTTACATAAGAAGAAGATGGTTATGGAAAAGAGAATCATTGTTGATTGTATCAAGGATCACCTTATCCCATAGGTGTCCTCTCTCAAGACACCTAAAGCTATGTTTGATGCCCTAACCAAATTGTTTGAAGGGAAGAACATAAACCAGAAGATGACCCTGAGAAAGCAACTGAAGAATGTGAAGATTCAGAATGTAGAAACAATCTAGTCTTACTTCACAAGAGTTTCTCATATCAAAGAACAACTAGAAGTAGTTGATGAAGAAGTCAAAAATGTAGAGATTGTAATGACTACATTGAATGGCCTTCCTAGGTCATCAGATTCTTTCATCCAAGGAATCTGTGCTAGAAAAAAAAGTTACTCAAGTTCAACAGACTATGGGAAGAGTGCTCTAAGGAAGAAGCATGGATAGCAGCTCGAGAAGAGAAGATGGGAAGTGAAGACCAAGATCTCACGATACACTCCAAGTCTCACTCAAAGTTAAGCAAAAGAAGACCTCATAGCTCCAGAGGTAATCACTCTCACAAAGATAACACTAGAAAATATGCATCTACAATCATATTCTATACATGTGATGAAGCAGGACACTACGCAAGGAATTGTCCTAACAAACAGAAGATAGTAAAGAAGAGAAAAAAAGAAGACATAATGCTCATGCTGTAGCGGATGATGAACCATCCAAGAAGAGATCCAGATATGAAAGTGAAGATTCTTTAAGTGAGGATGAATATGTTCTGATATCCACTCTCATAGGTAACGTTACTCATGGAAGTGATGATTGGCTTATAGACAGTGGGTCTTCCAAACATATGACTGGATTCAAGAAATCCTTTGTGAGACTGTCAGAACATGAATCACCTCACAAGGTGAAGCTACGAGATGACTACCAATATCCAATAAAAGTTAGTGGGGAATCTTCCTATAAATTAGACTCTGAAAAGTCTCTAACAATGAAAGAAGTATTGTTTATTCCAGGACTCAAGAAGAACCTTCTCTCCATATCAGCATTAGATGCAAAAGGAATGCGGGTAGCATTCATAGATGGTCAAGTCATCATGTGGCCAAAAGGAAATACTATCAATGATGCAGTAGTGATTGGAGAACAAGAAGGAGGATTGTACAAATTAAGGGGCCATCTAGAACAAGCCTTAGTCCATGACATATTAGAGCCAAGCGAACTTTGGCATAGAAGGCTTGCAGATGTGCATTACAGAGCACTACCTATTGCAAGCAAAGATGTCAAAGGTATTCCAAAAATCCAAGAAAAACATGATGGGGTCTGCAAAGGATGTGTGAAAGGAAAGAATACAAAAAAGACATTTCCAAGCAGTGAAAGAAAAGCAAAAGGAATCTTGGAAATCATCCACTGCGATGTATGCGGTCCTATGTCATCAAACACTCTAAGCGGGTATGCATATTATGTTTCTTTTATTGATGACTTTTCTAGGAAGACATGGGTTTACTTCATGAAGAACAAAGAAAAAGTATTCAGTAATTTCAAAGAATTCAAAGCCTTGATCTAGAACCATACTGAAAAGAAGATCAAGACCATTCGATCAGATAATGGCGGAGAATTCACTTCAAATGAATTCAAAGAGCTATGCAAAGAATTAGGGATTAAGAGGGAGTTGTCCACTCCTTATAACCCATAAAGGAATGGGGTTGTAGAACGGAAGAACAAAACTATCATGGAATATGCAAAAGCAATGCTTCATGATCAAGACCTTCCTATGCATCTTTGGGCGAAAGCTGCCAGAACAGTGGTGTATGTACAGAACTGTACTCCACATGGAGTACTCAAGAACAAGACTGCTGAAGAAGTCTTATTCGACAAGAAACCATAAGTCAGTCATCTCAGAATATTCAGTTGTCTTGTGTACATCCACATTCCAAAAGAGAAGAGGACTAAATTAGATCCTTCAGGAAAAAAGGGTATATTTGTGGGATACTCTGAAATCTCGAAGGCTTACAAAATATATTTCCTAGGATACAAGAAGATTGACATCAGCAGGAATGTGACATTTGATGAAGACACAGCTTACAACAAATCTAGAAAGAGACTTGCTGAAGAACCTGAAGAAGCAGAAGCACCCAAAATTCATGATACAACCATGAATGAAGAAACTCAAAAAGAAGATCAAAAATTTGAAGAACCACAAGGACCTGTAGATCCACCTCTGGAGACGAATCCTCATAAGAGGAAACCTACTTGAGTACGAGAACTTATCCAAGGTGCGGAAAAATATGGGGCTCCAGAAGATAATCACAGAGAAAGAAAGAGGACCAGATCCTGTTCTAGGTATGTAGCTTTACTATGTGATTTCATTGATAAAAAAACCTTCCAGTTATGAAAAAGTGGCAGAATGGAAAGAATGGAAGGATGTGATGATCGAAGAGTACCAATTGATCATGAAGAATGATGTTTGGGATGTTGTCCCAAGAATAGACAGGAAGTCAGTTGTAACTTCCAAATGGATCTACAAGATCAAACATGTTGCAGATAGTAGCATTGAAAAGTATAAGGCAATATTTTTATCTTGAGGTTTCTCTCAGAAAGGGTGAATAGACTATGAAGAAACCTTCGCACATGTAGCATATACACTTCCATCAGATCAGTACTTGCTCTGGATATAGTGATGAAATGGAAGATACACCAGATGGATGTCAAGAATCCCTTCTTGAATGGTGTAGTGGAAGAGGAAGTGTATGTAGAACAACCACTCGGTTTTGAGACACATGACAGGGAGTCTCATGTATGCAGATTGAAGAAAGCCCTATACAGTTTGAAACAGGAACCCAGGACAAGGTACGACAGAATTGATAGCTTTCTTCCTAGTTTGGGCTTTACCGAGAGTAAAGCAGATTCCAACCTTTACTACAAGGTTGAAGATGGAAACCCAGTGATGCTTCTACTATATGTAGATGATCTGTTCGTGACAGGTTTGGATGGGTTGATTACTGATATGAAGAGAAATCCTTCTATTGAGTTTGATTTGAAGGACTTGGGTATGACGCATTACTTTCTAGGTATGGAGGTGTGGCAGAGTGCGGATGGAATCTTCCTTGGACAAGGGAAGTATGCAGTAGAGATCTTGAAGAGGTTTGAGATGATGGAATGTAAGACTATTGACACACCTATGGCATCGAACCTGAAGGTATTGAGTGATCCTTCATCAGATTTGATTGATGCTACGATGTATCGTCAGATGATTGGGTCATTGATGTACCTGATGAACACGAGACCAGACATTTTCTTTGCTGTGCACACCTTCAGCTAGTTCTTGACATATTCGAGAAATGTTGACTTGATTGCTGCAAAGCATATTTTGAGGTACCTAAGGGGTACAGTTGATTGTGGGCTCAAGTACGATGTGAATCGGAATATTAACCTGGAGGGTTATGTTGGTTCAGATTGGGCAGGCAGTGCCATTGATAGGAAGAGCACTTTAGGGTGTTGCTTCATTATGGGATCAGGTGTGATCTCTTGGTTTAGCGGGAAGCAATCTTGTGTGACACTGAGTACAGCTGAAGCAGAGTATGTAGTAGCATGTTCAGCTAGTTGTGAGGCAGTATGGCTGAGAAAGGTACTGTCTGATTTATTTGATCTCCATATGGATGCTACTTGTATACACTGTGACAACTAGACTTCTGTGAAGTTTTCAAAGAATCCATTGTTCCATGACAAGTCAAGGTACATTGAGATCAAGTATCACTATATCAGGGATATGGTCTAAAGAGGAGCACTGAAACTCTAGTATGTTGCGATGGAGGAACAGATAGTTGATGTGTTGATGAAGCCATTAACCAGAGTGAAGTTCAAGTACTTCAGGGAGAATCTTGGTGTTCTCTAGATCAATATTTCCTCGAAGGGAAAGTGATGAGTCCTAAATCCATTCTGATGAGTAGGTCAAATGTAAGGGCTGAGCCACTTTGTCATGGTGATAGGATTCAGTTCCTTCCATGTCAGATATGAGTGCTAAGATACAAAGCCATTAGGACAAGCAGGTCATATGTAAGGGATGAACCATTCTGTCATGGTGAGAGGATTCAGTTCCTTCCATGTTATATATGAGTGTTGGCCATTCTGTCGAGTAGGACAGATGTAAGTGCAATTTCCACTCTCTGGGAGAGTGGAAGCACCTAGTTTGTTACCAGGTAGCTTAATTTGGGACTGGGGGGCCTTTCTGATGAGGTTGGAGGATTTGGTTCCATCCAGATCAAATGTGAGTACATGCCATTCCATCATGGTGAGAGGACTCAGTTCCTTCCATGGCCAATGTAAGTGCAGGACATTCGGTCATGGTGAGAGGATTTAGTTCCTTCCATGGTTGATGTAAGTGCGGGCCATTCTATCATGGTGAGAGGATTCAGTTCCTTCCATGGCTGATGTAAGTGTGGGCCATTCTGTCATGGTGAGAGGATTGAGTTCCTTCCATGTCAGATGTAAGGGCAGACCATTCTATCATGGTGAGAGGATTCAGTTCCTTCCATGATAGATGTGAGTGCGGGGCCTTTCTGATGTGATTGTAGTTTACTACATGATCATATGTGAGTGCTGGACATGCCTTTCTGACGAGTTGTTCAGATGTAAGTGTTGGGTGTGCCTTTCTGACGAGTAGGTCAAATGTAAGTGCTGGGAAAAGACCTAGCAGATGGCTAGGCCTATAACCAGCATGAAACAAGGATGGCCCTGTAGAACTTCCTATGATGAGATAGCACACACTTGGTGATGACCAAATGAGAGCAAGATCAAGCTATGATACAGATCTAGTTATGATGACTCCGAGAGATCTAGATCGAGTGATGATCCAAATCAAGTGATGATCCAGATCCAGATCCAGATCGAGTGATGATCCAGATCCAATCCAATGATGGTGGTCCAGATCCAGTGATGATCCAGATCCAGTGATGATGATCCACATCAAGTGATGATCTAGATCTAGTGATGTTGATCCAGATGGAGAGATGATCCAGATCGAGAGATGATCCAGATCCAGTGATGATGTCCAATGATGATCCACATTGAGAGATGATCCAGATTCAAAGAATGAAGATGACTTGAATACAAAGATGACTCGAACACTCAGAAGACTTGAGATATATATGACAATATTATCTAGTTGATATAGAGAAAAAGACCAGTGCTAGAAATTGTGTCGAAAGAATACCTTCCTAGTTAAGAGGGAGTGTTGATGTATTTGTAACTTTAGAATGTATTCATCTATGTATCTTATGTATTGTAACCCGATGTTTATTCCAAGATGTATCTATTATGTAATTGAGTCATGTTGTCATGCCTCGATGTTTCGATTGAGAGAATCAATAATGTAAACAAGTCATGTCAAGTCATAGTGGGTAACCCTCCGATTGTGTAAGGGTTAAAGCCTCCGCAGTTCTGGGGCACTAGGGTTATTAGACTCTCCTAGTAGAGGTCGGCCCTAGTAGGGTTTTACTCATGTTGAGATTAGTATAAATAGAGAGCTGGGATATCTATTTAGTACACATCACTCACACACTCAACTGTAGCACATAGTTGAGGAAGGAGAAGACACTGGGACTAGACAAGAAGAAGATTACTGCCGTCGAAAGTGCATCTTACTATTTTAGGGTTTTACATCTTGTGTTGATTCTATCTCTAACAAAGTTGTAGGTTTTTCTCCATTTATAGTTTCCCTAATGAAAAACACTATGTTCATCGTCTCTTGTGTTTCATTGTTGTACTTGTTATTCTCTCAGTAAAGATCCTAACATAGTGCTAGCTTAATGTTGAAAAACTAACATTAACAATGTCTTTACTTGACCACCAGTCATTGTAGAGGTACCATGTCTTGGTCTAGGACCATAGTAAGGTTGACCACATGATGTGAAGACGTGTGGCTCACTTAGAGGCAGATTGGATGTCGGTCTATCCCCACTAATAGATGTTCTTGTACCACCAAAAGATGGTTATTGTACCCCAGCAGAGGAATATGACGTTGTCTAGTAAATAGCGGTCATGTATCGAGATACCATCCAAGCTAGAGTAAAAAAATAATCTTGTGTCTGGGAAACCATGTCATGTACAGGAGGGATGTATGCCCTCGGTAGCTAGGAATGGGGTGCATGTATTTTTGGATTGGAATCTATATGCCTAGCATTAGGTAAGTGTTGGGGCATCCCCATACCAACTCCTTCGAAACCCAACATGTGAAAATAGTTGACATGTTTTCCCATCACAAACTCTGCATACAACTTTTGGAGGAAGTAAAACGATACTTCCCTATTGTTTTGTGGGGGAATGTGAAAACCCTTGTACCACCTATCCATCCAATGGTCTCTAATGGGTGGAAATGTGCACCACTCAAAAGAAATATGTCGCATGGTGATGTCCAAAATGTCATCCATCCTAGGAAGTCTAAACAATGTATAGATGTGTTCTTTTTTTTATTTTAAGCTTCTTTACCTCATTGTAGCACAACCCATCAACGTAATGTTGTCTTTTCCTCTCTGTGTACGATGTGATTATATACAAATCATCATATGCTCTTGCAATTGTATCAACAATAGTCAACATTGAATCTAGCAAGGCGTGATGAAGCTCATCTGCACCCCTCCAAGCAGAACCAATCTCTCTCAGATGGCCCATAACCCTCAGTATCTCAGCATTGTTATCCATAGTAGCCATTGCAATCATAAATACAAATAAAATATCATTAGAAATATAAACACACGATATAATGACATCTCTAAGCACTGAAAACCGTATAACTAATGTATGACAAATAACAACATAAACTAAATTTATTATGTAAATTTAAAAATTGATCTTGAATTTTACATTAAAGAATAAACATTTAACATTTTTTCATTTTAAATTTATTTCATAAATTCAAGCATTGATTCCAATTTCCATATGCATGTGTACATAAAATGTCTTATGTGGATCTGTTGATTGCGAATCTCCTCTAGCTTATTTTAAGGCTTGGATTATGAAGTTTCATCAAAATTGTGAGGTGCTGACTAATGCCCTTGCAAGACTAGCTACGTGATTTTGGGTAGAAACTATGACTAGACCCTAGAATAGGCGGCATAATGTGCTATTGATGAACAAAATCCCAGTATATGAAACAATTTTCTCAGATATGTAATTATTTGTTGTAGCGTGATTTTTTGGGGACTCCAAACTGTATTTAGTGGATCTTTGTTTATAAGTAATTTGGGCCATGTATGGATTCCACTTGATCTTATTTTAGTTCTATTCCCTCTTTTTATATACCCATGAGAGAGTTTAAATGAACAATTGTGTATAGTGGATTTTATGGTTGCAAGGTTTCCACTAGATTATATCATGTATGTGTAATGTCCCAAAAAAATGAAAAAAAAAATGTATAGGCTAGTAAAAAATACCTAGACGGAACATTATTCACTTGCGAAACTATATCGTACACTTCATGTACCAATGATTACTCGTAAGTAGTTCTTAAGTTCTGTCATTTACTTTCAGTCACTATTATTAATGTATCTTACTTATGATGTCATACTGTTGTTTACTACTTAGTCTTATGTTTATACATCTATCGTGTATGTGTCATTACTGGATTTAATTTCTCCATCCTTTCTGCATAGTCATACTTGTTATTTATAAAGTCTGAACCTAACTTTGTTTATGGAAACCAAGTGGGCGAAGTGGTGGGACTCGTTCTCCCGTAACTGTTTGAGAGGTAAAGGTGTTTACTTATTCGTAGGCTTACTTAGTTCTATGAACTAAGGAACATATTTTATTTCACATGCAGCTCATACTTCGACGATGAGGGTCTTATTTAAATATTACTAAAAGTCTTGATCCTAAAGGACCTACTGCTAGTTGTTACGGTTTCTCACCCAATCAGATTTATAACATGGTAAGTGCTATTCTCATCAATTTAGCTATCATTGCTAAAATTTTTGTATACTACTTATGATTCCTTATGATTTTATATTTTGTTTCTTACAACTGAGTATATTTTACATTCTATGTTGATTTTAATAAAACAATTAACACATCCTATGTTTTCTTATTGCATGCTATTGTCTTGGCTTAGAGATAGACCTTTGGTTTTTATGAGGGTTAAATGTTTAACATGGCATATTCCATATGCCATGTTCACTAAGAATTAAGCTTAGGACAGCCTTATTATGTTTAAGGATTTAAACCTATGGTTTACATGTTATATTTAATATAGATACCTTGTGGCTTGACTTATGACTAGCGCAGACCAAGCATGGACTATGCACTATGCCTAACATCGAAATGTATTAAACCTTGTAATATAGTGACCTTGTGATATGATTTGGGGTGGCGACATATCATATGGTTGAACCATATACATTGGGGTTTAACCAGCGTAGATCCAAATCCTAGGCTCTATCAAGTGCCGAGAGGGATCAAATCTCTAGAGCTGCAAACCTCCTTGACTACAATACCTAAGAATAAATTTGCACCAAGGGTGATTTGATGTCTCTCGAGGTTTGATAGAGCCTAGAATTTGGATCTAAGTAAGATTTTTATTGTTAAATGTGATTAAATATATATATATATATATATATATATATATAATACACCTTAAGAAATTGTGTCCTTTAAAAAAAATAGATCTTTTTAAATAATTAATCAAATTTAAAATGAATCTAGTTAAAAACAACAATTTCAATGAGCTAAACTATCACCAATTCATATATTCACTCCGTTATGACTTCTATCCAATTTTGAATTCTATTTGATTTTGTAACAGGTACATAGGTGCAAATGACTTCAAGATCGATCAATAGTGAATGTCTTCCCAGTTATAGAAATTGAATATTCATCCTATCAGTAAATGTCTCCCATGTTAAGCTATACCATCTTCCCCAGCTGGACAATGACATTCTCATCTCACATCCAGTAGACACCGTTTTAATTTTTTTTAAATGATACTTTGATTCCAGCAAAATATATTAAAAGAAGACTCCAAAACAATACAAACCTGAGAAAAACAGCTTTATTAATGTCCATTTGGCAAAAGAATGAGAGAATCTTGTACTACTGCAATCACATGTCATGAGTTTATCTCTTTTGGACAGGGTGCAGACAACATATTTATATTCATCCAGCGTTTGAGATCTACATATGCTCCACCAGCCTCCCTTTACCTTTGAATACATACAAAACTAAATGAAATCGGTACTGTACCACATGGTCTTTGATTAATTTTCACTATATTGCAAATCAATATAGACACTAGTGCATGACCGTTTGGAAAGCATATCTGATCAAAGTGCATGACCGTTTGGAAAGCATATCTAATCAAAGCTGATACAGACAACGCTGCACAAGGATTATGTAGCTCTTCTGTTACCTTCCTCGTTCTAACTTAAATTCTCTGGGTTTCTAATATGTTGTTATCTTCCTCATTCTAACTTAAATTCTCTGGGTTCTAATATTACAGTAATTTTTCCAGGTTTCAATGGCAGAATGGACAAAGTCTTGTCAAACTTATCTTGGTTCAAAGAGTACACCAAGCTGGCAGGATTTCCAGAATGGTGGATATTGAACACTGTCAGCACCTGTCTAGAGTTGTGGTGGCTTGCGGAGTGCATTTTTGAATGGTTCTCATGGAACCAATGTATATTTGTCCCCAGGCCATTTACCTATTTTTATTGTAGCACCGACAGAAAAAGGTTTTACTGGTTTTATGATGGATTTTCTGATGGGAGGGGTTTCTGCTGCAGTTTTTTTTGTCCCCAAGCCATTCACCTTTGTTTATTCCAGCGTCGGCAGAAAAAGGTTTTACTGGTTTTATGATGGATTTTCTGATGGGAGAGGTTTCTGCTGCAGTATTAAAAACTGCAGATGCCCCTCTTGAGTGTATCAAACTATTGATACAAAGCCAGGATGAAATGTTGAAATATGGACATCTTTCTGAGCCATACCAAGGAATTACTGATTGTTTTGGTAGGATAATCAAGGAAGAAGGTGTGATTTCCTTGTGGAGAGGAGACACTGCAAATGTAATCCATTATTTCCATACACTACAAAGGTAAATACAATTTTTCATATATGCTTTTCTTCTAGCTTTACAAGGCGATGCATACTGATATAAGTTTTTGTTTGTTTTGTTCATTTGAGCCAAGATGTGAACTTTAGTTTGTAACTGGCTCTGTGATTTGATCACAAACATTGAACTTGGCCTTTAGGGATTATTTTAGGAGCCTCTTTGATTTCAACAAAGAGAGGGATGGTTACGGGAAATCTAGCCTCTGGTGGTGCAGCTGGTGCGTCTTCTCTCCTTTTTGTTTATTCTATGGACTATGCTTGAACTCGGCTAGCTAATGATGCCAGATCTACAAAGAAAGGAGAAGAGAGGCAATTTAATGCGCTTCTTGATGTTTACAAGAAAACATGGAAATCTGATGGTCTTGCTAGTCTCTATCGCGGGTTTAACATTGCCTACATGGGAATTCTAGTCTATCGTGGCTTGTACTTTGGGTTGTATGATTCTCTCAAGTTTTTTCTTTTGCTTGGAGACCTTCAGGTATTATATTGCATTTTTTGTATTAATAGAACCCACATATTGGGTTGTAGAGCGTCTTTCGGGGCAATAAATTTACAACATCTCTCTCATATTAGGTTGTTTTTGTGGCCGACATTTATTTTGGAAGATAATTAAAAGTTTTGTTTTTTATAGCAGACATCTATGTAACATTACATAACATTACGTAATGTTAAATAATGTTACATGATCTCCCCCATAATGGGCTGTAGAGCGCCTCTTGGTGCAACAATTGCATGGTGGTGGAGACTATTGTTGGAAACGATTGTAAACTATGGCAAGGTGGGTTTTTGGCTTTGAAGGTGGGTACCAGTTGGTGCCATTAATGTACCTTGGTTTTCATGGTAGCCCTCACTTAGGCTTGACTCACGATGGCTTAGTCATTTCACTTGTCAATTGGGGTTCGTCTTGGCTCTGTGCATAAGGTAATGGAGGTGATCTCCGGAGTAGGAAGGTAAGCTTCGTTGGGGTTTTCTTGTGTTCTATTTCATGTTGTCCTGAAACTTCTATTGTTGCCATATTTATAATTCATGGTTTTGTTGGTTGGTTGCACGTGTCGAGGTATGGTGGAGAGGAGCTTGGATCCAGCTATGTCGTGGTTTTGACTATAAACGAAATGCAAGGTAAGCCTTGCCAACAAGATTATGCTTGTTGTCTCTCAGCCTATCTACATTGTGTTTCATCGTTTGATGTTGGGGTTCTCTATGGAATCCGAATTCTCCTTCAAGATTGTAATGCACATACTTAGGTTTTCAAATTAATGGTGTGGTGGTTTTGGCCATGGAGCAAACTCATGTTTCTCACCAGATTTGTGTATTTAATTTTGGGTTTTGTAAATTATAAAAGTATTGTGGCTTTTGAGCCATCGGATACACCATTGGTTGCAATGGTGACATAGCCCATTGGCATGCCTATGTAGACTTGACTGCGATGATGGCATTACCATGCATAATGTAAATTCTTTGCATTCTATGAAATGGCCATGGTTTTTATGCTTACTGTCACATGCCCCAATTTGCAAAAACAATTTAATGTTATTTGAGGAACATTGTGTTAAATTTTATGCTGAGTTTTTAATTGATGACCTAATGGGGTCAAGAATATTTAATGTAATTCAGAATATTTTATTTATAAATATTTAAATGATGAGAAAATAACTTAGGGAAGCTGTTAAAAGAGTGCTTACTGGTTAATTGGTGGAGGAGACCGGGTGGAGAGTAAACTGACAAGTGGCAGCATTTTCAAACTACTTCCTATTTTTGCACATGGAAACTTCCCTATATTTGTGGTCATGATTCCCAAAGAAAGTGGAATCATAGCAGGTGGCTCATTAAGTGAAAAATGACCCAGAATACCTAGGCATGTCTATAAAATTTCCCATTGAAGATAGCTGAGGTTACTCATTCTAGAGGTGACCATTTAGGGTGAATGAATTTACTCAAGAGAAATTCAATGCAGGGGATTACTGAAGTGTGTTTGAGGGGTTAACTACTGAGACTGAACTTGTTGCGGCTTTTAGGTTGAAGTTGATACTAATGAGAGCATATTTTTATTACTGAGGTAATTGGACCAGTCAGGTGACAGAGGTCTTAAAGTTGTATTCTTCACCCAGTTCTCTACCAAGAAGACTAGGAACAAGCTCGGGGGTCTTGAGGAAGCAATGTATGAGCGCTCTCCATGATTTTGGTTGGGAGGAACAACCTCCTTAAGCTATTTTCGTCTTGTCATTAACAGGTTCTATTTTTCTTTATGTTATTTGTTTACTGTCTTCAGTAAAATATTTATTAGTTTCTAACTACATGCATGTCATTATTTTAGGGTTTATGAAGGAATGAATAATTGTGTAATGTTAAACTTGGTAAAATTACAGATTATGTTACAAATAGAAATAAATATGTAAAATGTGAAACAGATAGAATTAGAATTCCCAATCTATATTTTTCCACACCTGACTCGAGTAGTACTCTAGTACAATGGGGTGTTTAGGTGAATGAGATGATTCCTTTACTTGAATGAAAGATGTAATTAGATTTACTTCATTTTCTTATGATTTCTACTATAAAGAAGCATTAAATATTGTCTGTTTTTTCTTAATTCAGCTAAACTAAAAGATAGGTATGTAAAAGAATAGTAATAATATTATTATAGAAGTAATTCTAGTATTAGTATTCTGATTAAATATAGAGATTAGGGTTTAAAAATTAAACATAAGTAAAGTAAGTAGGCTAACATCTAAAAACCAGGTAAAAATAATTTGTAGAAACATTTTTATAACATTGAATTCTAAACATTGTGTGTCTCTCTCTGAAACTAAAGGATTCTATTAAATCTATTTAAAACCATAGAAGTCTCTACAGTAATATACCACTTCAAATATGAAAGTTAAATGTTTCCCTTTTTACTAGTATGCAACATGAAAGACCCAATTATTCCTTAACTAAGAATTGAATCAAACTATTGAAATCATTAAAGAATTATTAAATAAACAGAGCTAGTATCGAGCTAATATGTGCAAGTAATACTATTATCTATTACCTATTATCAAATAGAGCTAAGAGTTCTTTAAGTACAAATAAGGCTATTATTAAACTATACAGTTTATACAATAATTAACCCTTTAAAAAGCCAAAATTAGAATTAAATGTTGTCCTTAAAAACACAGTAATCTTCCCATAAACAGTGCATTGAAAATCATTATGATACAGGGTAATACTGAAAACATTACATATACAATTTATAGATTAAAATATTCCAATAATAATTTAACCATTTGTAAATACAGAATCATTTATTAAGGAGTGAATGATAGCCTTAGAGTTAAACGGTCGAATCTTAGGCCTTCTAATAAAACACAATATGTACAAAATCTTTATATTAAATAGTAACAAAATATTATTACTGACAGGAGAGCAAAATCATGTTCGTATTTACAACGTGACTGTTTCATAGTCTTCCATCACTAAAATTTACTGTAAAAAATGAAGTAACACTAGACAGAGGTCGACAAGCCTCTCTGAGTATAGATTTAGGCTATTTTTAAAATAAAATAAAAAAGAATTTACATTTCTCAGGATGTAAGGCTTAAATACTTTTATAAAAACCATTTTACATCATGGCTTCAATATCCTGCTATCCTACATGATGTACCCATAAGGGTTTCTAAACAAAAACATTGATATGCAGTAAACATGCTCAAAAACATAACTAATAGTGATCGAGGTCGTGCATTCACCCATAGGAACCACTTCCAAACTATGACCTCATGCATGAAGAACCCTGGATGGGACCTGGGCTTACTAGTTGGAATCCCACAAAAGGACTGGAGCATGAGCTTGTTTTCCACCCACATTTTTGGATCCGGTAGCAGGAACCTGCAATACCAAACCAAAACATTATTTAAACTCTGTTTGCATAAATAATAAAAACCCTAGTAAGGATAATCAAATGAAAAAGAAAAACCAAGATAGCAAAGTCTTACCTATTAACCAAAGCCTAAACTAAGAAGAGATGGCCACACCAGGCCACAACGGCTTCCAACCAAAAGGAAAGAACCATTGAAGTCTCCTCTGTGACAGAGAAAGCAAGAAAACTGACTCAAGTTCACAATGCAGAAGCCATGGGTGGACAGCTGCAGTAATAAGACAAGTATAGGATTCGGGCTACTTGGATAAACCAACAACCACACTTGCAATATATTCTTTAACACAAAAAAAAACCGAAACCATAAACTAAAATACCCAAAAGTCATGATAGAACATTTGCAGGCGAAATGCCCAATGTTAAAGGAGGTTACAGGCCTCTCATGGCCACGATCTCACTACTTGGCTAGCAAGGAGGAGAACCCTCAGTCCAAAAATGCAAAGGAGTAGGGTTTCCAACATTATAATTCAACCAATGAATGGAGGGGATCCTATCCACGTGCCCTTCAAAAAATCTCAACAAGTGTGGGTCGAAACGTTAAGTCATCGCTGCACAAAATGTTTTAAAAACCTATAATTGCAAATAACCATATAACATATGATTGCTAATGGCAAGCAACATGCAATCGATATATAATATTCCATGGAAACTTATATAGTATAGGTTTAAAACTTTATAAGAATTGCTTTCCATCATTTCGACTACATCATAGTATTTGTTTGGTAGGAAATACTACCTTAGGTTAAAAGTTAATACATTTGTTATCACTTGAAATACTTTTAGGCATAAGTTAACACCTAGTTATAACTTAAAATACTATTCTATTATAGTTATAATTTGAATACTATGGACACAACTTGGTTACTATTTTATCCAAGAAGATATTCATGCTTGCAAACAAGTCGAATAAGTATAGTATTGTTTTAGAAGGAGTAAAAGAAAGTATGGAATAGTTATGATATAGTTTATGACTATACTAAACTGGAAAAGCCTTAAACTTCTCAACATAGAATCTTGATGTTGTTAAATAAGAGAGTATCCGAGAAACTTAAGACTAACATTATTGGAGAATTTCTCTTAGAGAGTCTAATAAGTCATTATTAATTTTACAATTGAAAAACATAGGAACATGTTCATGCTTAAAGAGAAGGACACATTGAGTATTGAAGTAAAAATAGTTGTGAGATCACTAATCAGTCAAAGTAAACTTAAACAAAAACCATGAGCTCTATGCTCTCTATGGGAATTTATAAATAACCATGTAATATAAACTTTTGAAAGATAATCATCGTACGACTGAAGGAACTTTGGTAAGAACTTGCTCTTGTATTTTAAAACATTGATTATGTTTTTGATGAAAATTCAGTATGGCATTAGTTATAAATAGCTTCATAGATTCAGAACAATGAAAGGGAATTCACTTTACCTCCTCTAAGACTAGAAGCTTATTTAACCTTTTCTTATACTAGCATCTTAACATGCCAGGAAAGTACTTTTCTCGACGCAATTTAAAATAAACACCTACAGGATTTTATGCTTACCTACTAAACCTATAAGAACTAGCATTCCATTTGAGTTTGCAGAACGCTAAGTAAGCCCCAATATCAAACAAGATTTCTTACCTACTTGAAAAAAGTAAATCATCAGTATATCTAGAAGCAACTAAATGCAAGTCCTTTTTCTAACTCTGTTGAAATTAAAGTTGTTAAGTCATTAATAGAATTAACACAGGTGTTGAAGATTACATCCTTTAGTTACGGATTCTTTTAATGAAACAAGCCCTTAACCTTTTATAAACTATTTCACTTTCCACTAACCATAGCAGTTACTTAGGTATGACTTAAGACATTTTATGTCACTTTAAAAATTTTAAATTTTTACAAAATTTTGGGTCATTAAATGTGGTATCAAAGAACAAGGTTCAAACACTAGGGTTTAATGAAGCTCAACTTGCTTATATAGTACCCTAAATTTAAATAATTATGCTGATATTGTTTTCTTTGAATGATACACAAAGAGAAATTTGTTTCTGAGTTCATGACAGGTATGGGAAGATTGCAAGAATACATAGACGAGGAATCTCCTCACACTGAATGAGATAATCTACAAAAATAACTTATACAAGAAGATATAACCAATAATTCTTTCGAACTAATAGAAAAAATTAAAGAATTGAAATAAAAAATGGAATCAGTTAAGAAAGAAAATGAGAGGATTCTGAGAGCTCAAGAGGAGCTGAATCAGATCTTAATAGAAAGATTTCATACTGAGCGAAAGGGTAAAAGAGCTGATTCTAAAGATATAGGTTATCAACATAAGTACAAAAAGACTAAATAGGTTAAAAATGAAAGTAGCTCATCCTCTGAAGTATATGGTGACAGTAGTGAGGCTAACCACCATACTAGGAAAAGAAAATATAAACCTTATGAAGAAATATCTGGGGAGTTCAAGAAGATCAAGCCGCTGACATTTAATGGAGAAACTGAAAAGGGGGAGGAAGTGAAATCCTCGCTATCTAGGATGAAGAAGTACTTCCCTATTTATAACTATTCTAATCAACTAATGGCTAGGATGGCTATTTATAATCTTACACATAAAGCTTATATATGGTGGCAGGACTTAAAAAGAGTAAAAGGTATCATAAAGAAAAACATAAATTGAAGCACATTCAAGAAATACTTCAAAAAGAAATTTTTAGCTAAACAGTACTATGAAGAAAGGGCTAAGGAATTCTATCAGTTAAAACTAGCTACAATGAATAGGAAGGAATTGAATAGTAAGTTTCTAAGTTTGCTCAGGTCTGTGCCATACATTGTGGATGAGAAACCTAAGGTACAATGGTTTCTCAGCTATTTACCTTATCATATAAAGGATAGGATTGAGTATGACAATCTGAAAACTCTAGAAGAAGCCATGAGAAAAGTGAAATCCTGTTATGAACAGAATCGTAAAAAGGAGAGTATGGCCAACTGGAAGGCCAAAAGGAATAATAACTTTGATCAAAAGAAGAAAGAGTTTGTACCTAATCAAAATTCTAAAAATAATAACACCAGAAATTTTCCTAATAAGAATTTCCATGGGAATAAAAGTAATTCACAGACCAATTAGAATAATCAAAAGAATAAAGAGTTTTCTAACAATCACAGTGACTACACAAAGAAATTTGAATGGAAAGAACCCACAAAGTGTTGGGAATCCAATGGTCTGCATTATGCATCAGTCTATCCCAATTGGAAGAAGATTGTTGACAATATCAACACAATATAGGAGGAGATGACTGTTGGTGACCTAGCAAGGACAATGCCCAGGTTCAATGCATCATTAGAGAATCAACAAGCAGACAATCAAACTTCCATGGTGGAAGTGGAAGGTAAGATAAGTCAAATACCCATATCTATTTTAATTGATCTAGGAACTAGTTTAAGCTATAATTCACATAATTTGGTAGAAAAGTGTAAACTTCCAGTTGAAAATTTTGCAAGTTCTTGGTTAGTTCAGTTAGCCACTGGTGCAAAGAGAAAGGCAATTAGCTTTGTAAAGAATTGTGCAATAATTATAGATCAGTTTGAAACTTTTGTTAAGCTCAATGTACTACATTTAGGTTCATATGATATATTAATTGGTATCGACTGGTTAGAGCAGCATAGGGTGGTCTTGAATTGATTTTATAAAACCTTTACTTGCATAAATAATGATTGGAAATTAATAAGTGTAGAGGGAATCCCTAGGAAAATAGTCGTAACTTAGATCTCTGCTCTGTAGCTTAAGAGAGTTGTTAGGAAATCTTGTGAGGCTTATGTAGTAGAAGTAACTAATGAAGAAAACTTGAATAACATAGGAAAATTAAAATTGAAGGATATACCAGTTCTAAATGAATATTCAGATGTATTTCTGGAAGAGATTCCGGGACTGCCTCCGAAATATGAATTAGATTTTACCATTGATATGGCACCTAGTGGAGTTCCCAGCTCAAAATTCCCTTATCGGATCAATATACTCGAACTAAATGAACTTAAGTCACAATTAAAAGAACTTATTGATAAGAATTACATTAGACCCAGTGTGTCTCTCTTAGGGGCACCTACCATCGTTGTTAAAAAAAAGGATGAAACTCTAGGACTATGCATAGATTATCGCCAATTAAGTAAGATGACTATCAAGAACAGATAGGTGTTACCTCGCATAGATGATCTGTTTGATCAAATACATGGAGCAATGGTGTTTTCAAATATTGACTTACGGTCTGGATATCACCAAGTCAAAATTAAAGATGAAGACATGTTTAAAATAGCTTTTAGAACTCGATATGGACATTACAAGTTTGTCATTATGCCTTTCAGGATTATAAATAACGTTCCAACTGTTTTTATGTGTCTAATGAATACTATAATGCACAAATATTTGGATAAATTTTTGGTCATATTTATCGATGACATATTAATTTATTCAAATTCTGAATAAGAACATAAAGAACACTTAAAAATTGTCTTGCAAGAGTTACGAGAGCATCAACGTTTTACGAAATTTAGTAAATGCGACTTCTTTAAAGATAAAATCCAGTACTTAGGTCATGTGGTGACTAAAGAAGGAATTTTAGTGGATCCTGAAAAGATAAAGGAAATCAAATATTATCTAGTCCCAAAATACGTAATTGATGTTCGATCATTCATCAGGATTACTGGTTATTACTGGAGGTTCATCGAAGGGTTTTCGATAATTGCAAATCTGATAACCTCTTTGCAGAAAAAAGGGAAGAAATTTGATTGGAATCAGAAGTGCGAGTACAGTTTTAAAAATTTAAAAACATTATTAACAAGTGCACCAATTTTAAGAATTGCTAACCCTAATAAAGATTTTATAGTATGTACTGACACCTGCAATGATGGTTTAGGTGGAGTATTGACTCAAGAAGGAGATGTCATTGCTTATGAGTCTAGGAAATTGAAGATTCATGAAAAAAATTATGCAAACTATGATTTATAATTAGTTGCTATCATACATGCTTTAAAGATGTGGCATCATCATTTAATTGGAAAAAAGTTTATCTTAATAACCGATAATAAAGGATTGAAATATCAGTTATACCAACCTAAATTGAATGCTAGGCAAGCTAGGTGGCTAGCTTTTCTCAGTGAATATGATTTTGAAATTCAACACATCAAAGGAAAGGAGAATAAAGTTACTGATGTATTAAGTATAAATGCAAAGCTGAATTTTACAGTAGCTATCAGCACCTATACAACAGATTTTGAAGAACAACTTAAAGTGGGAATAGCACAAGATGAAAATTACCTAAAGTTACAACGAAAAGAAAAAGACAATCTAATAGAAAGTCTAAGTATAGGGTATAGCCTGAATGAAAAAAGATTATTACTTTATAAAGACATATTATTTGTACCTAATGTACTTAATATTAAGTTATTAATTTTAGCCGAAATTCATAAAACTCCTTATTCAGGCCATACAGGTTATCAGAAAACTATAGCCATGCTAAGAAAAGATTATTTATGGCCAAACATGAAGACTGAACTGGAAGAATATATTTCTAGATGATTTAAATGTCAGCAAGTAAAAACTCAACATCGGCATCCAGTTGGGGTACTTCAACCTTTGACTATCCCTAGCTGGAAATGGGAGATAATTAGCCTTGATTTTGTTACTGGACTCCCTAAAAATCAAAACTTAAATGACTCCATAATGGTAGTGGTTGACGAATTGAGTAAAGAAGCCCATTTTATACCCATAAAAACTACTTATAAAGCTACAAATATTGCTGACATTTTCTTAAAACAGATTTTTTGATTGCATGGAATACCGAAGGTCATAATTTCAGACCAAGACCCTAAATTTACAGGTGATTTTTGGAGATCCTTGTTTAAATGATTAAATATCGTGTTAAATTTTGGTACCTCTTTCCATCCTCAAACTGATGGATAGAATAAAAGAGTTAATCAGGTACTGGAAGATCTACTTAGAATGTATGTAAAGGAGCAGTCAGGTAAATGGGAAGATTATTTACACCTAGTAGAATTTGCTTACAATAATGATTATCAAGGTTCATCTAGGTATAGTCCTTTCAAAATTCTGTATGGAAGGAAATGCAATACTCCCATATCTTTGAGTAATCTAGTGGACAGGTTAGTATTCAGACCTAAATTATTGAAATAAATGGAAGTAATTATAAAATAGGTACAAGGTAATCTGAAAATTGTGCAAGATCGACAAAAAAGTCAAGCAAACCTTAAACGAACTACAAAGGAGTTCCAAGTAGGTGAACATGTTTTCATTAAGGTGAGACCTAAAAATACCTCTCTAAGGTTGGGTAGTTATGACAAACTAGCACCTCAATATTGTGGTCCTTTTGAAATACTATCCAGGATTAGACAGGTATCCTATCAGTTATCTTTACCACCGAGTTTAAGAGTTCACAATGTTTTTCACATTTTTGTATTAAAAAAATATGTACATGATGCTATTCATGTTATTAATTGGAACGATGTGCAGGTTGAACCAGATCGTATCCTCAAGCAGAGGGAGATATAACTTCAGAACCGCACCATTGGTCAAGTGAAGGTGCAATGGAAGCACCCTAGTCTAGAGTAAGCCACCTGGGAATTGGAAAGTCATATGCAGGATGCATATCCAATTTTATTTCAGGGGAACGCTGAGGATGAGGAATAAATAACATCGAGGATGATGTTATAATTTAAGGGGCTGTGTATGTCACATGACCCAATTTGCAAAAATAATTTAAAGTTATTTGAGGAACATTGTGTTAAATTTTATGCTAAGTTTTTAATTGATGAACCAGTGGGGTCAAGAATATTTAATGTAATTCAGAATATTTTATTTATAAATAAATAAATGATGAGACTATAGCTTAGGGAAGCTGTTAAAAGAGTGTTTACTTGTTAATTGGTGGAGGAGACTGGGTGGAGAGTAAATTGACAAGTGGCAGCATCCTCAAACCACTTCCAACTGTTGGAGGTGACAACTTCCCTGTATTTGTGGTCATGATTCCCCAAGAAAGTGGAATCACAACAGTTGGATCATTAAGTGAAAATTGACCCAAAAGACCTAGGCATCTCTATAAAATTTCCTATTGAAGAGAGCTGAGGCTGCTCATTCTAGAGGTGATCATTCAGGGTGAATGAATTTTCTCAAGATAAATTCAATGGAGCGGATTGCTGAAGTGTGATTGAGGGGTTAACTATTGAGACTAAACCTGTTGTAGCTTTTAGGCTGAACTCCATACTGCTGAGAGGATATTTTTATTAATGAGGTAATTGGACTAGTCAAGTGACAGAGGTCATAAAGTTGTATTCTCCACCCAGTTCTCTACCAAGAAGACCAGGGACAAGCACGGGGGTCCTGAGGAAGTGTTGTCTAAGCACTCTCCAGGAGTTTGGTTGGGAGGAACATCCTCCTTAAGCTGTTGTCGTCTTTTCACTAACAGCTTCTATTTGTCTTTATGTTATTTGTTTATTGTCTTCAGTAAAATATTTATTAGTTTCTAACTACAGGCATGTCAATATTTTAGGGTTTATGAAGGAATGAGTAAGTGTGTAATGTTAGATTTGGTAAAATTACAGGTTATGTTAGAAATAGAAATGAATATGTAAAATGTGAAATAGATAGAATTAGAATTCCCAATCTATATTTTTCCACACCTGACTCAGGTAGTACTCTAGTACAGCGGGGTGTTTAGGTGAATGAGACGATTCCTTTACTTGAATGAAAACTGTAATTAGATTTACTTCATTTGCTTATGATTGCTCCTATAAAGAAGTATTAATTATTGTTTGTTTTTACTTACTTCAGCTAAACTAAAAGATAGGTATCTACAAGAATAGTTATAATATTATTATACAAGTAATTCTAGTATTAGTATTCTGATAAAATATAGAGATTAGGGTTTAACAATTAACTATACGTAAATTAAGTAGGCTAACATCTAAAAACCAGGTAAAAATAATTTGTAGAAACATTTGTATAACATTGAATTCTATACAATGTGTGTCTCTGTCTAAGACTAAAGGATTATATTAAATCTATTTAAAACCATAGAAGTCTCTACAGTAATATACTACTTCAAATATGAAACATAAATGTTTCCCTTTTTACTAGTATGCAACATGAAAACCCTAATTATTCCTTAACTAACAATTAAAACAAACCGTAGAAATCACTAAAAAAATATTAAATAAACAGACCTAGTATCGAACTAATATCTGTAGGTAATACTATTATCTATTACCTATTATCAGCAGAGCTAAGAGTTCTTTAAGTGCAAATAAGGATATTATTAAACTATAGGGTTTATACAATAATTAACCCTTTAAAAAGCCAAAAATAGATTTAAATGTCGTCCTTAAAAATAGAGTAATATTCCCATAAACAGTGCATTGAAAATCATTATGATATAGGGTAATAATGAAAACACTACATATACAATTTATATATTAAAATATTCCAATAATAATTTAACCATTTGTAAATACATAATCCTTAATTAAGGAGTGGCTGATAGGCTTAGATTTAAAGGGTCAAATCTCGGGTCTGCTAATAAAACCAAGTATGCACAAAATATTTATATTAAACAGTAACAAAATATTTTTACTGACAGGAGAAAAAAATCCTGTTTGTATTTACAACCTGATTGTTTCACAGTCTTCCATCACTAAAATTTACTATAAAAATTGAAGTAACACTAGACAGAGGTCGACAAGCCTCTCTGAGTTCAAGGTTAGCCTCTTTTTAAAATAAAAACAAAAGCATTTACATTGCTCAGGCCGTAAGGCTTAAATCCTTTTAGAAAATACATTTTACATCACAACTTCAAGAACCTGCTACACTGCATGAAGTACCCATAAGGGTTTCTAAATAAAAACATTGATATTCAATAAAAAATATTGAAAACATAACTAACAGATAACCAAGGTTGTGCATTCACCCATAGGAACCACTTCCAAAAACCATGACCTCATGTAGGAAAAACCCTCGATGGGACTGGGGCTTACTAGTGGGAATCCAACGAAAGGACTGGAGCATGAGCTCATTTTCCACCCACAGTTTTGGAGCTAGTAGCAGGAACCTAGAAGACCAAACCAAAACATTATATAGACTCTGTTTTCAAAAATAATAAAAATCCTAGTAAGGATAATCAAATGAAAAATAAAAACCAAGATAGGAAAGTCTTACCTGTTAACAAGAGTCGAAACTAAGAAGAGATGGTTGCACCAGGCCACATTGGATTCCAACTGAAACACAAGAACCATTAAAGTCACCTCTGATAAAAAGAAAGGAAGAAAACTGACTCAAGTTCACAATGCAAAAGCCATGGGTGGGTAGTTGCAGGAATAAGACAAGTACATGCTTCAGGCTACTTGGAGAAACCAAAAACCACACTTCCAATATATTCTTCAACACACAGGAAAACCCAAATCATAAACTATGATTCCCAACAGTCATGATACAACATTTTCAGGTGAAATGCGCAACGATAAAAGAGGTTATAGGCCTCTCATGGCTGCGATCTCATAGCTTGGCAAACAAGGTGGAGAACCCTCGGTCTAAAAATGCAAAGGAGTAGTGTTTGCAGCATTATAAGTTAACCAACGAATGGAGGAGATCATATCCATGTGCCCTTCCAAAAATCTCAACACGTGTGGGTCGAAACCTTAAGTCAGCGCTACACAAAACGGTTTAAAAACCTATCATTGCAAATAACCATATAACATATGATTGCTAATGATAAGCAACATGCCATCGATATATAATATGCCATGGAAAGTAATATAGTATAGGATTAAAACTTTATAAGAATTTCTTGCCATCATTTCGACTACATCATAGTATTTGTTTGGTAGGAAATACTACCTTGGGTTAAAAGTTAATACATTTGTTATAACTTGAAATGCTTTTAGGTATAAGTTAACACCTTGTTATAACTTAAAATACTATTGTATTATAGATATAATTTGAATACTATGGACACAACTTGGTTACTATTTTATCCAAGAAGATATTCATGCTTGCAAACAAGTCGAATAAGTATGGTATTATTTTAGAGCCAGTAAAAGAAAGTATGGAATAGTTATGACATAGTTTATGACTATAGTAAATTGGAAAAGCCTTAAACTTCTCAACACAGAACCTTGATGATGTTAAATGAGTGAGTATTCAAGAAACTGGAGACTAACATTATTGGAGAATTTCTCTTAGAGTCTCTAATAACTCATTATTAATTTTACAACTGAAAAACATAGGAACATGTTCATGCTTAAAGAGAAGGACACATTGAGTATTGAAGTAAAAATAGCTACGAGATCACTAATCACTCAAAGTAAACTTAAACCAAAACCATGAGCTCTATGCTCTCTATGGGAATTTATAAATAACCATGTTCTATAAACTTTTGAAATATAATCATCATACAACTAAAGGAACCTTGGTAAGAACTTGCTCTTGTATTTTAAAACATTGATTATGTTTTTGATGATAAGTCAATATGGCATTAGTTATAAATACTTTCATAGATTTAGAACAACGAAAGAGAATTCACTTTACCTCCTCGAAGAGTAGCAGCTTATTTAACTGTTACTTATACTAGCATATTAACATGCTAGGAAAGTACTTTTCTCGACGTAATTTAAGATAAACACCTACAGGATCTTACGCTTACTTGCTAAACTTGTAAGAACTAGTAGTCCATTTGAGTTAGCAGAACACCAAGTAAGCTCTGATATTAAACCAGATTTCTTACCGACTTGACAAAATGAAATCATCAGTATATCTAGCAGCAACTAAATGCAAGTCCTTTTTCTAACTCTGTTGAAATTAAAGCTGTTAATTCATTAACAGAAAGAACAAAGGTGTTTAAGAGTACATCTTTTAGTTAATAATTCTTTTAATGAAACAAACCCTTAACCTTTTATAAACTGTTTCATTTTCTTCTAACCGTTAGTAGTTACTTAGCTGCGACTTAAGACATTTTATGTCAATTTAAAAATTTTAAATTTTTACGAAATTTTGGGTCATTACACTTACTGTGTGTGGATGGAATTCATGCTACGTTAATGGTTTATTAATAGGCATACACCTTCGTTGTTTTCTATGTGTTGGGTATTTATAATTAGTTATAATGGTTCACAGCGTGGGTTAAATGAAATGTCATATATGGCTTGATCCTTTCTCTTAGTGGCTGCGATAGCTTCAATGTGTTTTATTACTATTTACATTTCATTGATTTAGAGTGTGGGGTGAAATCATTATCAGAGTTAGATTGTTATTAAAACCATACTCTGTATTTTTATTTGGTATTTCATGGCTTGGGTGAATGCTGCACATAGTTTCAAATGGTTGTTTTACTGTTCAAAGATTTATTGGGTTTAGTATATAATGTGGATTTTATAAATATGTCAGGGGTGCAAGCCCATAATGTCCTTAATCGTTGTGGTTAGAATTTTAAACAGGGACTATGTGTAATATTTTTCTTGGCCGATGCCGTGCTTACAGCATTCAGAAGAACCCGGGATCTTACAACCTTATTGTAGTGTAATGGTTTTTTATTGTTTTATTATGGATTTTATTAATGAATGCCACATACTTTAATGTATAGAGTGGCCTTGGTAAATGATAGCCACAGGGTTTGAATCCTTTTCGTGGATAATTGTAATATGTTGTATTTTGATTTATAAAAGGAGGGTTGGACTTGTATGCCCACAGGATTCGATTCTTGTTCCCATTGTAAATACTTGGGTTTGTAATATGATTTCAATATGGTTTAATAGAAGGAATGTTTCCTGTCTAATGATATATTTGTTTAATTCATTGTATGGAATGGGATGTATGTTATGTAATTTTGGTTATTGTTTATGCATAAATGATATGGTTTTTAATTGAGGCCTACGACTTGGTTTGTGAACCCACAGGTTCTAAGTCGTGACCTCTGTTTATAAGTACTGTTTATGATCTTTATCAAATGGGACTTTTGAATTATTTGTACATGTAATTATAATGTTATTTATTTTAATTACTAGGGATCTAGATCTAGATGTGAATAGAGATGTGAATATTTGGACCAAAAGAATGGTCACGGCATTCTTGTTTATTTAATTATAATGTTGTTATTTAATGGAATGATTTTCTATTTAGTTTGTATTCAATGTGACACACCTTGAAAAATATTTACTGGATTATTTATCTTGGATTTAAATGTAGAATAGTTTATAGATAGATTTCAGATTTGTTTATGTATGATGTCCTTATATGTTTATATGTATATATAATAGTTCAGTTATAGATAGTACCTTGGGTTATCTAGTTTGTATATTTATGTATTTAAATCTTGTTTCTAATATTAATCTATTTTAATCTATAACATGTCTCTAATGACAAATGGAATATGCCAGTAGAGTATATAAACACTAAGTGAACAACACTAGCAGGTCTGAAATAACCTAGTTTGTACATAACCCTGATTTATCATCAATACTACTTACAGAAATCAACCTAGGGTGTGTATTAATCGGTCACAGTAGTCTAGGGACTAAAACACAATCTCATAAGATATTTCATATAATTAAGAATGAAAATGGCATAAAGGTGTTGCGATAGGAGCAACATCTCTGTATAATGAATAAAATAATGAGTAATGCAATACAATGATCATGCATGGTGCATGAATTCCAAGACAATTTGAATTACCAAGGAGTTCATTCAAATCGAATGAATGGGTGTATCTTAACTGAATGCCATCCACAGTAAACACACCTAGTTAACCCATTGATCAAGCCATGATTGAATCAACTAAGTCCTAATTGTATCAGAGTGCAATGGATGACTGAGTCTAACTGAAATTAGCTTAGACACATGTCACTGCATGCCAATCAACAAGTGGTAGCGCATCATTAACTCCAATGAACCCTGATGAGGTTAACTAAAGTCAAACGAGTGATCAAAAGTGGTTGGAGGTGCCCTAGTTGTCTCCAGTTAATAAATAATAATAAAAATAATCAAATAAGTGAATGGAGACACCTTAACCACTTGGATTAACTTATTGTAACAATTAGTTAGCAATTAGGTGCATTTATGATGCTCAGATCACCCCAGAATGGCTCCTCGATTAAAGGAGGAATTCGCGTTAGCCTCCTTGATTGAAGGGGGAAGCCCAGTTAACCTCCCTGATTGAAGGTGAGGCTTAGTTGACCTCCTTTATTGAAGTTAGGCATGGGTGTGCTCATGCTGATGTCATAGTGTGCTTATTTGATGCTAATTAAGTTAATTAAACTTAGGATTGTCGTTTAACAAGGACAAATTGACCAAATTAAGTGTGCATGTTGGGTAAATGACTCCAATAGTGTGGAAACATTGATGAACATTAGTAAATGAATTGTACTTGCTGAAATAAATCAATACATAAACACTGAATAACTTGATATAGGAAATAACTTACATCCTAGGGTTAATACTTTAATATGAAAACCCTAGTAGTTTTAAACAAAGAGACATATACATTGGGTTAGAAAATGAAAAGTAATCATTTATGTAACAAAGATAGCATTTATTCTAGGAAATTAGGATAGACATTCTAGGCATTCATACCTATAAGTTGAAGCTCTGTTAATGGCTGAACCGAGACACTCAAATAATCAACATTAACAGTTAAAGACAGATCTGGCCTCTGATTTTGATGACCAAATCACTTGGGAACTACCATGTTCCACCAAACCATGACCCAGAACCGTTCCTAGTTTTAATCCAGATCCCCCCGAGCTGGAATCCAACATGCAAGTAGCTTAGAGCTCATAAAGTAGGGTTTCCTATCTGGTGTATCAGATCTGGATCAATTCTCCTTTTTTCTTCCAGGAAAATGTTTCTCCAAGAATTTACTTAAGAGAAAACACATAGAAAATGAATCCTCTAATGATAGATTAGAACCCCAATCCTTTCCTTGGATTGATTCTTTATAGACAGACTTTTAAGTCAAAGGGATAGTTCAATCAAGAAACCTTGGTTTCTTGATTTAACCATCTTCAATTACTTTGGGTAATTATTAATATTTTAACTTAGGAACTTTCTTCTAGTTCCTAGTTAGACTTTTTAGGTTTTGGACTATTTATTATCTTTTAATAATAAATAATAATTGATGGAGCTTCTTCTTCTTTCTTTCATTTATTTATATTATTAATATATTTAATTATTTATACATACCATGTATAAATTACATAATAATATACCATTTTGTTAACAATGCCTTTGGGAATCATATACCATGATATCTAGGCTTAATGACACTTCTTCACTAAGGTCAAGTAGGTAGATGGTTTAGGTCTACTAGGCTAGGAAACTCTAAACTTCCTTGAATGTCGGATTTCCCTCATATAACATGGTAGCTCTTCAGTACTTGATGAGAATACAGAAATTTGAAATTTCATTTAATCACTTATAAATAATTATGATGAGATCGATATTTTTTTCAAGTCATTTTCACTCAGAAGTTATTAAATTCTTTTCAGTAACCCTTTAGCGCTCACTAGATCCCATACTGAACACTTTAACAAGGTGCTACAATTCAATGCAATTCTAGAGCTCCTCATTGAACACTAATGCTAGGATGTACTTGTATGATACACCCATGGATACAATGGCCAAGGATATGATGCTCCAGAGCTTATGTGCAAAGTCAACATGGAAGGCTCCAAGTATTATTCCAAACACATCCAATTATATTTTCATGTGTTTGGGAGCTTTTCCCTCAACAAAAATCATCAATCACTCAAGTTCTCTAGAGGTCCTCGTTCAACACAAAACATCTTGTCAATCATGTGCTTTAGGGTCCACACCCAACACAAAAAAGCATATACATATATCATCAATAATTGGCTTACGCCCAATATATAAAAACAAATCATCATGTTCATATGCATTGGGGTCTTCGGACCAATATAAAAAATAAAACCTCAAGATAATCATCATAACCAATAGGCACATGCCTCTATGTATCTTCATATTCGTAGAGCCTATTGTTGAACTTCATTGTCTTGACCTTAACCAAAAAGTACCCTTCAGTCGACAGAAAATATTTGTTAAAAGCATGGGAATATTCTATAACTTATTTTAACACTTGGAATAGGAAGTTTCATCAAAACAATAAGTTGTTTATTGATGTTCTTTGACGACCAACTTCGATATTTCGGATAGAGGCAAGGGATTTAGCATGTTTGTTTATGTGTTTTAGGGAATATACGAATTCTACTTGTTTTTTTTTACTTGTATGCAAGCTTGCAATATAATTGACAAACTTTGCATATTTGTTAATTTTGGTTTGGATTCACAATGATTCTTATGAATATACATATATACAAATAGTGAAGTTCGTTTGTTTTTTATGAGTTAATTCAGGTTTTGGTTTGCATTGGGCGTGTAAATTACTTATGCAAACTTGCAATGTGCTTGACAAACTTTGCATATTTGTGAATTGTTGTATGGATTCGCAATGATGCTTGTGAATATGCATATGGAAATAGTGAAATTGATTTGTTTTTTATGAGTTAATTGGGGTTTTGGTTTCCATAGGGCATGTGAATTTTGGGTATTAATTTTGGTAAATAATCAAAATTATTTGTTTTTTATGATTAAATTGGGGTTTTGGTTTCCATTGGGTTTTGGGTTTCCATTGGCCATAAATTACTTTATTTTGGTTTAATTTTTCAAACTAGGGAGAATAAATTAATTAATTTAGGAGAAAAATCATCAGAAGAAATGAGGAAAATATTACAAGAATTGAGGAAAAGACCTCAAAAAGGGGAAGTTGATCCAAAGGTGGAAGTGGATAGATTTGGCACAACCAAAACACATTCTCCCGCTTGCATTATGCTCCATCCAACTCCAACAGTGTTACGATGTGGCGAAAATGATGGGCTCGACCTGTTTTAAACAAAGAAACATTATTTACAAAATGGGGGTGTAATTTTATTCAATAAAATAGAGGCACGATTTGATTCAATAAAAGAGAATCCCTTTTTTCTCTACTATCCTACTTGTCATACCTATTGGAATCCTTGGGACTAGGCTTGATAGGTTAGGGGTTGCTTGGGATGTTTTCTATTTTATGGATCTAGAGTGGTTGACTTCACTCCACCATTGCATCTGAAAGGTCGCTCGATTTTGTACACTCATGCATATATATATATATATATATATAAGGTTGTTAATTGACCATCATTTTAATCTCTTTAATGAATAGGAATTGAAATTCCAATCTTGAAATATATTAATGAACATTAATAGTGTTAATGATATATTTTTATATATTGGGTTCATTATTCTGATTGGAAGAATCCACTCCCTTTCTCTATAACAATTTTATATTTAACAAGGAAACCATTATATATATATATATATATATATATATATATACATATATATAGATATATAGATATATATATGTTACAACTGATTTTACCACACATGGTGGATCATACATTTATGGCCTTCCCTGTCCCTTTGCAGACTCTTTGGACCCCATGGACCATTTTTGTACCTTTGATGTTTCCAAGATCATCCCTAAAAGCATGCATTATTTTCCATACGCGAATTTTAAACCTATTCTCACGTATATACATGAATATGACCCTTAAACCCGTGTACATTGGGATGTGTGCAAAATCCCAAATAGTTTTGGAATTTTCTTTGATGTGGAGCCAAGTCACTTGTCTCTTGTCCTTCCATATTCCTTGAGATCGCTCGGATTCGACCTTCCATCGCCCCATTGAAGCACTATATAAAAAACCCTTTGGATACATTGAAAGGAAATGAATTGAAGAGCAAGAAAACTATAGTCCATTGTTGCCAGAGCTTATACTTGAGTCTACATCTCTTTGTCCCTTGCAGCACTTTGTGTTCTTCCTAAGATTTCCTTTTCTTGTTAGCTTGATATCAAGAGATGGAGGATTGAAGTGGTGGAGGCCCAGGTGGAGGACTCAGTTTCTCTGGTTGCGGCAGACATGTCAACAGCGGTTGTCATTCTTGTAATATCTAATTTATATTAATAGAAATATATTTTCCTATCCAATAATGTAATCTGTAATCTGCAAATATCTAATTTATACATAAGCGAGATTGGAAAAACTCAATGGGGATCTACATCAACCATCTGGAATAAGGTATGCTTCGAGATCCTTTAGTGTTAGATGCTTATTTCTCTTGCATATTGGGAAGGGATTGATTTCTGTGGTTTCTCTGTCTATTGTGGTACCCTAAGCCATAGGAATTTTTCTCCGTAATAGAATTGGATACCATACTAGGGAGTTCCTAGTCATTTCCTTTGGGGGTTTTATCGACATTCAATGTTCTTGAATTGCTCTAATTTCTCTATTTATGAGTCGAGTCTGGGGGCATGTTTTCCTAGTAGTGTCTGATAGGAGTAAATTTTGTCTCAACTTCTTTGTTTACCTTTTTTTTATCTCTTTTTCTTCCTGTACATGAGTTTTGTCTTCACAGTTGCGTGTACACGTGATTTTTACTAGAATATCTAGGTGTATAAGCGGGTTTTGTACACACAGTCATGTATGCCTTGAGTTTTTCCTTTTTGGGGAAGATTAAGTGTTGTTGGCTGAGTTTGGATGCTTGCTGAGTCTTCTTGGATGCTTTTGGAGTCTGTATACACCTATGTTTCTGACCAAAGATGCTTTTTAGTTTAAGTTTTTGAAAATGTTCTTGTCATTTCATTTTTTATTTTTTATTTTGGGATTAGTGAATTAGGTCTCTTTTACCTTAGTGATTTGGTTAAGGGTTGTCTGGTAGTACTTGCAGAGTCTGGGGGTTTTAGAGTCATTTAGTGATTTGGTTAAGGGATATCTAGTAGTGCTTGCAGATTCTAGGGGTTTTAGAGTCATACTTTTGCTTTCTATCTCATTTTAAATCAAAAAATACAAAAACATTTTCTTTTTGCATGATGATGCATTGTTGCATTTTGTAGTTTGCATGGTACTTGCATTAGGTTTGCTTGGAGAGTATTAGTCAGATTTTCATATAGGAATGATTGCATATTCATTTGAAGGAAAATTTTGCACTTCATGTAGTAGCATACCCCATTTTTCATTTGACATATTGCATTTACATTGATTGTTAGGTGTGCATTTTACTTCTTGTTGCATCATAACATCATTAGTTGCATGACCATTTTCCCTTTTGAGTAATAATCCAATTAAAATCAACGCATAATAAAATGAATTAGACTCTTTTATTTTATAGGATGCACCAACAAGATTACGTTTTAGGGTCTTGGAATAGTTCATTGTGAGTAAATTCTCCAAGACCACTAAACAAAACATTTATGTGTCTATCCAGGTGAGAGTGTGAAATTCCTTTATATAATTAGTGTTTCTTAGGATCCTCCTATTACAAGGGAATTAAGCATGAGACAATGTGAGAGGTTATTGATTGGGATGACCCCTAGTCATAACTAAGTAGCACTGAAGATATCTCTAGTATTGTATCCGTATTTGGGGGCTCTTTTGAGAGTTTCAGGATTTGCTACCCTGCCCATATGATCAATACCTCCTGCAACTGTCCCCCTGAGCATTGATTATATTGAGGTGAACTTAGTTTCCTTACCTTGGTTATTGAGAGCATACTTCATAGAGGTTATTCTACAGGTTTCTTGGCCAGGTAGGGGTTAGATAGCACAATCGTTATATGCGTTGAAGCTAAGGGACACTATAATTGGTTACGAACCTCTGCTTTTTATGTATGGGAGTCTCAAGCCTCTCCTAGGCGAGACATACCTACTTTATTCAGGACCTCACATATCCTATCCTTGTCTGCTTGTGATTTGGCTTTACATTTTATAGGTGGATGCTCTGTGCATGCTAGTTTTCCTAGGGTTTGAGTAATTAGATCCAGTCTTTTTCATTTTTTAGTCATTGTGGATTTGGGTGTAGCACTTCACCGTTCTCTTCATTTAGTAGGATTTCTGCCTTCCACATCTCCCCCTCCCTTGGGAGAGAGAAACAAATAGTCCTTGCAGACTACTTCTCACGTTGATTCACACACGATGGCACATCACAAGGATGAGATTCCTAAGATGTATTCTCCACCTCACAAGGTTGGGGATGTAGGTTCTACTCCCGTATATGATTTTTCACCAGAAATACCTTCACATTCTTGTTATGATCCCTCATTCACAGGTTGTCGGTATTGGTTTCCAGGCGAAGATACTCATCATGAACCAACAAGCACTAGTCATGTTTGTTATGGAATGTATGATATCACTGCACCCGATCCGACACATCATGTCGAGTCAGAATTTGAACCTAACACTATGCCTGGGGGCACTCCTATGCCTTTCCATGCGGAGAGATCTAGGAGCACTAGTCACATTGCACCTTCCATCCCAGTGGTGGAAGCTACCTCACATGTCCGTCCTAGACCTAGTGTTAGTACTCATATGCGGATACCAAAACCAAGACGAGTGACCATAGGGAACACCACTTACATCCCTTCATCGTCAAACCATAATCCTTCAAATGCATTTTTGACAACCCTTCATCCCCCTCATTCACATGGTCCTTCTGGCCAGAATATTGCTACAAGCCATGTTCGTACTATGACTGCTCACACAGTAGTATCTCAGAGTCAAGTACCTCTCGTTGTCTTGAGAGGTCATATTCCTATTTATGGATCATCTAATGGTCCATCGCAACGAGCTCCCCATATCCCTATCTATGGAGCTTCTCATCGGACATCCCATGGGACACCTTATGGAGCTTCTCATGGACAGTATTATGGACCACAATATGGAAAAAAATATCAACCCTATGGGTACAACAACCTACTTACCCTTCCAATTATGGATTTGTATCACCTTGTAGTCAAGGTACACCACATCACAATGCTTCCATGCAGCCCTATATAGGTCAAATGAGAGGAGGATATTATGGCCAAGGCCATGGTATTTATAGCAATCAGCCTTACATGAACTAGAACTATCAGGGAGCGTGGCATATACTGGCTCAACCTAGGCTCCCTTTCCTCAAAGAATTGAATTTACTTGACTTACCAAGACTTATCAATGATTTAGTATCTCATTACCTCGCTTGGCCAGCCGTCCCTAACAAGCTTCCTTCAAACATTCCCAAGTTCGAGGGCAAAGCTGGAGAAGATCCTAGTGACCATGTCAACAATTTTCACCTTTGGTGCTCTTCCAATTCCTTACATGACGATTCAATCCCTTTAAGTCTATTTCAACGCACCCTCACCGGGTCTGCAGCGAAATGGTATATAGAGTTACCAAGGGGGGCATTCATTTTATTTGATCACCTTTCCATGAATTTCCTGAATCACTTTCATCTACCCACGCGTTATGACATTGGTACAAAAATCTTGTCAACATTTTGATAAGACAAAGCAACACATATCTCGGATCATATTCAAGAGGGGCATAGACAAAAGCTGTTGATTAAAGCCTTTATACCACTGAAATTTCTCCTTGAGTGGTTCCTTAAGTCGTTGTGACCTTACCTAGCGAAATATGTTTCTACATCCGGAGGCCAAACCGAGGAACAAGTGATATTTAGGGTGCAAGAGTTGGATTTGAGCTACGCTCAATCTAGACTTTTGTATGAGATTATACCTAGCGGTCCGTGATCTTGTTTCGATCCCAAGATCAAGCCTAGACCACATGCCAATGGCATTGTGGGTTATACAAGTGCCAAACCTGTGGATTCAGTTGTGAAACAAGTGAGCCAATTATCCATTAATCAATCCACACTAGGACAAGCCACGACTTTGTCTCAACCCACCCAAATGGCGAGTGTGCTTTCTATGCAATTGTCAAACCAGAAGGGCAACCAACAGCCCGAAAGGAATAAGAAAAAGGGTAAAATCAGCCTTAAAATAATCATAAGGGTGGGAAAAAGAATGGAAATGCTAATTATAATGACAAGAATGCTCGTAATGCTGGCGGGGATAAGCAGTCTAAATGTAATCTAAGGTTTCCTTCCATGTTGTGTAAGAAGGACCACCTCACTCACTTGTGCCCTCATATCGAAGATTCCTCAAGATTCCTAGCACAGGGCCTAGCTGTGCTAACTAATCCTTTACCCCATAATCAAAATATGAAATCAAGGACCATTGATCCTCATTGTGCATTGGGTGGAGATTAAAATTTGTTGGAAGCCAATACTGGTCACGGTTGCATCAACATGGTACGTGCTACTAAGGTTGAGACTCATGCGAAGGATTATGGTTCGTCACAACCGGACCTTAGAAAAGAACCCACTCCACCAAAGAGCGCTTTGCGTATCGAAAACCCTATGGATAAACCTAAAGTTGCACCTCACATTCCTAAGGGAGTCCTAAAGCATTTGGGGCACAATCCTAATGCCTGAGCCACCCAGAACTATTCCATTGTCGAGTATTTGGGCCAAACTCCTTGTGTGATGTCCGCACTTGAACTGCTTCAGAGTGATCCTCCATAAAGGAAATCCTTTCTTTCTACTCTTAGGGTTAATGATGATAACTCTTCTTCTATTATCAAATTTGAAACCATGGGATTACAGCCTTGCTTTTCTTACTACGTGTCTCTCTCGATTCATGTAGAGTGTCTGAATCATTGACCGTCAAATGCACTGTGATTGATGAAGGTGTTGCTGCTTCCGTGATGTCTTTGTCATGTTAGAAGGGTTTGGGTTCTCCCGAGTTGTCTCAATCCACTACTATGTTGACTTCCTTTGATGGTATATCATTTTGGACGCATGGGATTCTTCCTTGTATTAAGTTCCAATTGGGAGAAAAGACCGTTGTGATCGAGGTCAAGGTGGTTGATGCACCCCTTGACTAAAATATTTTGCTTGGCTGGAATTGGATGTATATTATGCAAGCCATAGCCTCTTCTCTCTTTCAAGTAGTATGCTTTCCATTTAATGGGAAGATCATTACAATTGATTAGACATCATTCCATAATCCAAGTGTTAGTACATCATTGAGAGCTTCTATCCTAATTATCGATCATTCTCAACTAGTAACTAGGATTGTGGGTGTGGGTATGTATCCATCTCTTATGGGAACCTTTAGCTATCCTATGCCCATTCTTATGATCAGATCTAGTTTTGGTGGGGCTTTGTCCTCATTGAAGTCAATGTCTTTTTGCACTACCCATATGGAACATCCTTGGATTCTTCCTTCACCGAGTTCTTTGAATGGACCTATCGAAATGGATGTGCCATTGCCTGCAATGATGATAGTATATCAAGCGAATCTTGATTGTGTTGCAGAGCCTAGTCCTTCCTCTTCGCGAATGAAGGAGGAATACTCGTATGTGTTTCCTGCATGGGCAGTGGAGTCCTCTCATGCACATGATTTCCTCGATGATGTTTTTCCATCGGATGAATCCATTATTGAGGCCATGTCTAGTCTTGAGCCACTTTGGGAAGAGTTACATCATTGATCATATTTTCTTCCCGATCTTGACTGTATGGAGCATGAGGAATTTAGGGAGATTCTTAGTGAGAATATTGGTAGTCCCATTGTTCCATTCAGCTCTCCTAGTCAGATGGCCGATGGGAACATGGTAAATTTATCACCTACTATTCCTATCAATATTTCTTGCGATCCAGGAAAAGTTGAGAATGTCTACATTGGCACAGATTGTTCCCCTAATGAGATCAAGGAGTATACCGAGCTATTTAATGAGTTTCATGACATCTTTACTTGGTCATATGAAGAAATTCCATATATTGACCCTCCTATTGTTGAACATGAGACTAAGACCTAACTGAATGCCAAGCCGGTTCGACAACATTTGCATGCCATGAATCGTTGAAAAGCACCCGCTATTAAGGCTGAAATATAGAATCTTTTAAAAGTTGGTTTTATCTATCCAGTTCCACTGATAGAATGGGTTTCAAATCCCATTTCGGTTGATAAAAATCATGGAGCGATCCTTATATGCACTGATTTCCGTGATCTAAATAGTGCTTGTCCTAAGGATAATTTTCCCACACCATTTATTGCTTAGATTTTGGATGAGTGTGTGGGAAGTGAGGTATTCCCCTTCATGGATGATTTTTCCGAATATAATCAGAATTAGATAAAACCTGAGGATTAACATAAAACTGTATTTATTTGTCCTTGGGGTACTTTTGCATATCAAAAGATGCCTTTCGGTCTTAAAAACGCTGGAGCTACTTTTCAGCAGGCTATGACCTTAATTTTTCATGATCTCAAAATGATTATCAAAGTGTATTTGGATGACCTTGCTGCTCATTCTCGTCTGAGAGTGTGTCATCCATAGCATTCGAGATTAGTATTCAAAAGATTCTGCGATTATTAGGTTAGGTTAAATCCTCATAAGTACATCTTTTGCATGATTGTTGGTCGCTTTATAGGTTTCATTGTATCCAAGGAGGGTATAAGAGTCAATCCCTTAAAGGTTGAGGGAATACTTCAAGTGTCTCCCCTGCGTAATACTAGACATCTTCAGTGTCTGCAAGGTATGGAAAATTTCATGCAAAGATTTGTGGTTAATTTTTCCAGTTTGACTAAATGATTTATGCATCTTTTAAATAAGGACACTACTTTTTGTTAGGATGAGCGAGCCTAGGAGTCCTTTGATGCTCTTAAGCAAGCCTTTGCATCACCCCCTGTGCTTACTCCACCTGACTATAGCCGCAATTTTTTTATTTATGTGGCCGCGTCCATGGAGAGGGTTGGTATGGTTTTGGTTTAGGAGGATGAGGAGCTCCACGAGCATGTCATATATTATTTGAGATGAAACCTTGTTGATGCAGAAATCCGTTATTCCCATGTGGAGAAACTTTGCTTGGCCACCATTCATGCAGTTCAAAGATTGAGACATTACATTCTGCTTTGCAAAACCTTGGTGGTAGGTCATGTCAATCCGTTTCAATTCGTCCTCACTAGAAAGATGATTGGGGGAAAATACAATAAATCGATTGTTATTTTGCAAGAGTTCGATCTTGAATTCATTTCAGTGAAATTGAAGAAATCATTGATCTTTGCAAAGCTCATATCTGATTTTCCAAGTGTGGAGGACGAGGTTTATCAGGATACATTTTTCAATGAGCATATTTTCCTTATATCAACTTTGGACCCATGGTATAGGGATATCATTGTGTATTTTCAAACATTGAAAGTCCCTACTCACCTTTCATGGGATTAGCGATGACGATTATGTCATCTAGATAAGAACTACCTCATAGTGAATAACACTTTGTACCGCCATGGGGTAGATTCCACTTTACGTCATTGTTTAACCCATGATGAGGATGAGGTTGTGTTGAATGATTGCCACAGAGGGGCATGTCGTGATCATTTATGTAGGCTTTCTACAGCCAAAAAAATCTTTACAGTGAGATATTTTTGGTCGTCAATCTTCAAAGATTGTGTCAATGTGTTCAAGAAGTGTCACCCTTGCCAGGTGTTTGCACGGAATATGGGCTCACATCCTGCCCCGTTACATCCTATTATCACTGTCGGTCCCTTCACCAAGTGGGGGATTGACTTCATGTATTTCAATGTAGCTTCTACTGGGGGGAATCATTACAATATATTGGCTATCGATTATTTCATGAAATGGGTAGAGGATATGCCCACAATTAAATCTAATGGTGAGACAACTGCACATTTTGTTTTCAACCAAATTATTACTTGGTTTGGCATTGCGAAAGAGCTTGTCACTGAGCATGGTAGGAACTTTCAGAATAAAACGATAGAAGAGTTGGCTTCAAAGCTAGGTTATAAGGAGGATCACTCCTCTTATTATTACCCTCAAGTGAATGGACCATCGCAAAAAGCAAGATGAATTGGAATATCATGTTATATCCTACTTTGTGGGCTTATAGAACCACTGTTAAGACTGCCACTACTTTCTCTCCATACCAGCTCATACATGGGGTGGAGTCTGTCTTGTCGGTTGAATGTGAAATCCCTTCGTTGAAGCTAGATATAGAGATTTTACCAGACACTTCCACATTGGAGGAACGTTTGGTCCACTTAGAGCAGCTTGATGATCAGCGTTGAGACACCTTAGTGGCTCTAGAAGTAAATAAGCGTCGCATTAAGGTCCAATATGATAAGTCTATCCATCCAAGGAAGTTTAGTGAAGGTGATTTGGTCCTTTTGTGGGATCAAGCTAAAGAACCCTTGGGGGTAGGGAAGTTTAATCCCATGTGGCATGGTCCTTATGTAGTCAAACATGTGTTAGAGAAGGGCACCTATGAGCTAGTGGATTATGAAGGGACAATCTTGGTGGAGCCTAGAAATGGGCTCTATCTTAAAAAATATTGTGCATGATCTTTAGACAGGGATGATTGTTGTATATTATTGTACATTTTTTTAATTGCATAGTTAGGTTTTCTTATGGTGATCTGGTTTGTTGATTAGCTTTAGTTTCTTTTGGCAGATGTCGATGGAGTCTTCCGCTTACATAGGATTCGCTGATGGTGCTAGCCATCACACTCAAAACTCAGCTTTGGTTGCTTAGGTGATTTATACTCCTACGAGTCAAGTATTGTCTTCAAGAGGTGTATGTTTGCGACCTTCTTTGAACAATGTTGTTGAATGTAGTGTCGTTATTGAGTTATTGTGGGATGCCATTTCACATGGTGTTCTGTCTCTTGAGGTACATCTTGATTTGTAGTTAGTGGTTTCATAGCTTAATGGCTTGTATTGTATTAGGGATCCGACATTATTACGAATATTCTTATGTGTGAGATTTCTAGAACGACAAGTTGAGAATATAAAATACATACATGTTTCAAGAATTTTTAATGAAGTTCCTGACTCATATTCTAACTATGTGTTAGATTGGCATTTGTTCAATAGACCATAAGCATATCAAAAGCATACATTTTTACACATGTAAATAAATAAAATCGATCATCATAAAAAAATTTCATTAAACATCCAAAATGTGATGTCATAATACATAAGTGTGATAATACCAAATTGGGGCTTCCAAGCCACCAAAATATAATACATGGTAGTACAAGAATAAATGCTATCAATTCTCTAAGCTTGAGGAGGAGGAGGGGTTTCTGATTGTGGTAGCACACCACGGGTCTAGCTAGCCATCAAAATAATCGAACCCATACCCATGGTACACCAACCACTTAGCACTCCATGGCCTCAGGAAAGTCCTTAACTTACGCCATGGGTACCTTGTGTGTCAAGCGTACAAAGTTTCTGTGGATGCTTTGGAGTGTCCAATCTGCATCTGTACCAATGATGTCATCTCCTCTTCCCCTCTGTCTTTGATGAGGGCAACCATCAGGTCGCCATGGTCCAACATCTGCATAGACATGATAGATTGTCACTATGTGTCGTCACACCAAAACATGTCTTTTGAGTCCATATATAAAAAAACACAAAAACATTTAATAATTAAATAAACTTAAAAAGAGGGTTTGGGATTCATTACCTATGTCTCCATATTCCTCTCCTAGTGGTAGGGGCATGTTCAAATCTTCCTAAAAATATATCCCTGCATAGGGGTAGTCATCGATTGCAATGATCTTCCACTACCACCATGGAAAGAATTCCATTGGGTACGAGTTAGCCACCGTACCTCTTCCCAGTCTATGCATAAAATTTTCCCAACATCGTTGGGCTGAATCTCGAACTCTGTGTGGAGGAATGTCCATTCTAGGGCTTAGCCCTAGTACACGCTCAAAGAAGAATGTGCTCAGTATGCTGCCGAAACTAGAGTTGCTCACCCTGCCCATATTGCAGTCACTGAGCTGCTGCTTAATGTCAATCAATAGCATTGTGCTCTAGTTGTACATTGTGGGTCTCATACACTCCACCACATAGAACATCAATGGCCGCGAGGCCCGATTTAGTGAAGCTAGTGCAACTATCCTGCCAAGTACCAATAGTATGGCCCTTAGTCCCAGCACCTGGATCGAGTTTATCAGGATTTGACACCCAACCTTTTATATGTCTGGAAAGCAAGACACCAGAACATACCCATCAATATTTAAGCCACCTCCTAGCCCACGAGATCAAAGATTTACCACCTCTCCTCGTCGAGATAATCCACCGATAAAGTATATGTCCTCAATCTCTATAATGCACGACATCCCATCAATGTGAAAATACTCAGAGTCTGGATCCCAGTAATCCACTAGCATCTGCAGGAGTCTTGGTTTGGCCCTTAGGCTGCAAAGACACCAAAAATTATACAAATCACATGCATGTAGAGCTTGTTGAGCCATTAATTCACCTTTTACATCTTCTTCTACATCATCATGTTTCCTCTCCCTCCATTCTAGAACCATCTTGCATAGAAAACATGATTTCTGGTTATTGTTTTCCTTAGCAATCCTTATTCATGGCCACATATGTGACTATTTCCAAAACAACTGCATATGTACGTGGTTTTGGGAATTTTTTTCACGTATGGCTAGCCCTATACATAGAAAAAACCTTGATATCTGCGTGGGCCAAAACACATACTTTAGATTGGCCTATAAAATAAAATTGACCATGGAAACTTAAAAAAATTCCATGAAATGGGAAGAGGAGGACATGAGGAGTTACCTGGAAAAAACAGTGTCGAATTTCACTAGACAATGCTCCCAGAATTCACGTTTGAAGTTTTGAGCTCAACTGGGTAAAATTTTCAAATGATATGGAATTTTTGAATTTTTAACTATTTATAGAAATTTTTTGAAATTTTTAATTTTTTTTACCCATTTATAGAATTTTTTTGAAAATTTTGAAATTTTTTATCCACTTTGTATAGTTTTGTACCATTTCTTACCATTTTGGACCATTTTGGACTAATTTGATGATGTTGGAGTCTGTTTTGAGCACAGTTTGACCGTGGTTTTGACCCGTTCGTGTTGATTTCAGTTATTATGTATAAACTGGAATATAGATTAGGTTTCACATCCATTTGCGCTTTGCATGAACTTATGACCATTTCATTATAACCTTAGGTACAAACCCATTCTATCTTGTCACAGAACCTTCTTGTTTCTTTTATAAGTGACATGATTTGAATGGTAGAGCTTGACCATACATGGGTGCCCTAGTTAGCTCCTGTTTTGCATTTGGTGCCCATGATGACATCTTTCCTTTAAGGTGTGGGATTCCTTTGTATAGTATCGCCATGACTTTGCGTAAGAGCCTCATACTCCTCTTGATCTTTTTGTTATCCTTTTTCCCTAGGACTCCCTTATGTCAAGTTGTAATTGCATTATCATAAGTTTTTCTTTCCTTATTGAGCCTTATGCTGGCTTCCGTGACTTTCATTATCAGCCATATCGCCTGATCTTGTCTCATTTCTACCCAAGCAGAGCCATTTTACATATCATTTTCAGCTTGATTCCCCTTTTTTACTGGGAGGGGACTTTCCCTCGAGTGTCATTATTCTAAACATGTGTCCTTGCATTGAGCATAGGTATGTTCCACTGCTTGGAACTAGTTTTTTTTCTCCTTGACACTTGTCTCCTCCTAGTTTGTAACTATAAATCACTCACTAGTACAAGTGATCAATTTTTCCACGGCAAAATGTGGCAATATCCATGGAAAAGCGTGGATATTGCCATGTCTAAGTGTTTTTTTTTCCATGGAAACAATTTCGTCGCAATAGAGATGACCCCTAATTTGCGTTGCAAGAGCAACAATGTTCTATATTTCGTTAGATGTATAAGTCATCGCTATATTTACACCTGGCCGTCTCTGTATCCACGCCTGGCCGTCGCTGTATCCACACTCTGTATAAGGTTTTTTTTTTTAAATGCAAACCCAGGAATAAGACGTCGCTATAGCCACGCCTTGTCATCACTGTATCCACGCCTTGCCGTCTCTGTATCCATGCCTGGCCATCGCTGTATCCACGCTTTGTATAAGTTTTTTTTTTTTTAAATGCAAACCCCAGGAATAGTGACGGGGATGCTATACCTGCGATGGGAAGACTAGGCCAAGAATAGTTTATAAAAAATCACTCAGCAGTAATCGCTCCTAGTCTCTTTATATAATAGAAGTTGTTTCCTAATAAAACAGTAAGCTGATTCTGCCATGGCCCATAGACAACTGACTCACCAATCCTCAATTAACACTCTTTAACTTTTATATGGCACAGGACCAAACTAGCTCATAAATGCCCAAGAAACACTAATACATAGCATCTATAAATGATAAATCATAGTATGAGACCAAATATTAATTAATAGCACACAACACAAATACAGGGACAACAGGAAAAACCTTCTCAATAAGGTCCAGTACATCTTGATTATCTACAAACTCAATGTAACTCCAATTGATTTCTTCTTTTTTGTACTCTTCTTGCTCCATCTTAAAAACATGTTGCAGAAGATGTGCCAAAAGAGTAAAAGCAGCCAATTAACAACATACTCTACAACGTCAACTATGTAAAACCCATTTAAGAGGTCATGAAATAGAACAGTTTCATGAAGAGCTAATAGATTATTTAAACCATACCTGTTCTTCTGGACTGATGCCAACAATATCCATTTCCTTTCTGGTATTAAGATATTTCTCAGCATCACTTACAGCATCCAATTCATAACAATTGGTTTGGTTAAGATAATGAAAGGATTTTGGATTTCCCAACTTGTATCTCTTAATATCCTGAAAACATCACAAGGTAATTTCTAAGCTGTGATTCACTGTATAATGCAGTTCAGATCAGATTAGTAGATATGATGTACGCCTTCAGCATTGCACCAAGGCACCAAGTCTTGGACCAAAATAGTAAAACATTTCCCATATAAAGCATCAGACAGATGATAACACACCTCGGGTGGAGCAGCGCAAAGTAGGTAAAAGCAATGATAATTTCTTTCTGGATCTGAAACTTGACACACACGGGACCTTTCTAGAAGGTAGGTTCTCACAACAGCTCCTGATATCCTTCCAGACTTGTCAAACTAAAGCTCCACAAATTTCCCAAAACGATTGCAAACAAAAGGTATGCTTGTGATGTTAATGTAGCACAAGCAATGTTAAATATCCATAGAAAATTCCTATAGAATACTAGACCAATGGCAATACAATCTCTCACACCTCAATCCTTAAAATATTAATGTAGTTTCCCTGGAAGTTAGATTAGGTAGAGATCAATCAATTCCACAATACTTATATTAAACTATTAAAAATTCTTTACCTAGAATTGTTATTTCTGACAGTTTTGGCATTACGAAAGGCTTCAAGAACAGGGTTCGACTATAAAATACAATAAACTATGAAATCAGAACCAAATCATAGTAAACCTACAGTCCAAAGTTAAAACAACCAAAGCAACGGGTAATAATTTTATTCCATCCCAGATCAACAACTGCATGGATGTCACTTATCTTACTTCTAAAACTTGCTGCTCAACTGTCCGTCCTTCTGTTGCAGCTCGACCACCCATGTAAGCTAAATAACGCATAAGCATTTTTGTGGTTTCTGTTTTACCAGCACCGCTTTCTCCACTTACTAGAATGGAGTTACTTTTTCCCTCATTTATCATAGCCCTATATTTAAAATGATTTAATACTCAGAAAAAATAATAATGGTGCTCTCTAGTGCAAAGTACTGTGGACACATCAAGCAATCATAATACTCTACCTGTACGCAGCATCTACCACCGCAAAAACATGAGGACTTAACTCCCCAAATGTTTCCCCCTTGTATTGTTGCATCATATGTGTATCATACAAGTGAGGTGGTCTTCTAAATGGATTGACATCAATCAATATATTCCCTGTATATGTCTGTCAAACATCGCAGCTTGTCAGTCAATAATATTCTGCAATGGATGTAAGTTACCCTTTGATATGATAACGAATATAAATAGCATGCTCATAATGGTAAAACAATTGTCCTGCTCATATACCTAAAAATCAAGTTTGAATTGGATATTAAGAATGAAAAATATATAAGTTCATGTCAATCTTCTATGTTTGCCTCTCTGGTGTGCCATTTTGATTCACTGACAAAGGCCCAAACCAATTCATAGATATTTAATAGCTTGATAAATGTTTTACAAGGCCAGACAAGTTATATAATGCCATATGCAATGTAAAATTCCCATCAGATTTTGAACAGCATGATGCCAGCAACTCCTTAAAGAAAAGTCCAGACTTGCATAGAGTTACCCATCCAACTAATAAACATGGTTGATTGACACATTCTGATGAATAACTTGAAAGATCATTAGGATTCAGTCTGTTATCCATCTAAATATCATTTTATCAGCCATAATTTCTACCAAAGATAGCTTATCATAGTTAATAAATTTGGAAGCAACTGATTTGAGAGATTCAGACTAGATCTCCTCAACTTGCCTTTCAAAATATTCTCACCACAAGAATTTATTCTATCATTCACATCAAATATACTATCAAATTCATACATGCCTACTTACCAGTACCACTAGATATAATCATCATAAAAATACCAATCGATTTGGAATCCTTACCTTCTTTCCAGTTGTAGTCTGAACTTCAACTTTATCGCCATTAACTTTTGTAACCTCGCCATCAACCCAAGCCGAATCTTGATCTTCCACCCAGACATGGGATCCTACTATAATATTCACTGTAGTTTCCTGCATGTAGGCAATTTATGGAAGACTCGTAAGAAACATTTCAACAGGTTGCTCATGAATTTCCATAAAACAAACCTCAAAAAAAAGAAATGAATATCAAGTGATGAACTCCATACATCGATTGAATAAATTAAACTCAGTAAAGCATTGAGAATATTCTCTATCAATATACAGGAAATCCTGCATGATAACACAACAATGCATAAAAATACTGAACAAGTGACATAAAAATGGGACAAATATTTCAGTCCAGTCATTGCCATTCATTTTCAGTGTTCAAGGATTTGCACAGAAGTTTTATATAATAAGTATTAACCTCAGAAAATTCAAAGCTCCTAGGATTATCTTGCCCCTGCTTTGTAAATTTATAGGAGAATGCACTTACTTCCACATAAAATGATACTACATTGTCTTTAAGAAAAATTGGCTCATTTTAGTAATAACTAATTTGATGAGAAGTTGTGTATGTCTTGGGTGGAGCATGGCAAGAGATTATACAAAGGGACAAAAAGAGCAATGTCAATATCAGAAGCTTGTCATGTTATGTAATGAATAAGAAACACGTCACTAATTTTCCTTGAGTATTTTTCTACGATAGAAGCCTGAAGGTGCATTTCTGTAAGCAACAGAAATGGAATTCAATCCAAGCCTTAGATTCTTCAATATTCGTAATCCAAACTCCCTACTACCATCTTATTCTTTTCTTATATATATATATATATATATATATTTCACTTAACATTTATTTTGGGCTTGTAAAAGAGGAAACAAAATCTGCACTACAAAATTCCCGAGGTCTTATAGAGCATAAGTAATCACAAGAATTCTATGGCCCAGTTACAACAGGGTATATAGAACAATGTTCGATGACAAGAAAATCTAAATAGATTTTATGTCAACTAATAAACTTTCCTAAGACAAACCTATCACATTTAAGGTGGCCCAATCCTTGGATCTTGTGATGATATTCCCTCTCTGAGTTTGCAACGTGGCCTTATGTTGGCCCATAGAGAATACTGGTTGGGATGTGCATACCTTGCAGCTCCAGAAAACATTCTAATTACTGCAAGAAATCTAATGATGTTGTAAGACTAAGGATGCTTCCACAACCAGGTAGCTAAGTTTGGATGGCCATATTTTAGTTGTTCCTGACACTTGGATGATATTTTAGTTAGTACCTTGTCTAAATGTCTATAGCTTCAAAGTTGTTGTTCAGTGAAAATCATGGAAGAACAAACCTTAGCACCTAAAGTATTTGAATTCTCTTGTACAGAACATTATATTTTGGATCATTACTAAAAAACACCATTAGTATTTGTGCTTATGTAAATATAACAATAAGTGGGCACTCTACTAGGTTCCACTTAGTGGGGGGCATACCATTCTTGATCAAAACACACTGGCGATACTAAAGATTGATCTCCAAATAGTTGCTAAATGCTCATTTTGAAGCAAAATCTATATCCTATTTGAAACCTTGCACAAACTATCCTTATCCAAAACATAGATAAAGTAAAAGTGTAATTTCCATCTTCTCATTCATTACAAGTCTGCAACTTTTAAAACTGTAAGTACTCCAAAAAGGAAAATTCATAGCCAAGAGCAGAAAGCTCAACTGTTCCAACTAAAGCTAGTAATTGGAAAAAACATGTTGAATTTCATACAAAAGAATGGTCCTGAGTCTTAATTGCAGAGAAAGAGACAGAGCACAAACATATAAGAAGTCAAACGAAAAGCCAAATTTCCTAATCTGAAATTGTTTTCCTGTTGTACTATATTTTTTTGTTTATGTTGGTCAATACAAAAATGATTCATGAAGCATTAGCCTAAAGTGATTTTAGAGACGGGCCAAGGTCCATGATTATTCTAAGAAAACCCTGGCTATCAAACTTGCAAAATGAAAGATGTGACATTAAACCAATATCATATTTTTACTAGATAGTTTGCAAGCAACAAATGTCTGATGTTGGATCATATCATTCTTCCAGATAGAATGACTCTGTCTAGCATAAGGTTGGCTAGAAAACAATCCAGCTAAGTTATCGATGAAGTATAAATGAGAAACAAGTTGCTAATCACATGGTATTTCATAGTTTCAACAAGCATTCTGAAAGATACCTTGCATTTTACTAATAATTTATAACTTATGCTCAAGAGTCTAATCAAATAACCAGACAAAAATCCAATTAAGTGGAAAATACCATTCATTTAATCTAAATATCTGAAGCAACAAGGGCCATTATAACCTATGAAAATACAGAAATGTTACAGAGATAATCCAGCAAAATCATTAAGGAATAATTTTCCTGAATTGGCCATTTTTTTACCATTTTCTCAAAAATATACTCATACAATCATTTCGTTTTCCTGGGCAATGTTGAACATTAGGACATTCATCCCAAATTTCCAAGATTATATAGCAGGTCAAAAACGTCTTAGAAAATTTTCCTTTAAATTTTAAATTCCATTGTACCCTTAAAATAAGTATGCTTTCTTGACATTGTCCCCAGAGAATAAATACATTTAATTTGAACTCTACTTACACCAAAACAACATAGTACCAAGAGTAGAGAAGTGCCACAGAAAGGTCCTATGTTTGAATATCTCATTTTATATCTGCTGCTACAGAAAAGGAAAATGTTTTATCGTATTTCAAGATAACTCAGCTGTTATGCCATCCCTTTAATCCCAATTACCTAGAATAATATAATCAAGTGGCTAAATAAAGTCCCAGCCCTGGAAACCTTGGAAGTTCTTCTCATGGTTTTTCATTCTTCAAATGCATTTGAAAAAATCAAAATGGCAGAGAATATTTTTTCTACCCTCAGCAATGTAAGTTGTCCTCCAGTGGAACTTAACAGCACACAATTGGTTTGCTGGTCTTTGCTAATTTCAAGACTGATGTTGATTCTTCGGCACATGATTCTCCACTCTACAACCTTCCCATCCTGGTTGATGTTCAATATAAGAAATAAGTTAATACAGATTACAGAAGGAGGAACTTTTTAGCTTCCCACAGGAACAGGCTATTTAGAATCATGGGTATATCATGTGGTACAAAGTGTTATAAATGTGAATGAGGGAGTCTAAGAAGAGCATGGAATGGCTGATCTCTTTCAGCAACTGATTGACGTTAGTGGGTTTCATAACTGGGGTATTGTAGAACACAAAGTTCTTCAAGATCTGGGTTTAAATTGGTCTGATCTCTATTCTATTGTTTGTCACATTTTGGAAGTGTGGCAGAATAGGGAAGCTTCCCAAGTGCATGAGATTATACTTGAAAGATATTGTTTTGTACTTGGCTGGATCACTCTATCAGATATTGATGTTAAGGAAGCTGGTGCTTTGCCATGGAGTCCTGAATTGGGCAGAGACAAGTTTCTTGAAATTGAATACTTCATAAGTTTTAGTAGAATTCTGTGCCATAATGTTCATTTTGGCCATACAGGGGAGCTATCACAGCTGGAAAATACCATTCTAGATATACTCTCTTAGCTTCAAACATTATACAAAGAGCATAGTGTGAAGGAAAGGGGTTGGTTATTCTTAAGGCATAGTGCATGGTTGTCTTTAATTTTATCATTTCTCCAGGAAGGTCTGTGGAAATTCATTGCTCCAGGCAGGTATTTAATTTTATCTGCAACTCAAAATTGCATGCAAAACAGAAATTCCACTTCAAAGTTCAATGGGGACCCACTATTGAGAATTTAAAAGTGTTAACTGGATGCCTTACAAGACATGCCATTTGATGTGAAATTTTTTTAACATGTCGCATTAAAATATATTTACAGCTAATACAATCCATGAAGTATCCAGCACAAGAAAGCATCAATGCAACATTCCATTAACTCTTTGAAAACCAAACATTTTGAAATTACCTGTGTAAACTTAGACTTGTGAGTATTCAAAATAGTTGATTGAAATGAGTGCATGAGTGTATCATAGACCTATTGACAAAACCAATGGGAAAAATTTATATGTCAATAAAAAAATAGATCAATTATGCATGTTTTTGAAAAACCACCAACTTTAATTGACCAACAATATAGTTCAAGCTGGCTAAATAAATAATAATTTCACCTGTGACATACGACCCGCATCAGCACATAATTTTAGATGCTCTAAAGTAATTTCCATTAATACGTTCGTCTTATCTGCAACACCCCCCAGAATCTGCATAGAAGAAGACTTTGGAAATTCAACATTTGCATGTCAAATATGTAGACCTTGCTTGAGTTTTCATGTAAAATGTGTTCCCATTTTATTTCAACCTAGATTTCAAATACAATAAGAAGGGCATTTAGAGTCTAGACAAGCTTCTAACACAAATGGTCCAAAAATTTAGAATTTCATTATAAAAACCAAAATTTTAGAAATGAGAAATATCAATGATGCACATTGGTTTTCTGTTGAATATGCCCAGTTACTTACATCAATTTCAATAAGCCTGTCCACCACTGTGATAAGTATTCTACTACCAATAATTTCCCCGACAACACTGCTCTCCACTCTAAGCATGTTCTCAACATACAAAGCATTCCACTGAAAAGCATAAGACAAAAAACACAATTATTCCACATAGACATAATCATTTTTTATTATAACCATGAAATTTCTTAGTATGTGCTCGAAACTATAGAATGCTGATAGCTGTAAATAATGACATCATAAAGAATATTCAATTTACAAAAACAACAAACTATGATACCAAGTGTCGTGTACACATATGCCTAAAGCCAAATTTAAACAGACTAAAATATAAGAATATCTTCGTACAGCCATCACATACAAATATAAAATCTATGTGCTCAATGTAAAGGACTGATCCATCTCTGATCTGCTCTGCCAAAAATGAGGTAAAGCACCCCCATACAACTGGTGTAAACATGTCATAGGGACAAATCTGTAGGATACCATGTGTAGAAATGGATAGATAACAAATGACTGCTAAGGGTTAGAGTGCTGATAGAAGATGTATTTGACAGGCCTGTGTGAATGAGACAAGTAAACAGCAAAATTACTCTAGAAATCAATAAAATGATTATGGTGAACTCTCTAGGTAGAAGCTGTGGTTTAAGGAAAGATATAAACCTTGAATGAGTTGGTGGTGCAATGATTATGATCTTCTACAAGGGCCCTGTAGTCCTCGAAAATCCTAATGGCCATATACTCAGCACATGGATGTTCGGGGCCATAATGGTGTTTGTGGGCTATTTATTTATGTCTGGCTGCGTTACTTTTCAGGTGTTTATCCCTCCCTTGAACATATGTACATAGATAGATAGAAAAACCACCACAGAGGAGAGTGAAAATATAACATATTATCATTGACAGATTTTATATTGTTTTGATTATAGGCTCCAGTGCTGAGTAAATATCCAGCTCAACTCTCATTAACAGCAATCATGTTATTCCAAGGAACAGTGCTGTCATTTTGTTTGGCTTTAATCTTTGATCCAAAGGCCTCTGCTTGGAGTTTAAAGTGGGACATTGGGCTTCTTAGCATTCTCTTCTCTGTGAAATTCTAGTCATTGTAGTTATTGCTTAAACATATTTTCCAGTTCCATTTGTTGAAATCCTGATAAATGCCAAGTTTTAAATCGTGTTCACTCTGGTACAAGGATTATGTACCAGTTTTGGATACTTTGTATAGATCTACTGTATCCATATAAAGGGACCAATCTTTGTTGCATTGTTTCACCCCACAACAACAATAATTATTGCAATCTTGGAACATGCCATCCTTCACATAAAATTTTATCTCGGAAGGTCAGCAGGCATATCTTTCCCTTTTATATTTATCATTTGAATTTGGATGTCGTTTGACAATTTGTTAACAACTTTGCTTCATCTGTAGTTTATTGGGATCAATTTTTATCATCAAAGGTCTTTTTACAGTACTGTGGGGCAAAGCAAAAGAAAACAACCTAGACAGAGATGGATCCATCAATAGGAGTGATATTAAGCAATCCTTATTGCAAGATGAAACCTCTCATAGACCCCAGGGTGTCTAATCTGGGAGCAAATTTCCCTTCACAAGATGGAATCAACTCTTTCCATATAGAAATTCATGGTTTTGATGGATATAATTCATGTTGAGTAACTCAAAATTAGACAGAAACCCTTTGGAAGCATTGTTCCAATGGAGACACAACTTGGATTTTGATGCAGGGTCTCCTTCTTCCTGTAGTTTGTGTAAACGATTTAAACTCTGTGTTCTAATTTCTACCTAGACTGGGCTTCAATCATGAATGGATATCTAAATGCATATCATCAGCAGTTTTATTGCTTCATCCAGAACTGAATATTCATGGCTATACTGGCAACCACAAGATTAAATACTTCATCTCTACACTATTAACCAACAAACCTCCAACGATTTGGTAAAAATAATGGTAAGCACAGATCCGTGTTAACAATGATTAAGGCATTCAACTTACAGATCGCATAGTTTATCCTTCACAAGGGTTGTTGAACGATTTAATTTGCAGATGAAATCAAAATTCTCAGATAGATTCAATTCCAAGGTTCCCCAATGCATCTCGACTCCACACGTTCTCTCAATCGCTCAACACCAGGTTAGATTGAGACATTTGCCATGCATTTCACTAGCATCAACATATGTCAAGCAGCTGTTTCTTCAATGTTCATTTTGTTCGAAATGAAACCAGTCAGGGTAATGAACATGTCAAGTCAATATTCAATAGAAAATTAACTAGAAATAGAGCAATACAATTTATGAATGCAGGTTTTCACAGTAGTTCTTCATTGAGATGTCTGTTTCTGAATTTCTCTGTGTTGTGGATTACAATACCAAATTTGTGAATGCAAGTTTTCACAGTGGTTCAATGGCTGCGCTGAGCTTCTTGTTGGTATCAGACCCCAACCCTCCAATGGACACCAATTCCCCATATGCTGCCGGTTCCTGAGTACCCCCAAATGAAATCGCTACCGACCCTTTCAGCTGCACCATGCACCATCACATACTGCCAAAACATAATTTTAAATACATTAAACCCCCAATTAGCAATATTGACAAAAGGAGGGCTTGTATTTGGTATCCATCCATTATTCATAGGTGTGACCATATGATTTAATTAAGAAATGATTGGACATGGTTGCAATTTGTGTGGGGAAGGAAAAAGGGTAGCCTACACATTATGATCCCCTAAATATAAATTTCTAATTTGTACCAATTGTGCAAATTCATCAAAATATGCATCGAAGTGTACTAAGAATCATATTATTTTCCTTTCGTCACCCCTCCATACATATATATGCCTATTGGCTTTCCCTCTCCTAGGTTTTGTGAAACATGGCTCTAAAATCTCATGTATGATTTAAAAAGCACACAAATAAACCCTTCAATCAACCACATAATCTTACTCAAGCAATTATTCTCTAAATGAACTATGTTGATGTACACAAACATATAACTAACACACTAATTTATATCAATCAATGGTTAATGGGGGTCAAAACTTATATGCCAAGGTGTAGGCAAGGGTGGGACAAGATAAACTAGGCATGTATCAGGAGGTTATGGGTATTTTTTTAAGCAACATTATAAGTGAAACAATGCATTGGCATAAACATTATTTTATGCCAATGCACTCGCATAAACTTGCATCATATAAGGCCAAAAATAAATTCATTTTCATAATAAAACCAAAGGAAAACTTAATAGAGTTTGTGCATACATGTATGAAAAATATAGAGCTAACATATTACAACCACACCTTGTTGATATGTGCATGCTACATATCCCACATGGAGACCAAATATCACCTCTTACAGCATCGTATTGTAGTTTGAGGTCATGTTGATGACTAATGATCCTTAGAGGTGAATTTATTGTGTAAGTCCCTAATTTTCTCCCTTTACTATTGTTACGGCCTTGACACCTATCCCTATTGCACAAAAACTCATAAATATGTCCAGATATAACTTATTTGCCAAAGTCAAAAAAAGACGGTGCCGTCACTATAGAGACGGTCAGGCATGGATACAGCAACGTCGAAGAGTTTAGGCATGGATACAGAGACGTCTAAGAGTCCAGGCATGGATATAGAGACGGCTAGGCATGGATATAGTGACGCCTCATTCCTGTTACATCGGATTTTACACCGAAATGTAAGAAACATGGAAAACCTCCGTGGAAAAATCCGCGCTTTTGTACTAGTGACTTTAATTCTTTTTCAAGCTTTCAAAAATATTTGAAAAAGTCCAAAAAAAATAAAAAAACCAAAAAGTCAGACAAGAAAAGATGTTATCTTTGGTAGCAGTCGAGCACTGTATATCACATCCATTGGTTGGGTTAATAGTTTGACTTTAGGAGTTGTACTTGTTTAACTGAGTTTACCTCCACCGACTGGTTAACCTTCCAGTCCCTATGGAGCCTCTATTGATGCCTCCTGTGTTGCAGGGATGTCCCATTTTTTTATATTGAGTCTATGCTCCGTACATTCAGTCACCATTAGCCTTTATGCTCTTGTTCGAAGGAAGTTGAACCCTGAGTCAACCATTCCTTAGTTCTCTTTACTTTTTCATGTCGACCATTCCTGGTACTGGTACTGGTTCGTGCACATTATGATCGAGTCCTTCCACATTATACAGCTTTGTTGAGTACCTCTTGTTGGATGATGGGGGATGCATTAATTGCCTCCTTCCAACGGATTTCATCCCATCAACTTCAGATCATTTATTCTGGGATAGGAATATAGAGTCATTTTGAGTGCCTTGAGACTTGTACTCATCAGTGGAAGCTTCTCTCACCATTGATAGTTTTGAGAATACATCAATGTCCCCTGATTGATGGATTCTTTCAAGTGTTCGACCTCAACACATTTATTCACACTTGTTATTTTTCACTCTATTACCTTTATTCCCATTTTCATTATTGGTTGGTGATCTCACGTGTGTTAACGGTATACATCAATGACCGGTAATCAGACGATGGACTACTATGTTCGACCTTGACACCTCTATTCACATAGTAGGACATGTACTAGTAGCATATTGTGTAAAATACCTTCCATATTGGTGGAATTTCTTATATGCTAACTCCTTGATCATGCCAGTGTTTATGAGATTTTATCTCTTGTGACTTGATTCCAAAGTATGTCAGATATCTTTAGCCAGTATGGAGATCTTGATCCATTGTATATCTTTAGCTTTCATGGAGATCATGATCCTTTGTATATATTCATCATGGAGATTCTGATCTATTTATATTATATGTGGCGATGACCACACATGTCATATTTTGTATCATGCCTATTCATGGCCATTATACTCTTATGTATTTGGGACTGTTGTATGCACTTGCAGTCATGTACAGAGTTTGATTATTGTATTATACTATTGGATGGATGGTTCTTCCACTTGGTTCTTCATCACTCCACTTTTGGGATGGAATTCTAATTTATTTCAGCCATCATATCACCCCTCTGACCTCACACATTAGGGGCCATCTGTTACAGCTAATTTTACCACACATGGTGGATCACACATTTATGGCCTTCGCTATCCCTCTATAGGCTCTTTGGACCCCGTAGACCATTTTTTTACCTTTGATGTTTCCAATATCATCCCTAAAAACATGCATTATTTTTCATACGTGAATTTTAAACCTATTCTCATGTATATACATGGATATCTCCCTTAAACTCACATACATCGGCATGTGTGCAAAAGGCCAAATAGTTTTGGATTTTTCCTTGATGTGGAGCCGAGTCACTTGTCTCTTGGCCTTCCATATGCATTGAGATCATTCGGATTCAACCACCCACTACCCCATTGAAGCACTATATAAGGAACCCCTTGGATACATTGAAAGGAGAGGAACTGAAGAGCAAGAAAACTATTGTCCATTGTTGCCAGAGCTTATACTTAATTCTGCATCCCTTTGTCCCTTGGAGAACTTTGTGTTCTTCCCAAGATTTCCTTTTCTTATGAGCTTTCTATCGAGAGATGGAGGATTGAAGTGGTTGAGGCCCAGGTGGAGGAATCAGTTTCTCCAGATCGTAGACATGCCAACAAAAGTTGTCATTCTTGTAATCTCTTATTTATATTAATAGAAATATCATTTCTTGTCTAGTAATGTGTATTTAAATGAATATTGAATCCATGAATGCTTTTAAATTCTTATATGTTATTTATTATATATGCTAGAGTAGGTATAACACCATTATATAGCATGCTTCTCTTGTTTGCTGATTTTTGAGAGAGCAAACTCCTAACATAAGTGAGATTGGAAAAGCTCCATGGGGATCTACATCAACCATTTGGAATAAGGTGTGCTTCAAGATCCTTTAGTGTTAGATGTTTATTTCTCTTGCATATTAGGAAGGGATGGATTTATGCGGTTGCTCTGTTTGTTGTGGTACCCCAAGCCATAGGAATTTTTCTCTGTAACAATATATATAGGAAAGGAGGAGTCAACACGAAGAAAGAATTACTTGTAAGATTTTTCAATATGTACATTTACAATTTAAGTTTAACTTTTTAAAAATTACCTCTTAAACATTTAAGATTGGCAACTACTTAAGGTCACCGCTTCTAAATAAACATAAGACATGCTTATCAAAAATCCATGATAATCTAATTGTTGGCCTATTCCATATAATCCGTCTAACGTCCCTCTACTTTTTGCATAAACCGAATTGGGATAAATTAAACATTGAACCCTCAAATCACAAAATTAAGTTGAGAGCATGTAATATTTTTAAATATATATAATATAATGAGAAAGTTTTACTTTCATTAGAGGAAATTTCAACTCAAAATGGGTCTCCTAAGAAAAATAATAAAATAATAGTTAAAATAATAAAATAATATTTCGAGGAAGTAAAGAAAAAAAATACTTTTTTTGTTCATATTTTCAACATATCCCCCTTTGTTTTTACTCAAATTTGGATCATCATCACGTTTTTTAGGTATTTCTTGTTTTTGGGGTAGCAAGATCTGTCAAAAGTATGTCAAGTGGGTACTCGTTGGATGCAGAATTTAATTTCACATCCAACGAGCTCTCTCGGTCGAAATTTGAGTAAAAACACAAGGATTATGTCGAAAATACGAACAAAAAAGTATTTTTTTTTATGATACCCATCCCCAAACTTATATTAAAAATTTGTTTAAGGGCTATTCAGTATTTCAAATTTAAATCAATTTCATTGGCTAACACATGATGACATGGAATTTGAATTATGGTTAAAAGTCCCATTTTGAGTTGAAATTTCCTCGAATGGTCCTTCACTTTGTGTCTTCTAATGAACACTGCGGAAATGACACACTCGCACATCTCCATGGCGGATATTCTCCCATCATAGGGGTTTGGAAACAAAGAACTGCTAACTAAATTTTCTCTAACAAAAGTTAACATAAAGAAGAAAAACATCATTTCCCCTAACTTAAGAATGAATACAAATAAATTATATGTATGGAAGGCCAAAAAATTCTCTCGAGGAACCGCTCATATACAATCAAATCCACAAAAAACCATTAAGGAAATCTCCCATTACCATATGATTATACTGGATCAGGTCATTGAATTGAAAATACTAAGAATCATGGAGTCTATTCTCCTTTGAATTTCTCCTCCACATAATAAAACAAAATTTATATATACAAAAACAATAGTAAATAAACATTAACAAAGGAAATAAAAAGGGTTGTACCTCTCAAGGTCGTGCATCTCTATGAGTGTATTTGACCAACTATGAAGACGCAACCTCGACAGAGAAGTCGGTAATTTATTCACAAGACATCGCCTTCCCCAAAGGTTGCATCTCACTTGCTGAGTATTATTTCTCCAAAAGAAGGGATCCTTCCTCCTCCTCACAAGGGAAATGTAAGAGTATGTAAACATGAAGATCACATCACCAACCCTAATCGTGCCTTTGATATTTTACTATTTCTTTTAAGACATTTTTAGATTTAAAACAGACCAATGTGAAGCGATCTTCACGAAATGTGCATGTTACTCACTAACATCCATTTTCTATTCGGTTTTAATGTATGAGTGGTTAATGTGCAAATGGATTCCTATTATATAGGGAGATTTATTTATTTTCAAATATATATATATATATATATATCTTCATTTGCATTCTTGTTACAAAAAAACCAATTAGAAAAGGGGATGTTACATCTTTCCTCCTTTGAAAGTACATCATCCTCGGTGTAGGCATCTTTCAAGACCTTTATCTTAGACATACATTTTCCATTGCAATTATCAAACTTTATCTAACTTTATTTTATTTCTTATCTCTTTTGATTATCTTCATTTCTTAACATGTTCTTTACATGAACATCACAAGGCATTTGCAACATTATATATATATAGCAAGAGAATTGGAAACAACAACTTCTTTCCCAAAAATGTACTTGCAATCTTTGTCAACGATATGTGATATATGTGAAAGCCATAATATTATGGAAAATCATTCATGCATTTCATGGAATAACACATAACTGACCATATTCAATTTGGAATCTATACCACTCATATGGTGACACTTATTCTCAAGTATATTTAATCATTTCCATGTGATTCACAACATACATAATCATATTAAATTAACATAACATGTATATAATCATAATTTTCTTCACATATTCCATAACATATACTAATTAAAGCATTACCAATGCACATAGTAACTATCTTTTTATCACATTTGTCACAAGAGGATTCACCACATATATATCTTTGCATTCAACAATTATGATGTATAAAATACCAAACATAGCAATCGCATGTGTAGCTTTTGTATGGCACTGATGTTCCAAGAACTTATTGGATGTGATCTTCTTTCAAGAATTATGGAATGCATATATACATGGGGGTTGTCTCCTCACAAAAGTGTTATTTGATGTGTAGGCCTACTCAACCTGTATATATTATATTCCTATGATACATAGAGATGCCCTTTATTGGATTTTTACAGCTCTCAGGTGTACCCCCTACATAGAACTTGGAAACCCACATATCTTTGATACTGAAATATTAACATCACAAAATATATCACTACATAACCTAACACCTCACCTTGGTGCTATCTCACAGTTCTAGTTAAGATCCTAAAACCTCCTTTGGGTGATCACTAGTAGCTCTTTTGCTAGGCCTAGGACATAATATAGTAGAGCGCTCAACATAGCCTAACACCTCACAAGACTATTCCCTGGAAAATCTATACTAACTTATCAAAAATTTCAGAGCCTAACACCTCTCCAGCGTGCTGCATAGAAGGTCTTATTAATTCCAAAATACTTTGTGTTCAACCATTTGAGTTTATTTATTCTAAAAATTAAGTCTCACTTTCAAGTCTTATCACTTCTTGCAATTATTCATAATGAAACTAAAGGGTTTAGGTTCTCTAGAACCGACACGTTCAACAAAAAACTTAGTTTCTCTTATGTAATCACATAGTTTCAATATCCAATTTATTTCTTCCTATTGATGAGTTGGTTAATCATGTAATATTTGTTTAGTGTTGAAAATATTTCTTAGAAATTATAGCCTTATAACCAAGGGCATCCCCTACGATCTGTTGAAATATTGTAACTTCGAAGAATATTCTATATGTATATTTTGTGGTCTCCGATGGTCCTACTGGGAGAACCACTTGTACTAATTTGTACCCCGATGCTTCTAATCCGAAGAACTAGTAAGAGTCATGCGGTAGTCCCCTCTAATTGTAAAGGTGGGTCATTAGCACCCCAGTGTGGTTACTTGAGCCTACATGTGTAACTCGAGCCTACATGTCGAATGAGTTAATTCAAGTGAACAGATGAACATAAATAGAGGTGTGGTGCTCCTCATTTGAGACACACACACACTCTCACTTGTGTAGCGCATTAGTGGAGAAGAGAAGTAGCTGGAGAAGGAGGAGGATCAGGCTTTGATCTCCTTGCTAGTTTTATATTTTATCTTTTATCTTTTTGGGGCATCTATATTGAGGAATATTTTGCTGGGTTTTTCCCTTTAGGTTTTTCCTAGGATAAATATTTGTGTTCCTTTTGTATGGTTGTGCTTGTCTATCTTTCAGTGATCATGTTTATATGGTTTTGTTATGAAAATGAAATGAAGTACTGATGTCTTAGCTAAGCATATGAAAAGCTAACATGGTATCAGAGCCACCCTAAAAACAAGACATTGTGCAGCTACAAAATCTAGGGCTTCTTACGTTTTGGTTCTCTCTCCACAATCGATCAGCAAAAGAAGGCTAGGCTGACTCTCCATTGAAGGGTGCATATTTCTGTCGAAGCGGAATTCGATTCCGAGCATTTTCAGTTTTCAATGTGGGAAATTAGGGCTTCTCGCAGAAGAAGAATTTTTGGGTGAGCCCAACATAAGATTGCTCTCCTAATCAAAATCAAAGTTTAGAGACCTAGATCAATATTTTTGGTTGGGTGAAACTACGGGAAAGTCAAACCCTAGTTTGACCTAGAGCTAGAAAAACCCTAAATAATAAAACTACTAAGTTTTGGTATATTCGCTATATCCCAATATTGGCGAAGGTTCAGGAGCTGAAAATTTTTAGAGACCGAAGCTATAATACTGATGAACATTGTGTCCAAACGTTAGCCTTATATTCTCTATATTCTAGGAGATATGATCCCTCCAAGTTAGGGTTCCAGCCTCTTCCAGAATTCATCCCTAAATAGGACACCTAGGGAAAATTGCTATATCCTGGGCTACAGAGGTCCAAATAGAAATCCTAAATATGTTATATAAATAGAACAGAATGTTCTTTTTTTGGTCCAAATTTCAGAACCTGAAGATGAACCAGTGAGACGTGGCATGCCATACAACTTCACTGTTCTCAACAGTCCTATAACAGGTCACCATGGGAAAATGATCATAAATACCAATTGGTGAAACCAATTATAAAGAAACCTATGGTTTTGAATTAGGGACATGCAAGTTTACCTCAGTGCGAAATTTCAGATACATAGGAGTAGTAACTTCGGAGATATCACAGAAACAGTAACAGACATTTCTACAAAATAAATTGGAAAACTAGGGCTTCCTGTTCCGGGAGCTTCCCTCCACTGTTTTCAGAAAATGAGTACATTGGACAGATCCATTTGAATATATCTATCCTTATATCTAATCAAATATAAAATATTCCAATTTTTGAAAATTATGGTTTCTCTGACAAACCCTAGATCAGCCAGCTCCAGAAGCAAGACAGACACGTCAAATCAGTAAGATCTAATCTTTTGGTATTTGCATTTGAGGTTCTCATTTCAAAGTGATCTATCACATCAGCTTGATGATAAGCTTGGTGAAGTTGAAAACTTTCAAGAATGAAATTATTTGATCCCTCTATAGAAAATGAATTGGAAACCTACATGAGGAGAGAGGTTCCAGTTCTAAAGGGAGATGAGCCTCAAAGCCTTACACAAGAAGAACTTGATCAAGGTCAAGAAGATCATTGTTGATTCAATCATGGATCAACTTGTACCATAAGTGTCTTCCCTAAAGACACCGAATATGTTTGATTCCTTGATCAAGCTATTTGAAGATAAGAAGATGGATTTGAGAAAATAGTTGAAGAATGTGAAGATCTAGAATTCATAACATCTTGAAGTAGAAGCAGAGAATGCAAAAGTGGTGATATCCACCTTGAATGGCCTCCCATGATCATGGGATTCATTCATGCGAGGAATATGTGCCAAAAATAAGTGATTAATTTCAGTTGACTTTGGGAAGAAGAAGAATCTCGTCTCATAAGAAGAGAAGAAGAAATATGGGAGCAAATTGAAGATCAAGCTCTCACCATTCAAAGAAGATCCCTCAAGCAATGAGGAATATGAAGAACTCAATTCTTGACGAACCTCTTGTCCATCTTATCATTTGGATAAGAAATGATGATTTCATGAATGAATAAGATGATGAAGGAGAATGATCAAGAAGGAGTCTACCCATAAAACAAACAAAAGATAAGTATTCAATTGTCATTTAATGATATTGTTTTGTTATGCATATTCAGTTGATGTGTTATGCATGAGAGATTGTTTGCATTAATGACTGTATACTACTAATATGCATGTGATTGGTAAGTAGCTCATGGTTCTATACATCTCTCCATTGCTACTTATCTAGAATGAAATCTCTTTACATGACATCTTGGATTCATGCACAATCTCAATGATTTCATCTAGAAAGTTTCCGTGAGATATGGATGAATGTTGGATTAGCTAAACAGTTGCATGATGCATAAGAATTTGTCGTTATGCATATGTTTTATGAAATATTTCTAACCATGCAATTGGTGCATTTGAATTGTAGGAAAGGTCCTGAAAAACCTCCTACAAGAAAATAAGGATGAGACTTGTTCCGAAGAACAAGTGATGACAATTCAATAAACATGAATCTGAAGCTCCCAGGGTCAGAGACAGCATGACAAAAAAAAGAGCTCCAGAGAGCGGTAGATCCACCTTGAAGGATGAAGACCAGCATGGGTATATGAGATAACTCAAGATGAAGAAAAGAATGCTATGATCAAAGAATAACAGTTGATCATGGGGAATGATGTATACGATATGATTTCGAGACATAAAGGGAAGTATGTAGTATCTTCCATATGGATCTACAAGAACAAGTGTACAAAGAAAAGGCTCATGATTTTCCTCAGAAAGAATAGACTATGACATGAAATACTCTATTCACAAGTATATATCAAGCATAGAGCCACCTGTACAGAATGAAGAGGGAAGATGATACTCCACTTTAGGGGGAGTGACTATAGAAGATATCTAAGTTTGAAATGGTATGACATGATGGACAACTTCCTGCTGGATTGAGAATTTACCAAAAGTAAAGAGGGTTCCAACCTTCAAGGTTGAATGCAGAATACTAGGATATGTTGATGACCCGATAAGACGAACTCATGGAAGATGTTATGATGAAAGAATACTAGAATGATGTTTGGGATATAGTTCCAAAACTAGAAGGAAAGAGTATAGTATCATCCAAATAGATATGCAAAATAAAGCATGCAGCTGATGGAAGTATTTATAAGTATAAAGCAAGATTTGTGGCTAGAAGATTCTCTCAGAAAGAGGGAATTGATTATGAAGAGACATTTGCCCCAGTAGCACAGTATACTTCAATTAGAGCTACCATGGCACTTGCATCCATGATGAAGTGGGACTTACACCAGATGGATGTGAAAACAACTCTTCTAAATGGTGTGATCAAAGAAGAAGTATACATAGAACAACCACAAGGATTTGAAGTTAAAGATATACATACTCACGTATGCAAGTTGAAGAAGGAATTATATGGTCTTAAACAAGCTCCTCGAGCTTGGTATGAAAGAATAGATGGTTTCTTGTTGAGCATGGGATTTACCAAAAGTAAAGTTGATCCTAACCTTTATCTCAAGGTTGTAGAAGATGAACTTGTCATCTTGTTATTATATGTGGATGACTTATCCTTGACAGGGAATGAGAAATAGGTCATGGAAAGCAACAAGAAACTAGTAGAAGAATTTGAGATGAAAGACCTTGGGTTAATGCATTATTTCCTAGGTCTGGAAGTATGGAAAAGTTCAGAAGAAATATTTCTCAACTAGGGAAAGTATGCGGTAGAGATATTGAAGAGATTCAATATGTTGGAATGCAAAGTCATGGACACACCCATGGACTCCAACCTGAAGCTGTTAGCTGATGACTCATTAGAGTTAGTCGATATGAATCATTACAGACAAATATTTGGGTCAATGATGTACTTAACAAATACCAGACCAGACATTTTTTTTACTGTGAAAACCTTAAGTCAATATCTTGTTCAACCAAGACGGGTTTGCCTAGTAACTACAAAACATGTGATGAGATATCTGAAAGGGACTATAGAGTTTGGTTTATATTATGATCGTATCCATGAGTATAGATTGTATGGCTACACAGATGCAGATTGGGCTGGAAGTATCTCAGACAGGAAAAGCACATCAGGTAGACGCTTTTGTTTGGGGTCTTCTATGAGTTCATGGTTTAGTAGGAAACAATCTAGTGTTTCTCGTAGCATGGCTGAAGCCAAATACATAGCAGATTGCTATACTAAGTTGTGAAGCCATATGGCTTGAAAAGCTGATATCAGGTCTCTTTGAATTGAAGATGGATACTACATTGATTCTATGTGATAATGAGAGTTGTGATAACAGAGAACCCTGTGTTCCGTTGTAACACATAGAAATCCGGTATTTCTACATTCAAGATAAAGATGCATATGATGATGTTTCAGTATTTACATACTATAGATACAGATGATGGTGATTCAGTATTTCTATACTGAATATATAGATGAGGACTATTTCACTATTCCCATACTGAAGATATAGATGATGTTTCAGTATTTACATACTATAGATGCAGATGATGGTGACCTGATGATGCTTTCAGTACTCACATACTGGAGATACAGATGGTGATAGTTCAATATTCACATACTGAAAATGTAGATGAATATGGTTTAGATGATGATGCGCTGACAAAGCCTCTGTCTTGGGTAAAGTTCGGACACCTTCGAGACAAGCTTGGTGTGGTTCATAAAGACCTTCCCTGAAAGGGGGAGTAGTGACGTTGCAGTGGGATCGTATCATCCCTGGGCACTTTCCCTAAAGTGATCTAGAGACCTTGGTATTCAAGAATGAAGAGGGATTGTATCATCCGGGGACATATGTCCAAAAGTGACCCAGATACCTCGATCTTCGAGAATGAAGAGGGATTATATCATCTCAGGAAATATGTCCAGAAGTGATCCGGTGACTTCGATCATCGAGAATGTGGTAGGATTGTATCATCCTTGAACTTCGGTTCAGGGCGGATCTGGTGAACTTCGGTCATCGATAAGGTGGTAGGATTGTATCATCCTTGGACTTAAGTTCAGAACAAATCTGGTGAACTTCAGTCATCGAGGAGGTGGTAGGATTGTATCATCCTTGGACTTCAATTCAGAATGGATCTGGTGAACTTCGGTCATCACGAAGGTGGCAATATTGTATCATCCTTGGACTTCGGTTCAGAACGGATCCGGTGAACTTTTTTCATCGAGAATGTGGTAGGATTGTATCATCCTTGAACTTTGGTTCAGAATGGATCCGGTAACTTTGGTACTCGAGAATGTGTGTTGATCCCGTAATTCCTAGAGGAAGGATTGTCTGAGTTCCACATCTGTGTTGATCCCATAATTCTGAAAGGAAGGATCTTTAGTAACTCCATAAAGAACTAAGTCCTGTAATTCCGAAAGGAAGGATCATTGAATTGATCCTGTAATTCCAATAGGAAGGATTGTCTGAGTTCCACAAATGTGTTGATCCCGTAATTTCGAAAGGAAGGATCGTTAGTAACTCTGTAAAGACCTAAATGCCATAATTCTGAAAGGAACGATCATTAGTAACTCTGTAAAGACCTAAATCCCATAATTCCAAAAGGAAGGATCGTTGGTAGCTCCGTAAAGACTTGATCCCGTAATTCCAATAGGAAGGACTGTCTGAGTTACACAGATGTGTTGATCCTGTAATTCCAATAGGAAGGATTGTCTGAGTTCCACAAATGTGTTGATCCCATAATTCTGAAAGGAAGGATCATTAGTAACTCCGTAAAGACCTAAATCCCATAATTCCAAAAGGAAGGATCGTTAGTAACTCTATAAATACTTGATCCTATAATTCTGAAAGGAAGGATCGTCTGAGCTCCACATATGTGTTGATCTCGTAATTCCGAAAGGAAGGATCATTAGTAACTACATAAAGACCTAAATCCTGGAATTTCGACAGGAAGGATCATCTGAGTACCACAGACATGTTGATCCCGTAATTCCAAAAGGAAGGATCATGTTGATGATGGCGATGTTGATGTTTTGATGATATTGATGTCTTGATGATGATGATGTTGATGTTTTGATGATGTTGATGTTTTGATAATAATGATGTTTTGATGATGATGATGTTTTCATGATGATGTTTATAATCAAAAGATCTGAGTATGATGATGATGTTGCTGATCGAAAGGCCAAAGTGCTGAAGATGATGTTACTGATTGAAAGGTCAAAATGCTGAAGATGATGTTGCTGATCAAAAGGTCAAAGTGCTATAGATGATGTTGCTAATCGAAAGGTCAAAGTGTTGAAGATGATGTTGTCGATCGAAAGGTCAAAATGCTGAACATGTTGCTGATCGAAGCAGTCAAAGTATTAATGATGATGAAGACTGAAGATTGAAGATGAAGACTACATAACGTTGAAAAGATTCCAATGATTTATAGATGTGTTACCCTAATGATGCTGATGATGTCCTCTGTCTCTCTCCTACTATTGTTGTTGTTGATGTTGTTGTAGAATACCCTTCTCGTTAAAGGGGAGTGTTGAAATATTGTAACTTCGAAGAATATTCTATATGTATCTTTTGTGGTCCTCGATGGTCCTACCAGGAGAACCACTTGTATTAATTTGTACCCCGATGCTTCTAATCGGAAGAACTAATAAGAGTCATGAGGTAGTCCCCTCTAATTGTAAAGTTGGGTCATTAGCACCCCAATGTGGTTACTTGATCCTACATGCGTAACTCAAGCCTACATGATTTAACTTGAGCTTACATGTCGAATGAGTTAATTCAAGTGAACGGATGAATATAAATAGAGGTGTGGTGCTCCTCATTTGAGACACACACACACTCTCACTTGTGTAGCGCATTAGTGGAGAAGGAGGAGGATCAGGCTTTGATCTCCTTGCTGGTTTTATCTTTTATCTTTTATCTTTTTGGGGCATCTATATTGAGGAAACTTTTGCTGGGTTTTTCCCTTTAGGGTTTTACCAGGATAAATCTTTGTGTTCCATTTGTATGGTTGTGCTTTTCTATCTTTCAGTGATCCGATATATATTCTTTTGTTATGAAAATTAAATGAAGTACTGATGTCTTAGCTAAGCATATGAAAAGTTAACATGATCAGCTCAAAAGTTTCATAATTCTTTATATAATTATTCTTTAGTCATATTCAGGTCCATTTATTCATAACCATATTCAATTATTTAGTTATGGACTTGATCTAAAGATGTTTTCAATCATAATGACAAATATTTAATATCATTTCAAAAGAAATATTGAATGTATGAAATATCATAATCATCACCAAGCATACTCAATGTTCCAGATACTATCAGTTCCACTTCAAACCAAAAATTTAATAATTTTGAACATACTCGATGTTCTTAAGCCCACAGTCTCAACACCATATCCACATTGTAACTCTGTATTCTTGAAATTCAAGAGATTACCCGCTCAACATCAAGGTATGTATGTTTAAGTCTTCCAAGACTTGATTAACATCATTACAGATCACAATTTCTTAATAAACACATTATCACTTTGCATAACTTAATACTTCTAGCTTCTATTCATGTACAAACCATTCAAACACTCTATGAATCAATTTCCCTATCACAGATATACCATATATACAATTGATCATTACGAACAATTCTACAATTACCATACTCAAGTAATTAAAAAAAATCAACAGTTGTAACAAAGTATATCATTGACATATAAAGTTATCTAAACTATGTTTTCCCATAAATACAATAGATTAATCAAATGATAACATATTTCTAAAATGTCATGATACTCAAGGAAGGTTCTAGATTTTACCTGTTTCCATCATAGAATTAATCTTTTTATTTTGATTATCTCGTAGATTCCATTTAGCCGAGCTTATTGCAACCTTGAATACCTGCATACTTAGTCATAATTTCATTCCATAAATTATTTGTATCATAAAGTTATAAACCAAATTATATGATAACAATATCCTATTTTGATGATCATAAACTCTTCATGCACCAAATATCAATGGATTATTTTCTCAACAGCTTAATCAGAACTACACTTGCATGAGCATTTGAATAATGTGCACCTTAAGAAAAATTGATTCCTTACTTTCTAATAACTTGAATTTACGTTAAAATTTTAGCATTTCCACTACTTTACTCCAACATGCCTCTATTAATCATCCTTGACATGGTATATTAGCACCATGCAATCAACCTTTCTAGTATTTTCTAATGTAATTGTAAGAAAAACATAGATTTAGATATACCCAAACGTTTCTTCTCAGACTCAAGAAATATAGAGCGCACAACCTTACGTAATGATTTATCTTTATGCAAAATACTTGTGTAGTTATCATAATCTACATGAAATCAAGGTCATGTGCTTATATTCTATCTTTTCATGTTGACAGTTCGGTTTTACTTCTACTAGCATATGTTACTCATTAAATTTCTCTTTAAATATGTTAATTGTTTTAGATAAAACTTCCTATGGCTTGGGGTACCACAATAGACAGAGTAATTGCAGAAATCAATCATTTCCTATATGCAAGAGAAACCAAACATATAACACTAAAGGATCTCAAAACATATCTTATTCCGGATGGTTGATTTATATCCCCGTTGAGATTTTCCACTCTCACTTGTATTAACAATTTTCTCTTTCAGCATTCAGCAAACAAGACAATCATGCTATATAATTGTGTTAGACCTACTCTAGCATATATAATCAATAACATATAAGCATTTAAAAGAATCCATGGATTCAATACTCATTTAAATACACATTACTGGAGAGGAAAATATATTTCTATTAATATAAATCAGAGATTACAATAGTGACAACCTCTGTCGGTACATCTCCGAATCGAAGAAACTGGGTCCTCCACCTAGCCCTCCACCACATCAATCCTCCATCTCTCGATAGAAATATCAAAAGAAAAGGAAAGCTTGGGAAGAACAAAAATTTCTCCAAGGGACAAAGGGATGAAAACTTAGTTATAAGCTCCAGCAACAATGGACTATAGTTTTCTTTCTCTTCAATTCCTCTTCTTTCAATTTATCCAAAGGGTTCCTTATATAGTACTTCAATGGGGTAATGAAAGGTAAAATCCAAGTGATCTCAAGGCATATGGAAGTCTAAGAGACAAGTGAATAAGATCCACATCAAGGAAAACTCCAAAGCTATTTGGCCTTTTGCACACATCTCGATGTACACTGGTTTGAGGGTCAAATCCACGTATATACGGGAGAATAGGTTTAAAAGTCGCGCATGTAATGCATGTTTTTAGGGATAATATTAGAAACATCAAACGTACAAAAATGATCCATGGGGTCTAGAGAGTCTGTAGAGGGATAGGGAAGGCCATAAAGGTGTGATCCACCATGTGTGGTAAAATCAACGTAATAGATGCCCCCTAATGTGTGAGGTCAAAGGGGTCATACGATGGTCGAAATACATTATAAGTCCATCCCAAAAGTGGAATGATGAATAACTAGGTGGAAGAACCAGCCATCCAAGAGTATAATACAATGATCAAACTCTACATATAACTACAACTAAATATAGTAGTCTCAGATACATAAGAGTACAATGGCCATGAATAGGCATGATACAAAATATGACATGTGTGGTCATCGCCATGTACAATATATATAGATCAGAATCTCCATGATGAAGATATACAAAGGATCATGAACTCCATGAAAGCTGAAGATATATAATGGATCAAACTATCCATAATGGCTAGAAACATCTGACATTCACTGGAATCAAGTCACGAGCGCTGAAATATCATGAACATTGGCACGATCAAGGAGGTAGCATATATGAAATGCCACCAATATGGAAGGTCTTCTACACAATCTGCTACGAGTACATGTCCTACTATGTGAATAGAGGTGTCGAGGTCGAACATAGTAGTCCATCGTCTGATTGCTAGTCATTGATGTATACTGTTAACAGGCATGAGATCACCCACTGATAATGAAAATAGGAATCAAGGTACTAGAGTGCAAACTAACAATTGTGAATAATTTTGTTGAGGTCAAACACTTGAAGGAATCCATCGATCAAGGGACATTGATGTATTCCCAAAACTATCGATGGCGAGAGAACCTACCACTAATGATTGCAAGTCTCAAGGAACTCAAAAATGACTCTGGATTCCTATCCTAGAATAAATGATGTGAAGTTGATGGGATGAAATCCACTAGAAGGAAGGAATTAATGCATCCCTCATCATCCAACACAAGGTACTTAGCAAGGATGAATAATGTTGAAGGACTCGATCATAAAGTGCACAAACTAGTATGAGTACTAGGAATGGCTGACATGCAAAGTAAAGATAACTGAGAAATGGTCGACTCAGGTTTCAACTTCCTTTGAACCAGAGCATAAAGGAAAATGGTGACTTAATGTAGGAAACATAGACTTGATATACAAAACCAGGACATCTCTGTGACACAGGAGGCATCTATAGAGGCTCCATAGGGACTGGAAGCTTAACCAGTCGGTGGAGATAAAATCATAGAAATGATTAAATCTACTAATTAAAACTATTAACCCAACCAACAGATGTGATATACAGTGCTCTGTTCGAAGGTGACATGACTTGACTGCTACCAAAGATAACATCTTTTCTTGTCTTGCTTTTTGGTTTTCTGTTTTTTTTGTACTTTTTCAAATATTTTGAAAAGCTTGAGAAATAATAAAAGTTCTTTATAGTTAAATAATAGGGAGAGATGAGTGTTAAGAGGAAAAATACCTAGTTCCAAGCAGCAGAACATACCTATGCTCAATGGAAGGATACATGTGTAGGATAACGACACTTAGGGGAAACTCCCGACCTAGTAAAAATGGGGAATCAAGCTACAAAGGATATATAAAATGGCTTCGCATGGCTAGACATGAGAAAATATCGGGCTATATAGTTGATAATCAAAGTCAGGGAAGCCAGCATAAGGCTCAATGAGGCAGGGAAAACTCATGATAATGTAGTTACAACTTGACATAAGGGAGTCCTGGGGACAAAGGCCAGTAAAAAGATCAAGAGGACTATGAGGCTCTTGCACAAAGACATGGTGATAGTATACAAAGGACTCCCACACCCTAAAGGAAAAAATGTCGGCATGGGTACCAAATGCAACAAAGGAGCTAACTAGGGCACCTATGTATGGTCAGGCTCTACCATTCACATCATGTCACTTCTAAAACAACAAGAAGGATTCGTGACAAGATATAATTGTTTCATACCTAAGGTTATAATGAAATGGTCATAAGGTCATGCAAAGTGCAAGCGGATGTGAAATCTAACCTATATGCTAGTTTAGACATAATACCTGAAAGCGACATGAATGGGTCAAAACCATGGTTGAAACGACACTCAAAATGGACTCCTACATCATCAAATTAGTCCAAAATAGTCCAAAATGGTCAGAAACGGTTCAAAACTATAGAAAGGGGGTAAAAAATTTCAAAATTTTAAATTTTTTTCTATAAATAGTAAAAAATAGAAAAATTACATATCATTTGAAATTTTTACTTATTTGAGCTCAAAACTTCCAACGCGAATTCTAGGAGCTTTGTCTGGTGAAATTCAACATCATTTGTTCCATGTAATTTATCATGTCCTCTTCCATTTTCATGCAACCTTTTTTCAATTTCCATGGTCAAATTTGATTTTTAGGCTAGTCTAAATTGGTCGTTTTGGCCCATGTGGATATTAGGGATTTTTCCACATATAGGGCTAGCTATATGTGGAGAAACCCCCCAAAACCGCGTACATACGTGGGTGTTTTGAAAAAAGTCATGTATGCAGCTATGCAGAAGGTTTTTTGAGGTAAATATTGACCAAAAACTACTTTTAATGTGTAGGATGGTTTTATAATGGAGGGAGAGGGAACATGGGGATGTAGAAGAGGCTATTTGGGGTGATTTAATGGCTCAACAAGCTCTACGTGCATGTGGGATATACAAGTTTTGGTGTCTTGGCAGCTTGAGGGCCAAACCAAGACTCCTATAGATGCTAGTAGACTACTGGGATCCAAACTCGGAGTCTTTTCATATCAATGGGATGTCCCTCACTATAGAGGTGGAGGACATATATTTCATTACTAGATTGTCTCGACAAGGAGAGGTGGTGAACCTATGCTCTCACGGGCCCAGAGGTGGCCTCACCATTGATGAGTACATTGTAGTATACTATTTTTCGAACATGGAAAAGGTTGGGAGTCAAATCCTGAAAAACTCCATATAGGTACTAGGACTGCAGGCCATACTATTGGTGCTCGATAGGATAGCTGGTCTAACATCACTCCAATAGGCCTCACGGCCATTGATGTTCTATGTGGTGGAGTGCATGAGACCCACAGTGTATGACTGGAGCACTGCACTGTTGAGTAACATGAAGTCATATCTCAGTGACTACAAGATGGGTAGGGTGCGAAACTTCAGTTTCAACAGCATACTGAGCATGTTCTTCTTTGAGCGTGTATCGAGACTAGGCCCTAGAGTTGACATTCCTCCTCATAGGGTTGGAGATATGGCCCAACGATGTTGGGCAGATGCCATGCGCAGACTGGGAAGAGGTAGGGTGTCTAAGCCCTACCCAGCTGACTTTTTTCAATGGTGGTTGCGACAAATTATTTCCATTGATGATTATCCCTATGCGGGAATAGATTACCATGGAGATCCAGACATACCCCTACCACTAGGAGCAGCATATAGTGATATAGGTAATGAATCCTAAACACTCTGTGTAAATTTTTTTGAATTATTAAATTTTTTTATATTTTTTGATATATTGACTCAAAAGACATGTTTTGGTGTGATGACACATAGTGACAATCTATCATGTGTAGGCAGATGTTGGGACACGGTGGACTAACGTTTTCCCTCATCATAGATGGAGGGGAAGAGGAGATGATATCATGGGTGTGGATGCGGAGTAGATGCTCCAAAGAATCCACACAAACTTTGTATGCTTAACACATAGGGTACCCATGGCCCAAGTTGAGGACTTTCCTGAGGCCATGTAGCGTCAGGTGGTTGGTGTACCACAAGAATGGGTTTGGTTATTCNGCCATGGTATGCTACCATGATCAACCCCCCCCCCCCTCCTCCATAGGCTTAGAGACCTGAGAGTGCTTCATTTTTGTACTACCGTGTATTATATTTTGGTGGCTCAAAAGCTCCATTTTTGTATTATGACACTTATGTATTATGACATCACATTTTGGATGTTTAATGAAAAACATTTATGATGATCGATTTTATTTATTTACATGTGTGTAAAAATTTATGTTGTGATATGCTTATGGTCTATGAAGCAAATGCCAATCTAACACATAGTTAGCATATGAGTCAGCAACTTGATTAAAAATTCTTGGAACATGTATGTATTTTGTGTTGTCAAATTGTTGTTCTAACAATCTCACATGTAAGAATCTTCATAATAATGCCAGATCCCTAATACGATACAAGACATTAAGCTGTGACACTACTAACTGTGAATCAAGATGTACCTCAAGAGAGAGAACACCATGTGAAATGGCATCTCACAATAGCTCGATAATGGCACTATACTCGGCAACATTTTTTGAAGAAGGTCGTAAACATACACCTCCTGAAGACAATACCTAACCCGTAGTAGTATTAATCACCCAAGCAGCAGAGGTTGAGTGTTGAGTTTGGCGTATAGCACCATCAACAAATACTATGTAAGTGGAATACTCCATTGACATCTATCATAAGAAACAAAAGCTAATTAACAAACCCGATCACCCTAAGAAAACCTAACTATGCAAAAAACTATACAATAATATACAATAATCAGCCTTGGTTGAAGGTCATGCAAATTATTTTTTAAGATAGAGCCCATTTCTAGGCTCCACCAAGGCCGTCCCTTCATAATCCACTAGCTCATAGGCGCCCTTCTCTAATACACGTTTGACTATGTAAGGACCATGCCACATGGGATTAAACTTTCCTGCCCCCAAGGGTTCTTTAGCTTGATTCCACAAAAGGACCAAATCATCTTCACTAAACACGATGATAGACTTATCATATTGGACCTTAACGCGATGCTTATTTAATTCTAGAGCCACTAAGGCATCTCGGCGTTGCTCATCAAGCTACTCTAAGTGGACCAAACGTTCCTCCAATGCGGAAGTGTCTGGTAAAATTTCTATAGCTAGCTTTAATGAAGGGATTTCTTATTCAACTAACAAGATAGACTCCACTCCATGTACGAGTTGATATGGAGAAAAATCGATGGAAGTATTAATCGCGGTCCTATAGGCCCACAAAGCAGGATATAATATGATATGCCAATTTATTTTTCTTTGTGCGATGGTTCATTGGAGAATGGACTTAAGTGATTTGCTCACTACTTCAACCTATCCATTCACCTGAGGGTAATAAGAAGAGGAGTGCTCTTGCTTATATCCTAACTTCGAGGCCAACTCTGCCATCAATATATTCTCAAAGTGCCTACCATGGTTAGTGACAAGCTCTTTCAAAATTCCGAACCAAGTAATAATTTGGTTGAATACGAAATGCGCGGTTGTCTCATCGTCAAATTTAACCGTGGGCATAGCCTCATCCCATTTCATGAAATAATCATTAGCCACTATAATATGATAATGCCCCCTAGCCAAAGCTGGGTTGCAATCCATGAATTCAATCCCCCACTTGATGAAGGGACCAGCGGTGATAATCAAATGTAACACAATAGGATGTGAGTGCATATTGTGTGCAAACACCTAGCAAGGGTGGCACTTCTTGACCGCATTGACACAATCTTTGAAGATCGACGGCCAAAAATATCCCGCTCTCAATATTTTTGGGGCTGTAGAAAGCCCAGATAAATGACCACCACATGCCCCTCCATGGAAATCATTCAGCACAACCTCAACCTATTCATGGGTTAAACAATGACATAAAATGGAATCTACCCCACGTCGATACAAAGTGTTATCCACTATAAGGTAGTTCTTAGATACATGATGTAATCGTCATCGCTCATCCCATGAAAGGTGAGTAGAAACCTTCAACATTTGTAAATATATGATGATATCCCCATACCATGGATCCAAATTTGTGATAAGTAAAATATGCTCATCGAAAATTGTATCCTCATAAACCTCCTCCTCCTCCTCACTTGGGAAATCAGAAATGAGGTCCGCAAAAATCAATGTTTTCTTCAATTTCACTGAAACAAAATAGAGATCAAATTCTTGCAAAATAACAATACACTTATTATACTTTGCCATGATCATCCTTCTAGTGAGGACGAACTGAAATGGATTGACATGAGCCACCACCAAGGTCTGGCGAAGGAGAATATAGTGTCTCAATTTTTGAACCGCATGAATGATGGCTAAGACAAGTTTCTACACATGGGAATAATGGATTTCTACATCTATAAGGTTCTAGCTCAAATAATATATGACATGCTCATGGAGTTCCTCATCCTCCTGAACCAAAACCATACCAATCGTCTCCATAGACATGGCAACATAAATAAAAAAAGTCACGGCTATAGTCGGGTGGACTAAGCACGGGGGCCGATGCTAAGGCTCGCTTAAGAACATCAAAGGAATCCTAGGCTCGTTCATCCCAAAAAAAGGTAGTGTCCTTCTTTAAAAGACACATAAAGCCTTTAGTCCAATTGGAAAAGTTAACCACGAATCTTTGTAAGAAATTTTCCATGCCTTGCAAACATTGAATATGTCTAATGTTTTGCAGGGGAGACAATTGAAGTGTTGCCTCAACCTTTAAGGGATCAACTCTTATACCCTCCTTGGAAATAATGAACCCTGGAAAGCGACCAGATTTCACGCAAAAGATGCAGTTATGAATATTTAACCTAAACAGGTAGTGACGACATCTTTCAAATACTAATCTCAAATGGTATGGATGACGCACTCTCAATCGAGAATGAGCAGCAAGGTCATCCAAAAAAAATTCAATAATCGATTTGAGATCGTGAAAAATCAAGGTCATAGCCCGCTGAAATGTGGCTCCAGATTTTTGAAGACCAAAAGGCATCTTTCGATATGCAAACGTACCCCAAGGACAAATAAATGAAGTTTTGTGTTGATCACCATGTTTGATTTGAATCTAATTATATCCGGAAAAGTCATCCATAAAGGAAAATACCTTTCTTCCCACACACTCATCCAAAATTTGATCAATAAATGGTGTGGGGAAATTATCCTTAGGACAAGCATGATTTAAATCACGGAAATCAATGCATAAATGGATCATTCCTTGCTTCTTATCAAACAGAATGGTGTTTGAAACCCACTCTATCAAGGGAACATGATAGATAAAACTTGCTTTTAACAGCTTCTCTATCTTAGCCTTAATCGTGGGTGATTTTCTAGGATTCACCGCATGCAAACGTTGTCGAATAGGCTTTGCATTCGGATAGGTCTTAATTTCATGTTCGATAATACGAGGGTTGATACCTGGAATTTCTTCATATGACCAAGAAAATATGCCATGAAACTCTTTGAACAACTCATATACTCTTGAATCTCACCATGGGAATAGTCCACCCCAATATAGACATTCTCAATCTTTCCAAGATTGTGAGAGATATTGATAGGAATAGTAGGTGATATATTCTCCATGTTTCCATTGGCCATCTGACCAGGAGAGATTAATGGAACCAAGAGACTACCAATATTCTCGCTAAGAATTTCCCTAAAGTCCTCACGCTCCAAGTGGTTAAGCTCAGGAAGAAGATAGGATCTATGATGTAACTCTTCCCAAGGTGGCTCAACCCTAGACATGGCCTCAATAATAGCTTGATATGATGGAAAAATGCTATCAAGGAAATCATGTGTGTGAGAGGACTCAACTTTCCATGCAGGAAGAACATACGGGTCCTCCTCCTCTATCCACAAAGAGGAAGGACTAGGCTCGGTAACACAATCAATATTCACTTGATATGCTATCATTGCTACAGGAAATGGCATGTCTGTTTCAATAGGTCCATTCGAAGGACTCGGTGAAGGAAGAATCCAAGGATTTTCCATATGGGTAGTGCGAAAAGACACTGAATTCAATGAAGATGAATCCCCACCAAAACTAGATCCAATCATAAGAATGGGTGCAGGACAACTAAATTTCCCCATATGGGATGGATACATACCTACACCCACACTCCCAATTTCCCACTGAGAATGATAGATAATCGGGATAGAAGCTCCTGATGATGCATTAACACTCGTATTTTTGAATGATGCTTGATCAATCATAACAATATTCCCATTAAATGGAAAGCATACTACTTGAAATATAGAAGAGGATATGGCTTGCATGCTATACATCCAATTCCGACCCAGTAAAAGATTGTAATCAAGGGGCGCATCAACCACCTCGACCTCAATCCCGACGGTCTTCCCCTCCAAATGGACCTTAAGAGAAGGAACAATTCCATGCGGATGAAATGATCTACCATCAAAGTTAGTCAACATGTTAGTGGATTTAGACAACTTGGGAGAACCCATACCCTTCCAGCATGACAAAGACTTCATGGAAGTAGCATCGCCTTCGTCAGTCCCAATGCATTTGACAATCATGTTAAGAGACTCTACATGAATCAAGAGAGACACATAGTAAGGAAATCAAGGCTGTAGTCCCATGGTTTCAAATTTGATGACAGAAGAAGAGCTATCTTCATTCACCCCAAGAGAAGAAAGCAATGCTTTCCTTTGTGAAGGACAACTCTGAAGTACTTCAAACGCAGACATCGTACAAGGAGTTTTTCCGAAATCCTCGAAAACAGAATAGTTCTGGGTAGATTGAGCATTAGGATTGTGCCCTAAATGCTTTAGGATCCCCTTAGGAATGTGAGGTGCAATCTCAGGTTTATCCATAGGGTTTTCAATATGCAAAGGACTCTTGGTTGGAGTGGATTCCTTCCCAAGGTCCAGTTGTGACGAACCATAGTCTTTCGCACGATTCACAACCTTAGTAGCATGCACCATGTTGATGCAACCATGACCAATACTGGCTTCCAGTGGATTTTGGTCTCCACCCGACACACAATGAGGATCATGGGTCGTCGAGTTCATATTTTAATTATGCGGTAAAGGATTGGTCAGCACAGCTGGGCCCTGTGCTATGAACCTTGATACATCTTCCAGATGATGGCACAAGTGAGTGAGGTGATCATCCTTACACAATTTGCAAGGAAAATTAAACTTATGTTTAGACTGATTGTCCCCCCAGCATTGCGGGTGTTCTTTTCATTAAAATTGGAATTTCCATTCTTGTTCCCACCCTTACGATTTTTTTTACCATTTTTCTTATTCCTTTGGGTCTACTGATTGCCCTTCTGGTCCGACAATTGTACTGATAGTACACTCATCATTTGGGTGGGTTGGGATGAAGCCATGGCTTGTCCCGAAGTAGATTGATTAATAGACAATTGACTCACTTTTTTTACAACCGAATCTACAGGTTTGGTACTTGTATAACCCACAATGACATCGGCATGTGTTCCATACTTGATCTTGGGATTGAAACTAGAACGTGAAGCATTAGCTATGATCTCATATAAAAGTTTGGATTGAGCATAAATCAAATCCAATTTCTGTGCCCTAAAAATTGCTTGTTCCTCATTCTAAACTCTGGATGTAGAAACATCCTTCATGATGTAAGGTAGCAACGATTTAAGGAACAACTCAAGGAGGAACTCTGGCAGTATGAAAGCTTTAATCAACCTATTTTGTCTATGCCACTCTTAGATATGGTCCAAGATATGTGTGGCTTTGTCTTGTCGAAATGTTGACAAGAGTTCTATACCAACGTCATAACGCATGGGTAGCTGGAATTGATTGAGGAAAGTCATCGCAAGGTCATCGAACAAAACGAATGCTTTCCTTAGTAAATCTGTGTACCATTTCGCTGTAGGCCCAGTGAGGGTGCATTGAAATAGCATTAAATGTATTGAGTCATCGTGTAATGAATTCGAAGAGCACCAAAGGTGAAATGTAGTGACCTGTTCACTAGGATTTTCTCTTGCTTTGCCCTCAAATTTGGGAATGTCCGAGGGAAGCTTGTTAGGGATGGTCGGCCAAGTCAGGTAAATTTAACGTTGCGAGGAAAGGGATTCTAGGTTGATCCAGTCTATGCCATGCTCCCTCATAGCTTTTGTTCATATAAGGCTGACTACTATAAATACGATGGCCTTGGCCATAATATCCTCCTCCCATTTTACCCATGTAGGGCTGCATGGAAGCATTATGATGTGGCGTACCTTCACTATACGCTGCTACGAATCCATAATTAGAGGAGTAAGCAGGTTGTTGATACTCATACCCATAAATTTGATAGCTCTGTCCTTACTACGCTGCATAATATTGTCCATGAGAAGATCCATAAGATGTCCCATGGGATGTCCCATGAGAAGATCCATAAGTAGGGATATGGGGAACACCTTGTGATAGAACTTAAGATGATCCAGTAACAAGAATATAACCTCCTGAGACAATAGGAGATACTTGACCTTGCGATACTACTGTGCGAGCAGTCAGAGTACGAACATGACTAGTAGCAACATTCTAGCCCGAAGGACCACATGAATGAGGGGGAGGAAGGGTTGTCAAAAATGCATTCAAAGGAGTAGGAATTGAGGATGTATGGACATGTGAAGGGATGTAAGTGGTATTCCCTATGGTCACTCGTCTCGGTTCTGGTATCTACATATGACTACTAACACTAGGTCTAGGTTGAACATGTGAGGTAGCTTCCACCACTGGGATGGAAGGTGCAATGTGACTAGTGCTCCCAAATCTCTCTGCATGAAAAGGAATAGGAGTTCCCCCAGGTGTAGTTCTAGGTTCAATTTCTGACTTGGCATGATGGATCGGATCATGTGTAGGGATATCAGGCATGCCAAAATGAACATGACTAGTGCTTGTGGGTTCATGATGAGTCTCGTTGCTCGAAAACCAATACCGGTGACGTGTGAATGAGGGATGATAACCAGAAAGTGAAGGTATTTCTGGTGAAGGATCATATACAGGAGTAGGATATTCCTCCCCAACCTCTTGAGGTGGAGAAGAAATCTCAGGAATCTCATCCTCGTGATCTCCCATCATGTGTGAATAAATGTGAGAAGTATTATGCCCGGACTGTCTGTTTCTCTCTCCCAAAGGAAGACGATATGTGGAAGGTGAAATTCCTGCTAAATGGAGAGAACAGTGAATTGCCACACCCGAATCCACAATGACTCAAAAAATGAAAAAGACTCGTTCTAATTACGCAAACCCTAGGCAAATTAGTGTGCACAGAGCATACACCTATACAATGTAAATCCAAATCAGAAGTAAACAAGGGTAGGATATGTGATCTCCCTAATGAATCAGGTATGTCTCGCCTAGGAGAGGCTTGAGACTCCCATACACAACAAGCAGAGGTTCGTAACCAATTAAAATGGCCCTTAGCTTCAACGCATATAGATATTGTGTTGTCCGATCCCTACCTGGCCATGACACCTGGAGAATAACCTCTACGAAGTACCCCCTTGATAACGTAGGTAAGGAAACTAAGGTCACCTCAATATAATCAATGCTCAGGAGAACAGGCGTAGGCGGGATTGACCATATGGGCAAGGTAGCAAAGCCCAAAACTCCCGAAAGAGCCCCCAGATACAAATACAATCCTGGAAATATCTCCGGTGCTACTCAGTTATGACCAGGGGTCATCCCGACCATTAACGGCTCACACTGCCTCATGCTTAACTCCCTTGTAAGAGGAGGATCCTGAGAAACACTAATTATACCAATTAATTTCACACTCTCACACTTACATGATCACTAATTATCCTGAGAATTTGTGGGTAGTGTTCCCACATGGAACCTACCTGAATACACTTACATGATCACTTAAAACCCAGTTTTTATGCATGGTTGGAATTCTATTCCTCAGGTAGGGATTCAACAAATGTACCTGAAATCCTATAGGAGGTGAGCTTCAGTGGGACATAGAATGATGATCTTGGCTTGGATCAACAAACCATTGAATCTGTTGGATCTATGAAATTAGGATATTTCTATGGGTGGCCTTATCCTCTATGTTGAAATATTGTAACTTCGAAGAATATTCTTTATGTATCTTTTGTATTCCCTGATGGTCCAACCGAGAGAACCACTTGTATTACATTGTACCCCGATGCTCCTAATCAGAAGAACTAATAAGATCCATGAGGTAGTCCTCTCAAATTGTAAAGGTGGGTCATCGGCACCCTAGTGTGGTTACTTGAGCCTACATGTGTAACTCGAGCCTACATGAGTTAACTTAAGTCGACATGTTAATTGATTAAACTTTAAGTAAACGGATGAATATAAATAGAGGTCTAGCGCTCCTCATTTGAGACACACACACTCACTTGGAATAGCGCACTTGTGGAGGAGAGGAGTTGTTGGAGAAGGAGGAGAATCAAGTTTTTGATCTCCTTGTTGGTTTTACCTTTTTCCCTTTTGGGGCACCTATATTGAGGAAGCTTTTGCTGGGTTTTTTACCTTTAGGGTTTTCCCATGATAAATCTGTGTTGTTCTTGTGATACTGTTTCTTTCAGTGATCCTATTTTATATGCTTTTATTATGAAAAATGAAATGATATACTGATGTCTTAGTTAAGCATATGAAAATTTAACATGGTATCAGAGCTAACCTGAATAGGGCAGCTTTCATAAGTTACAGAATTTAGGGCTTCTTATTTTTTGGTTCTCTCTCCACAATCAATCAGCAAAAGAAGGCTAGGCTGACTCTTCTTTGAAGGGTGCATCGTTCTGTCGAAGCGGAATTCGATTCCGAGCATTTTCAATTTTCAATGTGGAAATTAGGGCTTTCTACAGAAGAGGAATTTTTGAGTGAGACCAGCATAGGATTTTTCTCCTCATCAAAACCAAATTTTAGAGACCTGGATCAAGATTTTTGGTTGAGTGAATCTCCAGGAAAGTCAAACCCTAGTTTGACCCCGAGCTAGAAAAACCCTAAATACTAAAACTGCTACGTTTTGGTACATTCGCTGTAATTCGAGATTGGATAAGGATTAGGAGCTGAAAATTTTAGGGGCTGACGATAACATCCTGATGAACACTTTGTCCAAAATTCATCCTCATATTTTCTGTATTCCAGGAGATATGTTCTCTCCAAGTTAGTGTTCCAGCCTCTTCCAGAATTCATCCCTAAGCAGGACACCTAGGGATAATTACAATATCTTGGGCTAAAGAGGTCCAAATGGAATTCCTGAAGATTTTACAGAAAGGGAATGGACTTTAATTTCGGTGGTATGAATTTCAGACTCAGAAGATGAACCAGTGACACATGGCATGCCGTACAACTTCACTGTTCTGAATAGTCCTGTAACAGGTCACCTTGGGAAAAGGATCATAAATACCAAATGGTGAAACCAATTCTGATGAAACCTATGGTGGTGGATCAGGGACATGCTATTTTACCTCATTACAAAATTTCAGACATATAGGAGCATAAATTTCGGAGATATCACAGAAACAGTAACAGGAATTTCTGCAGAAGAAATTGGAAAATTAGGGCTTCCTGTTCCGGGAGCTTCCTTCCACTGTTTTCATAAATGGAGTACATTGGATAGCTCCATTTGAAGATATCTATCTGTATAGCCAATCAGATTTGAAATATTCTAAGTTTTTTAAATTAGGGTTTCTGTGACAAACCCTAGATCACTCAGCTCCGGAACCAGGACGGACACCTCAAATCGGTAAGATCTAATCCTTTGCTATGTTCATTTGAGGTTCTCTTTTCAAAGTGATCTATGACATAAGCTTGATGATAAGCTTGGTGAAGTTGACAAATTACAAGCCTATAAGTATATGATCTCTCTGAATAAAATGGATTGGACACCTACATGAGCATAGAGGTTCCAGGTTCAGAGGGAGATGAGGCTAGAAGCCTTTCTCAAGAAGAACTTGGTCAAATCCCAGAAGATCATTGATGATTCAGTTACGAATAAACTTGTACTACAAGTGTCTTCCCTAAAGACATCGATGAGGGTTGATTTTTTGACCAAGCTATTTGAAGGGAAGAACATAATATGACCTTAAGAAACTAGCCAAAGAATGCGAAGACCCAGAATGCAGGGACCATGCAGTCATAAGGATATCTAAAATCAAAGAACAACTTCAAGCAGGGATAGAAGAAGTGAAGAATGCAGAAGTGGTGATGGCCACCTTGAATGGCCTCCCAAGATCATAGAATTCATTCATTTAAGAAATGTGTTCCAGAAGGAAGTGATTACTTTCAGCAGACTTTGGGAAGAAGAAGAAGCTCGTCTCTGAAGATCAAGCTCTCATCTTCCAAAGAAGATTCCTAAATCAATGAGAAATATGAAGATCTCAACTCTTGAAGAACTTCTTATCCACCTCAGCATTTGGATAAGAAACGATGATGAAGAAGACGATGAAGCTGAAGACTCAAGAAGGAATATACCCATGAAACAAATAAAGATAAGTATTCAATTGTCATTTCATGATATTGTTTTGTTATACATTTGATTATATTCAGTGATGTGTTATGCATGATAGATTGTTTGCATTAATAATTACTAATATGCATGTGATGGGTAAGTAGCTCATGGTGCTATACAACTCTCCATTGTTACTTATCAAACCTTTTTACCGACATATTGGATTAGTGCACAATCTCAATAATTTCATATTGGAAATGGAAGGCATCTAGAAAGTTTATGTGAGATATGGATGAATATTGTATTGACTAAACAATTGCATGATGCATAAGCATTTGTCGTTATGCATATGTTTTATGAAATAGTTCTAACCTTGCAACTGGTGCATTTGAATTGCAAAAAAGGTCACGAAAAACCTCCTACAAAGGATGAGACTTGTTCTGAAGAACAAGTGATGACAATTCAAGATCCACTCCAATAAACATGAATCTAAGGCTCCCAGGGTCAAAGACAACATGACGGAAGAAAGAGCTTCAAAGAGTGGTAGATCCACCTTGAAGGATGAATACCACCATGGGTACAAGAGATAACTCAAGATGAAGAAAAGAATGCTATGAAAGAAGCTATGATCAAAGAATAACAATTGATCATGGGGAATGATGTATACGATATGATGGAACAAGTGTACAAAGCAAGGTTCATGATTCTCCCCGGAAAGAATAGACTATGACATGGCATACTCTATTGACCAGTATATATCAAGCATATAACCATCTGTACAGAATGAAGAGGGAAGATGATACTCCACTTCAGGGGGAGTGACTACCAAAAATTATATCTAAGTTATACATGGTACAACATGATGGATAACCTTGTGATGGATTGATATTTTACCCAGAGTAAAGTGGGTTCCAACCTTCAAGGTTGAATGTACAAGACTAGGATATGTTGATGACCTAAGAAGACAAACTCATAGAAGATGTTGTGATACTAGAATGATGTTTGGGATATAGTACTCAAACCAAAAAGCAAGAATGTGGTATCTTCCAAATGGATTTGCAAGATAAGATATGTTGCTACTAGAAGTAAGGTAAGAGTTGTGGCTAGAGGAAAGAGGGAATTAATTCTGAAGAGACACTTACTCCAGGAAGCAAGGTACACTTCCTTCGAAACTATCATGGTAGTTTCTTCCATGATGAAGTAAAGACAAGCCTTCCTTAATGGTATGATTGAGGAAGAGTTTTACATCGAATAGTCATGAAGATTTGAAGTTGAAGACAGAAGGAATCAAGTATGCAAGTTGAAGAAGGCACTCTATGGCCTGAAGAAAGCTCCCAGAGCTTGGTATGGAAGAATAGATAGTTTCCTGATGAGCATGGGCTTTTCCAAGAGCAAAGTCGATCCTAACCTTTCCTACAAGGTTGTAGAAGATGTACATGTCATTCTATTAATATATGTGGATGACTTATTCTTGACATTAAATGAGAAACAGATCATGGAAATCAAGAAGAAACTAGCAGAAGAATTTGAGATGAAAAAACTTGGTTTAATGCATTATATCCTAGGTTTGAAAGTATGGAAAAGTTCAGAAGGAATCTTTCTCAACCAGGGAAAGTATGTGGTAGAGATATTGAAGAGATTCAATATGTTGGAATGCAAAGTCATGGCCACACCCATGGACTCCAACCTGAAGTTGTTAGCTGATGACTCATCAGAGTTAGTGGATGTGGCTCACTACAGACATATCTTTGGGTCATTGATGTTCTTAACTAATACTAGACTAGACATTTGTTTTGCTGTGAACACCTTACGTCAATATCTTGTTCAACCAAGACGGGTTCACCTAGTATCTGCAAAACATGTGATGAGATATCTGAAAGGGACCATAGACTTTGGTCTATACTATGATGGTAGCCATGAGTATAGATTGTATGGCTACATAGATGCAGATTGGGCTGGAAGTATCTCAGACAGGAAAAGCACATTAGGTATATGCTTTTGGTCTGCTATGAGTTCATGGAAACAGTCCAGTGTTTCTCTTAGCACGGTTGAAGAAGAATACATAGTAGATTGCTCTACTAAGTTGTGAATCCATATGGCTTCAGAAGATGATATCAGGTCTCTTTGACCTGAATATGGACACTACAATGATTCTATATTATAACCATAGTTGTGATGACAAAGGACCCTGTGTTCCCATGTATCGCATAAAAATACGGTATTTCTACTTACAAGATAAGATGTAGATGATGATACTGTAGATGCAGATGATGGTGATTCAGTATTTCTATACTGAATATATATATATGATGATGATTTCAGTATTCCCATACTGAATATATAGATGATGATGCTTTCAGTATTCACATACTAGAGATATAGATGGTGATAGATCAGTATTCAGATACTGAAGATGTAGATGATGATGGTTTTAATGATGATGTACCGACGAAGCCTCTGCCTTGAGTAGAGTTTGAACACTTTCGAGACAAGCTTGGTGTTGTTCAGAAAGACCTTCCTCGAAAGGGGGAGTAGTGATGTTGCAGTGGGAATGTATCATCCCTGGGCATTTTCCCTAAAGTGATCCGGAGACCTCGGTCCTCGAGAATGAAGAGGGATTGTATCATCCCGGGACATCTTTCCATAATAGATCCAGTGACCTCAGTCATCAAGAACATGATGGGATTGTATCATCCCTAGACACTTGTCCTAAAGTGATCCAGAGACCTCGGTCCTTGAGAATGAAGAGGGATTGTATCATCCCGGGACATCTATCCATAATAAATCCGGTGACCTCGGTCATCGAGAACGTCATGGGATTGTATCATCCTTGGGAACCTTCCCTAAATTGATCCGGAGACCTCGGTCTTCGAGAATGAAGATGGATTGTATCATCCTGGGACATCTGTCCATAATAGATCCAGTGGCTTCGGTCCTCGAGAATGTGGTAGGATTGCATCATCCTTGGACATAGTCCTAAAGTGATAGGGAGTGATTATCCCGTAATTGTATCCGATGACTTCGGTCGTCGAGAATGTGGTAGGATTACATCATCCTTGGACTCAAATTCTAAAGTTATAGGCAGTGATTATCCCGTAATTGTATCCGGTAACTTCGGTCATCGAGAATGTGGTAGGATTGCATCATCCTTGGACTCAAGTCCTAAATTAATAGGGAGTGATTATCCCGTAATTGTATCCGGTGACTTTGGTCATTGAGAATATGGTAGGATTGCATCATCCTTGGACTCAAGTCCTAAAGTGATAGGGAGTGGTTATCCCGTAATTGTATCCGGTGACTTCGGTCGTCGAGAATGTGGTAGGATTGCATCGTCCTTGGACTTAGTCCTAAAGTGATAGGGACTGATTCTCCCGTAATAAATCCGGTAACTTCGGTTGTCGAGAATGTGGTGGGATTGTATCATCCCTCGACTTTAAGTCCAAAAGTGATCCAAAGACTTTTTGTCTTTTAGTTGTGGATTGCAGGTTGTTGTTGATGATGATGATGATGTACTGATCTAAAAGATCAGAGTATGATGATGATGCACTATGATTATGATGTTTCTGATCAAAAGATCAGAGTATGATGATGATGTTTCTGATTGAAATATCAGAGTATGATGATGATGTTTCTGATCGAAAGATCAGAGTATGTTGATGATGTTTTTGATCGAAAGATCATAGTATGATGATGATGTTTCTGATCGAAAGATCAGAATGTGATGATGATTATGATCAACAGATCAGAATATGATGATGATGATGTTGCTACTGATCGAGAGGTCAAAGTACTAAATATGTTGCTACTGATCGAAAGGTCAAGGTGCTATTGTTGATCAAAAAGTAAAAAATTCTGAAGATGTTGCTGATCCAAAGTTCAAAATGATGAAGATGTTGTTGCTGATTGGATAGTTAAAGTGCTAAAGATGTTGTTGATCAAAAGATCCAAAATGCTGAAGATGTTGTTGCTGATCGAACAGTAAAAGTGCTGAAGATGTTGTTGATCGAAAGGTCCAAGTGCTGAAGATGTCGCTGCAAATTGAAAGATCAAAATGATAAAGATGTTGTTGCTGATCGAACAAGTCAAAGTGCTGAAGATGTTGCTGATCGAAAGGTCCAAGTGCTAAAAATGTTGCTGCTAATTGAAAGATCAAAATGCTGAAGATGTTGCTGATCAAAGACTGAATATGTTGTTGATGATGAAGACTGAATATTGAAGATGAAGACTACATGATGTTGAAAAGATTCCAATGATTTGTAGATGTGTTTCCCTACTGATGTTGATGATGTCCTCTATCTCTACTCTTGTTGTTGTTGATGTAGAATACCCTTCTAGTTAAGGGGGAGTGTTGAAATAATGTAACTTTGAAGAATATTCTTTATGTATCTTTTGTGGTCCCCGATGGTCCAACAGGGAGAACCACTTGTATTACATTGTACCCCGATGCTCCTAATCAGAATAACTAATAAGAGTCATGAGGTAGTCCCCTCAAATTGTAAAGGTGGGTCATCAGCACCCCAGTGTGGTTACTTGAGCCTACATGTGTAACTCGAGCCTACATGAGTTAACTTAAGTCGACATGTTAATTGAGTAAAATTTAAGTAAACGGATGAATATAAATAGAGGTGTAGCACTCCTCATTTGAGACACACACACTCACTTGGAATAGTGCACTTGTGGAGGAGAGGAGTTGGTGGAGAAGGAGGAGAATCAGGTTTTAGATATCCTTGTTGGTTTTACCTTTTTCCCTTTTGGGGAATCTATATTGAGAAATCTTTTGCTGGTTTTTTTCCCTTTAGGGTTTTCCCATGATAAATCTGTGTTGTTCTTGTGATACTCTTTCTTTCAGTGATCCTATTTTATATGCTTTTATTATGAAAAATGAAATGATATACTGATGTCTTAGTTAAGCATATGAAAATTTAACACTCTAGATCCATTGACATGGAATTCTCTTTTAGGTCAATTTTTGAAACTATGGTTTTTCTCAGTAAGGGAATGTAAAACTTTTGCATTTAGGAGTCAACTTTGCAAATTACCGAATTGATAAATTGTGGGTAGAATTCCCACATGTAAAATGGATAAGAATACTTGCATGACCCCTCAAAACCCAATTTTGATGCACGCTTGGATTCTATGCCTCGGGTAGGGATTCAACATGTGTCACTAAAATCTTATGGGGGGTGAGGTTCAACCTACCATAGAATCATGACCGTGAATAAGATTAACAAACCATCAACTATGTTGTATTAAGGACATATATATAGTGTTATGCATGGCCCTCTCCTCTCGCTACATGGATAAGGGATCCTCTTTTATGTCAATTTTGGAAACCAGGGTTTGTCTGAGTAAGGGTATGTGAAATTTTTGCACATAGAGGTCAACTTTCCAAATTCCTCAATCAAGAGCTTCTGGGTAGCGTTCCCACATGGAAACTTCCTAAACACACTTGCATGATCCCCCAGAACCCAGTTTTCATGAACAGTTGGAATTTTATGATTTGGTATGGATTCAAGATGTGTATTTGAAATCGTGTTGGATTCATGAAATTGGAATAGTGCTAGTGGTGGACCTCTCCTCTTGATCCATGGACAAGGGATCCCTTTTTGGGTTAATTTTGGAAGCTAGGGTTTTTCTTGGTAACGGAATGTGAAATTTTTGCACATAGGGTCAACTTTGTAAATTCATGAACTTAGAACTTGTGGGTAGCATTCCCACATGGAACCTAACTAAACGCACTTTCATGACCCCCTGAAACCTAGTTTTGATGTAGGGTTAGTATTCTATGCCCCAGATAGGGATTCAATAGGTGTCCTTGAAATCCTATAGAAGGTGAGCTTCAATGTGCCACATAATGATGATCATGGATCAAATCGATGAACCATAAAATCCATTGGATCTATGAAATTAGGATAGTTCTATGGGTGGCCCTTTCCTCTTGATCCATGGACATGTGATCCAATTTCAGGTCAATTTTGGAAACTAGGGTTTTTCTGAGTAAGCAAATGTGAATTTTTTACATATAGGGGTCAAATTTGCAAATTAATCGAATGATAAATTATCGGTAAAGTTTCCACATGGAAAATTCCTAAAGACACTTGCATGACCCATAAAAACCCAATTTTGATGCATGATTGGAATTATATGCACCAGGTAGGGATTCAACATGTGTCTATGAAAGCATGTAGGAGGTGAGCTTCAACGTGCCATAGAATGATGACCGTGGACTAGATTGATGAACCATAAAATATGTTGGACTAAGGAAATTGAGATAGTTCTAGGGATGGCTCTCTCTTGTGTCTCCATGGATAGGGGATCCTCTTTTAGGTCTATTTTAGAAACTAGGGTTTTGCTTAGTAAGGGAATGTGGAATTTTTGCACATAAGGGTCAAATTTGAAATTTTCTCGACCAAGACCTTGTGGGTAGCGTTTCCACATGGAAAATCCCTGAACACACTTGCATGTTCATCTAAAACATAGTTTTGATGCAGAGTTGGAATTCTATGCCACGGGTAAGGATTCAACATGTGTCCTTGAACACTTGTAGGAGGTTAACTTTAATGTGCCATAGAATGATGATCATGGCTCAGATCAATGAAACATTGACTATGCTGGATTGAGGACATTGGGATAGTTCTATCAGTGGCCCTCTCTTGATTCCTTTGGATCCATGGATAAGGGATCATGTTTTAGGTCAATTTTGGAAACTAGGGTTATGCATAGTAAGGGAATGTGAAATTTCTGCACATAGGGGTGAAATTTGAAAATTCCTTGAACATGAAATTGTGGCTAGGGACAGTGCAAGCTAATGAGGTTCACTTTTGGCACGTTAGATGCAATAGAAAACTGAGAAATCAAAAATCCCTCAACTTAACTTATTTTTTTGAGATACTTACACAAAATATCTTGCTTTGAGTAAAGAATATTAAATGTAGGAAATTGAATTTAATTTCCAAATATATAAGGTTTATGTATTGAAATTTTTTATAACTATGTCAAATTTCATTTTTTATAATAGTCTATTTTTTTTAGGCAAATCATAAGGTATATGTTTTTGTGGGTGCAGCCTTTGAGGTCCTAAATGATGCTTTCAAGATACAAAACCTTGTAGGCATGTAGAGAACATATAACACTAGTGCAACACTATTTTTGGAAAATAAAATCAGTGATTTTTATTTTTTTATTATAATTATCTAAGTGATCATTCCTCGAAAATGGTATGTCTTTTGTGGGTGCAGCCTTTGAAGGTCTTAATGAAATATTCATGAAATGGGTTTTTTATAGAATGTAGAGGTCAGTGTTTTCTAGTGCACCATATATATATATATATTTTAAACAACTACGAATTGAAAAAGATATGGGAATAACACTAACGACATGTATTTTGAGTTAAGGAGTTAATACACAATAGAAATTCAAAACAAATAGGAAAATATAATATTTTTTTATAAAAATCACATATTTAGAATCCAAAGAAAAAATGGTATTTATGTTTAATATTTCATCAAAATTGACTGTGTAAACAACGACTTATTTAGAAAATGGGGGAAATTCCTAATTAGCTATGGTTTATCATGTACCATAGCACATGTTTGGTATTACTGAAGCAAATTCCAAACCATACACATAGTACTATTGGTGACATGCGAGCAAGTGAATTAGCATGTTTAAATTCAAATTTCATTTCCCACCTCGTAGAATTCCTAAACA
>LPNX010089821.1:11242-39452 GCA_001517045.1 Pseudotsuga menziesii | reverse complement strand
ACTATTAAAAGTCATTGAAGATTCTTCAAAATATCTCGAACATTGGGTGCCTTGTAGAATTTATTCAATAAGCTCCACAGATCAGCGATCAACCATTTATCCTGATTCTTTCCATCAAACGAAGGGGCAATAATCACATTTTCTTTCTTTGTCTCCATTGAACAATCTACTAGAATAGTGTTAGTAGCATCATATTGAGAATACATTCTCCACACTTTTTTCAGATGTTTTTTGTATATAACTTGTGTTGAATTATCAATGGCATTTTTTCCCTTTTGTTGTTTGCAATATGAAGCAGTCCATGTAAACAAAAAATTAGCTTGTAATGTTTCTGAAACTAGCTTTTTCATAACTCTTGTTGTGTTTTGTTTCAAAGATGTCGTCCAAATTGCAATGTCAAGAGATTCTTTTCTGGAACAAATTTCAAGAAATGTTTTTGCATGTGGACGAAACCAAAATGATTTTTTCTCTATCGTGTAATCTGCGGTCCTTCCCATTTTCTCAATAAATTCTTTTTGTGATGCATCACCATCAACCGTCTGATAGAAAATGTTATTCAATTCAAAAATAACTAATTTATTTTGACATATAATAGCTGTAAAACAATAATGGATAACATAGTTAATTCATTTTATTCATGCTACATAAATTATTAATAAAAAAAATTGTTGAAGAAATACACTCACTTTGAGTATTTTTTGTACTAGTTATAGATAAGCCACACTTCTCTTGTATTGTCTTCATAGAACCCTAGAGCCAAAATAACAAACCTTCAATCAAATACCAATAATACTTCTTTTAATCAAATTTTGTTTTATAAGACATATTTTATGTTTAATTGAAAATAAGAGACATGTGAAGTACCTGATATGATATCATGTTCTTGACTATGGCTTTGTTTCACATTCCCTTGATCATTGTATTTTTTCTCCTTATTTGCCACTATAATAAACATATGAAATGTTATAAAATGTATCAACAAATAAAATTCATTAAATAAATAGACATGCAATAAATCATATTAAAGACCTGTGATGGTATTATGTTTTTCATTATAGTTCTTTGGCACATTCGCTTGATTCATGTACTCATTCTCCTCGTCTGTAACTATAACCAATATATGAAATGTTATGAATTATACATGAACATTTTTTTCTAAAATCAAGAGAAACACCAAAATAAGCACACTATATGATATCATGTTTATTATGCCAATTGATATTCCATCTCCAAAATTAATTGCAAAGCTACATGGTTAATGTCTTGTTCTTATATTTATTTAAATACAAACATTCCAAAATATTATGACATGAGGAAACAAATAAATTTTAAAAATAATAAGAACAAAACAAATTATGTACCTGGTGTGGTCTTCTTCTTCCTGTATTTTCATCTCCAAACGTTCTTCAACATTGTGCACATTATGTTGATCATTGTTTTGTTGCATAGTGTCGTTATTTGTTTCTTTACAATATCCACCATTAGTATTTATAGTAAATAACTTGCTAGTCAAAATATCTTAACAACGAAAGAAACAAAATAGTTATAGTAGTTATAGTAAACAACTTGTTAATCAAGATTTCTAAACAACAAAAGAAACAAAATAAATTACATACCTGGTATGGTATATTCTTCGTCTTGTATTTGCATCTCCAAAATTTCTTCAACATTGTGCACACTATGTTGATCATTGCTTTGTTGCAAAGTGTCATCATTGTTTTCTTTACAATATCCGCCATTAGTAGTTATAGTAAACATCTTGTTAATCAAGATTTATAAATAGCATAAAATCCAAAGAATCACTAGAGAAAGAACAAAACAAGTACAATACCTGGATATTCCAACAGCAATATATTAGATATTGGTTTTTGCAATTGGAAGGATTCTTGATTAGTCAACATGGTAGTCCTTTGTAACTCATTTTCTACGACACATGCCATTCTTCTTCCATATGTACAGCAAGCATTTTGTAAATTTGTCCCTGCATAAAGAGAAATAATCAAATTTAGATCACTATGTTGTTGATGCATTTGCAATAATTCTTCCCAGAATTCAAAATCTCTCTCATTTTCATCAGATATGTCTCTAAAAGTGCGAGAGTATCTTGAGGCCTCTAAACTTTTTGAATCTTCACTATAGAAATGTATAGTTAAAACTACATCATAACTATAGTTATTTTGTTCTTTATATTCATAAAGACCGGTAGACATTTTATAGTTGACATTTGAGTCCTTAACAACAATCTCCAGAGCTTGGCGTACATCCTTACAAGACCAAATATCTACTAAGATAATCATAGTAAAATATTTCAACCCATTTTTTTCGATAAAAAATCGAAACAATTCAATATAGTGATCCTTAAGGAATGATTCATCTTTCAAAGCCAATGTATCCAACACAACAAAGTCAGTGTATAACATTGGTTGAAACTGAGAAGGAAAAGAGTGCAAAAGTGTTGACAAGAGGCTAGGACCCCCATAATGACAACCGAATTCAAAACTGTTCTCAATTTCCTGTATATCTATCGATGCATCAATTATTCTATTAAGGACCACATAGGCTTGTGGAGAAAGGGACTCTATTTTTGTATTTCGTGATCCTTTTACATATTTACACCCTTCCATTGTCTTACAGAAGTTGGCAAATATGATATCAATAATTCCATAATGCTCAAGAATATTGGATATTGTAAGAATCTTATCATTCAGATTCTTATCATGACTTTTGCAATATGTTACCATTGCCTCCAAAATTGTTCTTTTGGTTTTCAATTGTGAACAATAATCTTTCATTTTTATGGCATTGGTTGGATGGTTCATTGGAATAGAAAACCAGATAGTTCCATCCAATAGTTTATCTGCTACAGAACACATTTCTTCAGTGGTTAGTCCCTGAAGGGGACGGAGGAACTTGATACCAAATGGATCTAAGAATCGAGCATTACGTTCTTTGTACTTATGTTTTTCCTCCCTAGATAGACTGAATTTAGGATTTGATAATATTTCTTTTGCTGCTTGAATGGTGTGTTTCCCATCAACTATCCAAAAATTGATGTTATTGGCATTTATATCCATTTCATTCATTATTTTCACAGGGTTTCCAATCGGATCAGACTCTTTTGTGTCAAATGGAATCAGAAGAGCATCAGGCAATGATGCTTGAAATTTCTGTAGGAATGATTTTATTAATACTCGAACATTTAAATCATCCCATGATCTCAATTTATATAACTTGGGTGCTTCTATACATCTTCGAACATCCACCTTCATGCTAAAAGATCTTGAAAATAAATAAATGTCCTTAAAATTTTCATGGATTTCATCGCATTGGTCAGCAAGCTTCTCTATCTGAGAGTCTTCTTTTTGGGATTTTACAAACTCTATAGTAGGCATGAACTCACTTTATTTAATGCTCTGTTCTAGCTCAGCTAAATATGCCCTTCTCAAAGCAAGGAATTGAGCCTCGAGTTTATCATCTGGTATTTTATCAACTACTTTACCTCTTTGTTGCAAATAAAGAAACACGGATGATGTTTTCTTACATCTCACATAGAGATATTTCGTAACGTTGGTAATACGTTGTACAAGATCATCACAACTCTTTAGACCAAATTCATTGAAGCTCTCAAAACTGTCCTACTTAAACTATGACTTTTTTATTGACTCTGGAAATTCTGTATTAGTACCAATCAAATATGGTCTAAATTTTGTGTACTCAACTTGGCAAGAAAATAATTTCACTTCATTTTCTTCAATTACCTCCATTTGAAAATCGATCTGACTATGATTGAGAGCATAGCAACTAACAATTATCCCTAGCCTTTGTATATCATTTCCATCCATGGATCCAAATAGATACATATCTGGAAACATATTCATGGGACTTTCAATCTCAACATACCAATCTTCGACATACTCATATGCAGTAGATGTTTTGAACTTTTTAATCATTTCTAAATTAGAACCCATTGTTGAATTTATAATCTGAGTTGAATGACGCTTTTTGTTTTTTGAATGCTGATTGTGGCATTTTACTTGCTTTGGAGACGACAGCTTCTAAAAACAATAATAAGCAATTATTACTATAAATAAAATGAAATCAAAATCACAAATATTACCATATAGTCTTCTAGTCTAACCATTTAGAAATGAGAGAATAATATTTAAAACAACCATACCACATGGGGGAGACGTTGTTTGTGTGTCACTTGCAATTTGTTTTTTCTTCAAATTATTCCTTGGAATTGTCATTGCACTAGAATCCATAGCTTCTAAAAACAATAATAAATAGTTGTGACTATAAGTTTAAATTGTTTTAAAAATACATGAAATAATGAACATTATCAAACAATATTCTATTACATGTCTTTTATTCACATGCACAAGAATAATAAGGGTCATGTGTTATGGAAACATATTAAATACTTAAAGATAAATAAAAATCCATTGCATCTAGCACAAGTAGAGACTCATTAAAAATAAAAGTTTTCCTTCTCAAAAATGCTAGAAGGAAATGCTTATGCTAGAAAGAAATCTAGTAGTCGCTAGCTTTCCTTGATCTTTTGCCATGTGCTTATTTCAAAATAGAGAACATGGCACACGCTCAACGTATAAGCTAGCAACCACCAATCACCATGGACAAGAATTTTCTATTGGAAAGCTAGCGACTGCTAGCTTTCTTTCTAGCATAGGTATGTGTTATTATCCTATAAGTAAATGCTTATGCTAGAAGGAAAGCTACCAGTCGCTAGCTTTCCTTGATCTTGTGCCATGTGCTTATTTGAAAATAGAGTACATGGTACAAGCTCAAGGTATAAGCAAGCAACCACCAATCACCATGCCCAGGGTTTTTCTATTGGAAAGCTAGCGATTTCTAGGTTTCCTTTTAGCATAAGCATGCGTGCTTATCCTAGAAGGAAATGCTTATGCTCGGAGGAAAGCTAGCAGTCGCTAGCTTTCCTTGATCTTGTGCCATGTGCTTATTTCAAAATAGAGCACATGGAACAAGCTGAAGGTATAAGCTAGCAACCACCAATCACTATGGACAGTATTATCAATTGGAAAGCTAGCGACTGCTAGCTTCCCTTCATGGCTAGAGTTCTTCTATTAGAAATCTAGCGACTGTTAGCTTTCCTTCTAGCATAAGCATGTGTGCTTATTCTAGAAGGAAATGCTTATGCTAGAAATAAAGCTAGCAGTCGCTAGCTTTCCTTGATCTTATGCCATGTGCTTCTTTCAAAATAGAGCACATGGCACAAGCTCAAGGTATAATCTAGCAACCACCAATCACCATGCCCAGGGTTTTTCTAATGGAAAGCTAGCAACTGCTAGCTTTTATTCTAGCATAAGCATGTGTGCTTATGCTAGAAGGAGAGCTAGCAGTCGCTAGCTTTTCTTGATCTTGTGCCATCTGCTTATTTAAAATTAAAACACATGACACAAGCTGAAGGTATAAGCTAGCAACCACCAATCACCATGGATAGGGTTTTTCTATTGGAAAGCTAGCGATAGCTAGGTTTCCTTCTAGCTTAAGCATGTGTGCTTATCCTAGAAGGAAATGCTTATGCTAGGAGGAAAGCTAGCAGTCACTAGCTTTCCTTGAACTTGTGCCATGTGCTTATTTCAAAATAGAGCACATGGCACAAGCTAAAGGTATAAGCTAGCAACCACCAATCACCATGGACAGTGTTATCAATTGGAAAGCTAGCGACTCCTTCATGGCTAGAGTTCTTCTATTAGAAAGCTAGCGACTGTTAGCTTTCCTTTTAGCATAAGCATGTGTGCTTATGCTAAAAGGAAATGCTTATGCTAGAAGGAAAGCTAGCAGTTGCTAGCTTTCCTCGATCTTGTGCCATGTGCTTCTTTCAAAATAGAGCACATGGCACAAGCTCAAGGTATAAGCTAACAACCACCAATCACCATGCCCAGGGTTTTTCTAATGGAAAGCTAGTGACTGCTAGCTTTTCTTCTAGCATAAGCATGTGTGCTTATGCTAGAAGGAAATGCTTATGCTAGAAGGAGAGCTAGTAGTCGCTATCTTTTCTTGATCTTGTGCCATCTGCTTATTTAAAATTAAAACACATGGCACAAGATGAAGGTATAAGCTAGAAACCACCAATCACCATGGACAGGGTTTTTCTATTGGGAAGCTAGTGACTACTAGGTTTCCTTCTAGCATAAGCATGTGTGCTTATCCTAGAAGGAAATGCTTATGCTAGGAGGAAAACTAGCAGTCGCTAGCTTTCCTTGATCTTGTGCCATGTGCTTATTTCAAAATAGAGCACATGGCACAAGCTGAAGGTATAAGCTAGCAACCACCAATCACTATAGACAGTGTCTTGCAACCACCAATCACCATGCCCAAGGTTGTTCTACTGCAAAGCTAGCAACTGCTAGCTTTCCTTTCTAGCATAAGCATGTGTTCTTATGCTTATGCTAGAAGAAAATGCTTATGCTAGAAGCAATGATAACAGTCACTAGATTTCCTTGATCTTGTGCCACATGCTAGAAGGAAAGCTAGCAGTCACTAGCTTTCCTTGGTCTTGTGCCATGTGCTTATTTCAAAATAAAGCACATGGCACAAGATCAAGGTATAAGCTAGCAGCCACCAATCACCATGCCCGGGGTTTTTCTATTGGATTGCTAGCGACTACTAACTTTCCTTCTAGCATAGGCATGTGTGCCTATGCTAGAAGGAAATGCTTATGCTAGGAGGAAAGCTAGAAGTCGATAGCTTTCCTTGATCTTTTGCCATGTGCTTATTTCAAAATAGAGTACATTGCACAAGCTCAAGGTATAAGCTAGCAAACACCAATCAATATGGCCAAGGTTTTTTTATTGGAAATCTAGCGACTGCTTGCTTTCCTTCTAGCATAAGCAAGTGTATTTATGCTAGAAGGAAAGCTAACAATCGCTAGCTTTCCTTGATCTTGTGCCATGTGCTTATTTCAAAATATAGCACATGGCACACGATCAAGGTATAAGCTAGAAACCACCAATCACTATGGCCAGGGTTTTTCTATAGTGACTACTAGCTTTCTTTCTAGCATAAGTATGTGTTCTTATCCAAGAAGGAAATGCTTATGCTAGAAAGAAAGCCAGCAGTCGCTAGCTTTCCTTGATATTGTGCCATGTGCTTATTTTAAAATAGAGTACATGGCACAAGCTCAAGGTATAAGATAGCAACCACCCATCACCATGCCCAGGGTCTTTCTATTGGAAAGCTAGCAACTGCTAGCTTTCCTTCTAATATAAGCATGTGTGTTATGCTAGAAGGAAATGCTTATGCTATAAGGAAAGCTAGCATTCGTTCACAATAGAGTAAATGGCACAAGCTCAAGGTATAAGCTAGCAACCACCAATCACCATGGACAGGGTTTTTCTATTGGAAATCTAGCGACTGTTAGCTTTCCTTATAGCATAAGCATGTGTGTTTATGCTAGAAGGAAATACTTATGCTAGAAGGAAAGCTAGCAGTCGCTAGCTTTCCTTGATCTTTTGCCATGTGCTTATTTCAAAATAGAGCACATGGCACAAGCTCAAGGTATTAGCTAGCAACCACCAATCACCATGCATAGGATTTTCTATTGGAAAGCTAGCGATTGCTATATTTTCTCCTAGCATAAGTATGTGTTATTATCCTAGAAGGAAAAGCTAGCAATCGCTAGCTTTCCTTGATCTTGTGCCATGTGCTTATTTGAAAATAGAAGAAAATGCTTATGCTAGAAGGAAATGCTTATGCTAGAATGAAAGCTAGCAGTCGCTAGATTTCCTTGATATTTTTCCATGTGCTTATTTCAAAATAGAGCACATGGCACAAGCTCAAGGTATAAGCTAGCGACCACCAATCACCATGGACTAGATTTTTCTATTGGAAAGCTAGCAACTGCTAGCTTTCCTTCTAGCATAAGTATGTGTTATTATCCTAGAAGGAAATTCTTATTCTAAAAGGAAAGCTAGCAGTCGCTAACTTTCCTTGATCTTGTTCCATGTGCTTATTTGAAAATAGAGTACATGGCACAAGCTCAAGGTATAAGATAGCAACCACCAATCACTATGCCCAGGGTTTTTCTATTGGAAAGCTAGTGACTGCTAGCTTTCCTTCTAACATGGTTATGTGTGTTATGCTAAATGGAAATTCTTATGCTAGAAGGAAAGTTAGCATTTGTTCAAAATAGAGCACCTGATACAAGTTTAAGGTATAAGCTAGCAACCACCAATCACCATGGACAGGGTTTTTCTATTGGAAAGCTAGTGACTGTTAGCTTTTTTTCTAGCATAAGCATGTGTGTTTATGTTAGAAAGAAAGCTAGCAGTTGCTAGCTTTCCTTGATCTTTTACCATGTGCTTATTTCAAAATATATCACATGGCACAAGGTCAAGGTATAAGCTAGCAACCACCAATCACCATGGAAAGAATTTTTCTATTGGAAAGCTAGCAGTCGCTAGCTTTCATTCTAGCACAAGTATGTGTTATTATCCTACAAAAAAATGTGTATGCTAGAAGGAGAGCAAGCAGTCGCCAGCTTTCCTTGATCTTGTGCCATGTGCTTATGATTCAAATAAGAGTTTACCAAAAACCTCGCCTACCTAGTAATTTGTTTTTAAAATGCATCCACCTGTTTCCACTCCAAGTCCTAAGGTAAGATTTGATGATTCCTCTAATTAGTTTGAACATATAATTAGCCAACGTTCCAATTTTGATTTTGAATAGTTTGACAAAGAGTAGGTGATACTATATTTGGTCTCAAGCGAGCACATTGATGAGATTTATTAGAATCACTAGAGCATACAAAAGGCATATTAGAAAATTACCCATAGCTAAGGAGCTTCCTAAGAGAAGGTAGCTAAGGAAGACAATGTTGCACATCAATGATTATTATTGTGCTACTTTTCCCGAAGATCTTATTTTAGACACATTTCAAGAGATTGAAGAACCATTTGATTTTATTCTTTTGAGCCCAGTTAGATCCTTTTGATATCAATTATTTTAAAGTGGTATATATGGACCTTTTAGTCCTCCACCAAACATGCCTGCTACTCGTCCATTTAGGCCTCAACTATTCCAAGGAACACAACAAGCATGAATGTAAACAATCCACCAACACATCCCTGGTTGGTACTAAATGTAATGGTAGTTTCAGGAGTATTGTAGATCATGAACATCTACCATGAGTTTCAGCGCCATTTCCTATACCAATTACAACACCATTTCCCATACCACTTCCAGTTCCATTTTTGGCACCAAATCTAACTCTGTTCCAAAACTTACAAATCTCTATAGTTCTTCACGAACTAGATAATTTTCTACGAATTTCTTTATGGGATCCTGTATAAGAAAAAACGGATTGACCTCTTCTCATACCAAAAGAAATTATTCTATGATGTAAAATTATACACTTTGCATGTTTGAGCAAAACAATGGTGCTAAAATAAATTTCTAAGAATATGATAATAAATATTTCACACAAAAATAAAACGACAATAATATTAATTCAATTCATGAATTTGACTCAAATGTAATATATAATTACACAAAAATCCTCCTATTCTTTATTTAATTCTCCCAAATATGGAAATATAATGAATTGACTTACACACAGAGAATGATTCCCATATTTTTTTCTTTGCTTCCCGTTCCAAGAAACTTAGTTGTTATGATCCCTCTTCCTATCAGTTCCTCCAAGCTATTCAGGTAATCTAGTCTTCCAAGCCTGATGAGATATCCAAAGATAGTTCACAAATGAATCTCACAGTGGTTAAAAAGAACATTTTTTTTTACAGATCCACCAGTATATGATTGTATGCTTAACAAATTTAGGACTTAGATTCTGTCTCCCATATCTATTGCTAAAAAGACTCAATAATTTTAACTAATCTTATCCCTTTCTATTACACTTCGAAGGGTTGGAACTTCTCTTATTCATTCAAACTTGTCTTTTATCTTTTAAATAAATAAATAAATTACAACGGAAATTCTAGCCTATTCTAAAAAGTTCGATGTGACTTAGGAAAGTTCCTTGTGTCTCTCATCATTAAGCCTATGCTCCTGCATGAGACTCCATAGCTTAAGATTGTTTATGGGATCCTATCCATGAGTCCCTCCTATGTTGTTTTTCGGTAATATTTCAACAGGTTGCCAAGGTATTTTCCTAAGTAGGTTACTTTTCCTGAATAGTTACTTCAACCAAACACTCCAGCCAAGTTCTTCTGCCTGGAATAGATTCATTTCTAGACCTGATTCTTCTGTTAGATGATATGTATGTTCTTATTTTGCATAAAAAAATTGTTCACCATCCTTTATCACTTGACTTGCAAACAATTTATCAGAATATCCACCTTGTTCTGCATTTGAACAAATCAAATTTCTTGTTACAAAAACAAACATAAAATACAATGTCATAAAAATTATGGAAAACCAAGAATTTTGGTCACATTTCTCCTTTCTTTCTTTTGTCACATCACCTCCCTTTGTCACATCATTTTCATTTTCAATTTCACTAAGTATATCCCCTTCACCTTCCTCCATGACTAAATGTTGTTCTTCCTAAATCATTGCATAACCTACAATTGACATACCCTATTGATCTCTCCCTTCCATGTACCAGTCATTGCACATTGCAATAGTCATCATAATATCTAAATCATTTCACAAACTTGATTGTGAAATTACTTTTACTCTTACTTTTGGTTCTTCCATTCTTGAATCCATGAAGGATTAATTATCATTCAACATCAACAACTGATTACTGACATTAACTTCATGTTTCTTACCTCTTAATCGATGACTATTGTGCCTCGTTCCATTCACTTCAAAGGAACACACAATCATTTTTCCCTCATGCACTTCCTTTTTGTCAAATTTCCAAGGCGTACCTAATAAAATATGAAAAGAATACATGCCGATTATGTCACATATTACCTCATCCTGATAATTCCTAATCTAGAATTCTACTTGGCACTGCTCATCAACTAGCACTTGATGAAATTTTTGCAGCAATGCAACTTTGTACAATTCTATATGTATTATTCTCCTCAAATTCAGTTTTTCTACCATTTTTGTAGACATCCAATTGTGAGTACTTCCACTATCTATAATCAACTTACAACACTTAGCTTTTGCCTTAAAGGTTGTCTTGGATAAACTCCTCCTTTCGACTGATTCACTATCCTCGTCATCTACTTTCCTAAATATCAAAGATTCTCCTTCTCGAAAATTTTCAGCCACTTCCACTATTTTAGAGATTTAGGTTTAGCTTGCACCACATGTGCTCCTCTCCATCTCACATTTTTTTCCAGATAATCCCATGACATATGACCAAGTTTTCCACTTGTATAACACCTTACTTGTACACCCCTTCCTCTACCTCTTCCTCTTGAAGAAACTCTCCTTCCTCGGTTATCATTGGTTCTATCAGGTTGTGTTTGCTGATTTGAACTGAAAGTTTCACCTTTATGTTGTTGTTCCCTTCCTCCAAAGCCTCTTACCATTGTTCTCTGACTATGTTCCCTCATCAACTTCTCCTCAACCTTCAAAGCAACCTGATATGCCTCTTCAAAATATCTCAATGATAATAAGCTTAGTTCATATTGTATACCAAACCTCAAACCATTCACATACTTGGCTACTCTCTCAGGTGTTTCTTATGTGTGACCTGATCTAATATTCACTTTACAGAACTTCGGAGTAAATTACCTAACTGTCATTAACTTTTTATTAATATTTTGAATCCTCCTAAGCAAAATCAATTGATAATCTTTAGGAAGAAATTTATCTTTTAGCTTAGCAGTCATCCTTCTTTAGTTTTTGATCTTGGCTTTGTGCTTCAAGATCATTTCCTCTTGCACACCATCCCACCACAAGGATGCATGCCCTCTCAACTTCATGACAAAAAATATCAATTGCTTGTCCTCCTTCACCTCAGCATAGTCAAAGTACTTGTTCAAGCCATTGATCCATTCAATCATCTCCTCTGGATCCAAACTTCCATTGGAAGTGGGTACCTTAGCCTTTGAACTTGAACCTGCACCAAAGATTTATTTCAACAATCTTACCTCAGGAGTTTCAATAGTTGTCTCCTCTTCCTCCTCATTCGGTATCTCTTCCTCACTTGTATCTCTGTTGTGATTTCGATGTCTGGAAGACTCTAAGGATTCAAGCCTTGATCTCAGAGTTCTCACCTCCTCTCTTAACTCTGCATTAGCAACGAGTATGTCTTTCCTCTCGACCTCGTCCTACTCTGACATCCATATCCTGGCACAATATATCAACTTTGGATACTTTCTTCCTCTCATTTAAAACATGTTTTGTCTTTGTTAGTAATACAGGAGTAAAAACTATCTTAGTTCCTTTCATACAAGAAACAAAAAAATCCTTTCCTTAAACCAACAATTCCTCCTTTTAGAAACAAATTACTATGATTTCTTTGATACAAAAACTGATAACACATTATATTATAGAACGAGAACTCGACCGAGTTCTTGTTTTTCTATCTCCTTATTTTAGTAGCAATTTTCATGTAATGCCCCGCTTTTAGTTGTAACTAAATTGTGTAGGTTATTTATTTTATACTTAATAAATGGTGATTATTAGCATGAGTACGAGGTATGTGTATGCTAGCTACATACCTAAACCTCGCATGTATCACACTAGTATGTACACAAGATAGTTATATTGGTAAGTAGAACTACATGATTATTTAATTGTATAAATAACTTTGTTAATTGAATATTTATATGTGAATAAGATTAGTCCTTGGTCATTAAGTTGTTTAACTTCATAAAATAACACAATTTAATCTAGTTAAAGATAACTAAAGTTTCACAAGTTAACTTTTAAGATAGTTATGAAACTAAAAATAAATAAATGAGGGGTTTTTTTTATGTGGACATGTGTCTACATGAGAAGAAATTGAAAAATAATAAAAGGGAAAATAGAGAAGAGGAAGGGGGGAAAACTCTAGATGTGAGTTGGAGTTGCACAAAGAGATTTCGAACTTGGAACTAGAATGGGTTGCCTCTGATATTCTTGGATTTTTGGGCTCGGGGGCCAGAAAACTCTAAGAGGTTTCTGGGTCGGGGAGTCGGATACACTATTCCCAGTAGGCTAGGCGGTTACACTAGTTTTTGGGTTGCTAGTTTTGAGGAAGTGGACAAGGGCTTAGACTTGACAAACTGGAGAAACTAGGTATTTTTCCTTTTATTTTTTTTAGAAGTTAAATATATGTGTTTTTATGTCATTTTAACTTTGAATATTATGTATAGCATATCCATGTGAATATTATGAGATTTTATTAGATTTTAAAGAAAAGATAGTAAATCTGTAGTTTTACATGAGAAATGGAACGAAGTTGGATAAAATCACCTAATATATAAATATATATAGCTTAAAAAAAATGGGAAGGGGGCTGCATTCAAATTTTACAAACTAGAAAATCAAAATATGCAACCCTACCTAGTTTCAATTGCCACATATGCAAGTTAATATATGATTTCTCCATAGAGACATTGCTACTAGAATCTAATTCCACCAGCTCTACCCTTTTTGGCCTCTACACCTTGGAACAATTATGTCTAAGTTTGATTTATATGCAATGTTTCTATCTCTATCTCACTGGCTCTACTGAACCCGAGTCTCCTCCTCTAGCTCTAGGTGCAGCTCGGGGCCGAGTGGGGGTAGGTGACAAAACTTGTATTTCCCTAACTAGTAGCTGCTCTTCCAAGTGGGAAGGTTTCAAGCGCATATATATGTGGTCGTCCTAATTTCACTAACTCCACGTTTAAACCAACGGGTCTCCACAACTATCCACTCTATGGTAAATGTGCTAAGGCCTCCCGAGAGCCCTAGAGTTCACATCAAGTGAAAGGCTTGTGATAAAATCTCATCCACTCTTGGTGACTCAACTTGTCTGGTGCCTACCATGTTAATCTACTATGTCGGCACCTAAATACCTAGATTTGGCATCGATACCTTTACACTTGAATTTGCATTGAGACCAACATCTCCACTAGTAGTGGTACCTATGTCGTAACAATATAATCTCACCATGGTCCTGGGAAATTCCCAAACTGCCAGAAGGCTAGTCCCAGCAGATTCGCCTTGTCCTCTCAGATATTCTTCACCGGGCCTACTTCTAACTGGTACTCATGGATATTCATAGTGCTAGTCTCGTGAAAGCCAGAATATCACATCCTACATTTAGAATTGATACACTTACACTAACTGAGCTAATAGAATCCACCATTGGAGGCTACGCTGGAATTGATGGGGAGACTAAAGGATTGTTTATTTTCCCTTGTTTTGAAAAATACACATGTAAGTGTTAAACATATCATTGCTAAAAGAATCTATTCGTCGACCTTGTATTCTTCTTCCCCTAAATACTGAGAAGCTAGGATAAGCTTCAGAACTGCAATATTTTCTGAAATATCTTGTTTAACAGCATAATCTGTAGCATCACTTGAAATGTAAGAAATGTGTGTGAGGGTATACTCATTACTGTTCTGTGAACCTTCTTCTGCATCAATACTGTTGCCATTGCTAACAGACATATCTGAAGAAAATGTGAAAGAAAACTCTCTTTTGTTCATCACCTCTTGATTATCTTCACCTGTCATTGTTCAAACAGGTAAATCTTTGGGTAAATAGTCAACAAGATGATGTTTTGTTTGTTTCTTGCTACCAAACATATGATCATTAGGAACGAAACCTTCACTTTCTTTATTCTTGTCTTTCAGCACAAATTGCTGAGAATAAAGGCTATCAAAAATATCGTAATTATTTCTTAACATTGATGTTTTCTTTCCCAGTTCCTCTTTCCTAGATTTCGTTACTTCCTCCATCTCAGCATCCAATCTAACAATGTTAGGAATAACAGTGCTATCTCCTATGCGATTCATAAGCTGGTGTGCCCAATCTTATTTTCCAGACTTATGAAGTGCAATCAAGAGGGACATTATTGTTACCATGTCAGGTACCATGCCTCTGGATTCCATTTCCTCTAACAATTTTAGAGAATCCTCAACTCTCCCCACCTTGCATAAATATGAAATCATAATGCTATTCGTGACAACATCTACACATTGTTTTTTCTTCTTCAAATCATCAAATAAATTATAGGTGGCTACTGCCCTACCTTCCTTGATTGGGGCATCAATCAATATATTATAAGAGCAAGAATTTGGTACCACACCCTCCTGTACCATTTAAAAAAAAAACTTGGCATGCATCTGCTAAGTATCAAACCTTGAATAGGCCATCAAGAAGAGCGTTGTACACAATAAGATCAGGATTGCACCCGTAAAAGGCCATTTCATTCAAAATTTTAAGGGCCTCACTGACTCTATTAACTTTGCAGAATCCACGGATTAAAGATGGGCTATCTATAGCAATAACTGGTCATTTGACAGCCAGTTCACTATATGAATTTTCCCAACTCATTTTTGAAGTGTCAAATCCTGGATGGCAGTATCGCCTGCCAAAAATCGAAACCATTGCTAACTGGCTGGTGTTGTCACACTCGTCTAACAACAGGGAAGGGCTTCTTGGATTAGATACTAAGCTCGCCCTATTATTATAATAAAAAAGAATTCATGTTTCATTGCTTTGCTCTTCCCTCCTACCGGGTGAGCTTTAAGTAGTAATAAAGCCAGGGAATACAAATGTGGGATCAGACCATCGATCCAGGAAAATGCAAGAGAATCAAGAGAATCTCTTGATAATAAGGATAATAAGCTCCCAGATGTGGATTAGTTGAGGGTGGAGGCAATATAATTACACATAATATATTGCAACCTTACTCACAATGGGGTTTGCCCCCTTCCAAGAACGAAACAATGAAAAATGCAACTAGATTGGGACTAACTGCCACGACAGTCTTCTACATGTAGATAGGCTTGGTAGGGTATGCAACTTTCAGGAATGATTCTCCCAAAAATATACTAACCAGGTTTGGATTCTACGAGCCATTCTAGTTGATTGACATTGGTAACCAGGTTTGTATTCTATGAGCCATTCTAGTTGATTGACATTGGTAACCTCTGCATCGGCATTCACATAGTGGGTGCATATCAGGTATATTGGTATTGCTGCATGTTTATCTTGATCATTACTATTCATTTTCCACTGGGTTACTTCTCATGTCTTTTGGCTGGTTTTTTCTTAGCCTGTATCTGCAGTATTTGAAGACTGGATTTGTGATATATGGAAAAGGAGTGGTTTTGTCCATAGAGTTTACACTATAAATTTTCCATTTTGTGGGTCAGTTGGTCGAGGCTATGGGGAGAAATCGATTCAAACAATACCCTTGTAACCAACACGAATTCAGAAAAATAGATGGCTTCATACATGAAAGACAAATAGAGGACTTCAAAGTAGAGAAAAAAACAAGTAAGATCACCATTCAAACAATACCATTAGAAATTTATGTAAAGGTGTTAGAAAATTGGACTCACCCGGTAACCTGTTTTGTTGTAACCCGTTTGCAACAGTAACAACTTGCAAGTGTGAACTGGATGGCTCCCATTTTTAGCTACCAGTGGAGAATATGGACTGTGGAATCCTGGACTCCTAACTTTGAACTGGAAGAAATAATGAAGAGTATGGACACTGGAGTTCTGGAAACCAAACTTCAAACTGGAAGTTGCTTGTAAAGTTGTAAAGCTACAGCTTGCAACTCAACCTCCAGCATTGAGGCCCGAGTGAGTCAGAGACCCATGATGTAAACATCATATCAATGACGGCTGAGTCTCATTCGGCATTAATGTTTCCTACCTATCCAGTTGTCTCCTTCCTATCAGGCCATCTCGAAGCTCTTAAGAGCTTTAACTCCTCCTTACCAGGCTGTGCGGAAGCTTTAAATAAGGAGATGTTGTTCCAATCTTTGCAAGTTTCGGTTCCAATTGCTGTTACAAATGCATTCAATTTTTGTTAGACACCGGGCCTTGCTTAATATTAATAATAGGCCTCATATCCTACGAGCATCGACCCTATTTCAATTTTACAACGTCTAATTATTGTTTTGGGAAAATACGGAGAGAAAAAGTACTAAAATTAACACGAAAAATCATGTCTGAATTGGTTAAAAAATAAATTCGAATTCTAGGATAATAGTCCAATCGAGCCCGCTATTCAATGCCGAGTCAATGTTTGTGTTCAATGAAGCTAAATATAAATAACCCACCTTATCATAATACTGTAACAATACTCATGCTTTATATGAGTTCATTATACTAGCTTTTTATGGGTAATGCTTATTCGGTAATAAACTCTATTAATTAATACAAATGTTAACTTGAAATATAGATACATAATTATTATGATTAGACATCCAAAATAGAGAAAATCCACAAAAAATAGATGCATCAATAAATACACCGAAATCTATATTATATCCAATTAATTTGTTATTATATACAAATACAAAGAGTTCATTACGCCACCTAAGTATTTAAATTTAGTTTATATATTTAGTTAATTTCTTTTATATATAATTTATAATTTGTGTTTTATATTTTTTATAGTTTGTTTTTTAATTGTATAACTAGTGTATTAAAAATATGTTTTTTCATTTTTAAATAAAAATAATTTTGGATATATAATTTCTGAATTTCTATTATTAATAAATTTTAGGTGTATAATTTTTGTAGTGTTGAAATATAAATTTTTAATATCTATAATTTATTTTTATATGTTATTGTATATTTGAGAATTTCTTGGTAATACAATTTAGTGTCATTTTAAATCAACAATATAATTATTTAAAAAAAACAATTAAAAGAAAAAATAGACAATTTTTTTCAATCTCCATTGGACCAATTAAAAATTAAAGTAATTTAAAATTACAAACTATCTAAAACCAATTAAATACTTCCATTCTTTAGAATTAAATTTTTAATGAAAACATGGACATAATTATGTAATATATATTTATTAAATTGTTGTTCATGAATTTATTTTTTTAAGTGAGTTTAAAAAACATTTTTTTATGTAACTATGGAAATATCTTAACAGTGTGAAGCATTACTCTCTTGTGACTACCCCTAATTGCATAAGCATCATGGACTGCGATATTTGTTTTAAATAAGTATTTAAGGTTCATTTATAATTAATGAAAAAAGATAAAAAGTATCCATGTAAGAAATATAAGTTGAAATGGAATTATTTTATATATATAATTTATACAATAATTTTCATATATTTTATTTTTTAAATATTAATTTTATAAAATTAATTAAAATGTTCTAAATTAATATTAGGTTATGAAAATTATATAAAATGTTATTATTAAAATTTTAAATTGGTATGATTTTATCATTTTAAATATTTTTGAGAGTGTTTGGAGAGGAAGTCATTAATATTAAAGGTAACATAATTCTTTTAACACATGTTTTTTTAGTGTTTAATTTTATTGTTTTCTCCCATTAATATGATTTGTATCCATTATTATATTAATATATATTATTTAAAAATGTTTAAAATCAAATTTTAATTTATTTGCAAAATATTAATAAGAAAAAAGATAAATTACAATCTCAAATACTTGAGTTTAAGGAATTCCTTAAAAATATAGGAAGTAAAGCGTGTATAGTTTGTTATTGTTATGAATTTCCACATAAAAAATAATGGAAGTAAAGTGTGTATAGTTTGTGAGTGGAAACTTTTTATTTTGGATTTTACATTAAATAAAATTACATTATTTATATTTGTAATCTAAATTAAAATTAAACAATGTATGTTGACCCTAGTTTCTATAATATTTATAGGTTCAATTCCAAATTTAATAATGTTTCAAAAATAATGAATATTAATAATTATAATATAATTTTTAAATTATATAATTTATAAAATATATTATAGAATCAATCCATGGACATCCATATGGTCAAACATGATTACATGGTTAAAAATCTTTAAATGGTAAAAGGTGGTCAAATTTGGTCAAGAAGGTCAATGATATGGTCAAACACGGTCAACCACGGGGTTAAACAAATGGTTATAAATGGTTAAAAGTGGTCAAACACATCGTCAACCATGCTTAACCATGTGGCCAACCACATGGTTAACTACATCATCAACCCCATGGTCATCCATGGTCAACAATGGTTGAACATGGTCTACCACATTCTCAACCGCATGGTCAACTATGCTTAACCATGGTCGAACATGGTTGACCACATGGCTAAAAATGGTCGAACATGGTAAACCATGGTCAACCACATGGTCGAACATGGTCAACCACATAGTCAACAATGGTCGAACATGGTCAACCACATAGTTAACCACATAAAAATGGTCAACCACATGTTCAAACATTGTTAACCACATTTTCAACTACATGGTCAACCATGGACAACTATGATCAAACAAGATCAACTGCATGGTCAACATAGTCAAACAAAATGGTCAACCATAGGGTTGTTCATGTTTAACCATGGGTGAACATGGCTAATCATATGGTTTAACATGGTTGATCCATGGTGAAGACATGGTTGAATCATGGTCAAACATGCTTGAATCATGGTTCATCGTAGTCAACCATAGAGTTGAACCATGGTCAAACAACATGTGAAAACACATTCTTGACCACATGATCAACCATGGTTATCGACATGGTCGACCATGGTCAACTCATCGACAACCACATGCTCAAACTTCATCATCAACCATGATGAAACAATTGTCAACCATGTTCAAACAGGGTGAACCAAAATCAAACACACCGATAAACATGATTGAACCATCACTAAAAAACATGGTCAAATAATAGTTAAAATCATAATCAAGTCATTGTTAAAACACATGGTCACACCATGGTCTAACCACATGGTCATATCATGGGAAAACCATGGTCAAACCATGTTCAAACCACATGGTTCAACCATGTTGAAACCATGATTAAACTACATGGTCAAACCATGGTTGCATGTGATTGAATATCGTTTCCTATGGCTGACCATGGTTTACCATGATTTCATATTGCTAACCATGGTTTTTATACAAGTCCATTTAAAAATGTTATTTGTATGTATAAGTTATTATATAAATTATATACAATTTATATAATGAGCTTACCGATCTGCCATAATCCAAGGCAAAGTTGAAAGGCAACCAAGGCGCTACTCAAAATTGTCTGGACTTCTTCCATTATCACACTTCCTCTACCAATGATGAATGGCAGCCTACTGTCCTACTTCATCCTCTTCTTCTTATAATTCCTTCATCTTTTTTCTATATTTCTTCCTTATGTCTTATAGTGTCTCAGATAGTCCATCAATAGAGAAGGCAGTGAAGTAAGAGGACTTAATATATAGCATCCCAGATAGTGTCTCAATTGAGAAAGCAGTGAAGTTGGACATTGAGAGAGTAATGGAAGACATCGAGAGAGTAATGGTCGATAAACGAGTGAAAATCATGAGGGCTTCACTTGTTAACCAATACCATACCACGTGAGTTCATAAAGGGGGATTTAAAAGTATCAAAATTCAAGCCAATATATTGCATATATTTAGGGAGGTTGGGGATTTTCTATAGGGTGGTAGGGTGGTAGGGGGTGCTAGAGCTCATTTTTCCATTTTCATGCACATTCTTTGAGCAGGATTGCGCACAACAATGAACTTGTCACCTACAACAGTTCACTTCCCTTCCTGTTGATGTGAAAACATGACTAGTGGGATTCACATATTTTTCAAATTTGTTGAGGGAAATAAAAGGTAGAAAAAAATGTTAAGGATGTATCGCTTCATAAATTCTCTAGGAGAGTTGGTAAGATTCTTTTGTAGTAGGGAGGAGACCAGGGTTCAATCCTCCACCACCCTATTTTGTAAAAGGGAACTTTTGGAGAGAGAAGCATAAAAGTTGAAAGTAAAATATTTGAAAAGTCAAAAAGAAGAAAGAAAGAGGGATAAATGCTCTTTGGACAATACTTTGGCTTGTATCCAGATTTTTTGTGAGGCCTCTGGCTCTAAAATCAAGAAAGAAAAAACACAGTGTTACTATTTGAAATAGGATAATATGGTAGCACAAAGAAATTGAGACAATTGGGAAGCTAGGAAGCTTTGGCTCAAATGGAAAAGCAACTCTCTTAGATTAGGTTTTCTTGGTATGGAGTAAGATCCTAGTTATGATTGGCTAAGAACTTGTGTAAGGAAGAAGGTTAATGGCCCAAGACTCATACGCATATGAGAGGAATAAAAGTCTACTCCTTAGGGACTATCAAGGTTATTTCATGTGCAATGCTTTTCCTTAAATAACAAATGATGAATCAACCCATAGTCGTCACTTCAATGTATTGTTTTTGGAAATCATAGTAGATTTTTTTTATAATTAATATAGGATACAAAAGAGTCGAGTTGATTGTAGAATGTTTAGCAGTTGAAAAGAGTTAATACTCTAAACATGTTAAGGGTTGTTCTTTTTTATGGTAATTCAACGTATTACAAAGGAAAATTACTAATTTTGATTTAGAATAAGGGCATAATAATTTTAGATTGATTGAATTGTAGATATTAAATGTTAATATTGCACAATATGGCTACAATAGATGTATTCAAAGGTGTTTGAATCCATTTATGCATTAAAAGTGGCAGTTTCATTAAATTTAAAATAATATTTTTTGCAAAGATTGCCTAATCGATATCTCGTGATGGAAAACAAAAAAGGATGAAAATATAAAATGTATCATCCTATTCATGTTTATTATAAAGTAGCAACAATGTCAAGACAATGCAAAATGAGATTGTCTTTAAACATTTGACAATTTGGACTCATATTAGTATTATGTTCCATTTTTTTTTCGTGATGTGACTGTTTTTAGTGGTATATAGGTTCAAATCGTCAAAAATTTAGATTCATTTATGAAAAATAAGTATATTCACAAACATAGGCATAAAAGCGGGATTGGCAAGTTGAGCAAATTACAAGTATAATCACGTATTCCACAACCAAAGTGGGACATGGCAAGGTGGGGGGGAGTGGAAAATCTAGAAGCATTACCATTCAATCCTCTGTGGACATATGTGGACATCCCCATATTGTTATATAAATAATATCAATGTACTTAAAGTAGGGAGGGGCAAGTCAAACAAACAAGCATAACCACCCTACAACTAATCAACGATTATGTTAAACTAAGTGAACCATTATCTTTATGGATTCCCCTATCGATATAATGATCACGATATGTTGGAACTTTTAACAATACATGTACCAATCTTTATGTAACCAAAGTGAGATGTAAAAAACATAAATCTTGCTAATGGTCAACAACAATGCCAAGAAGCCACAAGATAGAGGTATCATCTTTTTTTATTTATTATTATTATTCACACATACGTACATTTACAAGGCAGATAGAGGAAGGAAGAGGGCATGCAAAGGAAGGAAGGGAACGCCATACTAGTGAGCATAATTAAGTAGAACCAAATTACGATGTCTAAAACTCAAACTTCATCAATTCATTGTGATAAAATCTCACCAATTTAATCAATGCAATACCTTAACTTTGATGGATGTTGCACATTTCTCTTAATTTGCACCAAAAATCAACATTAACATAAAAATGAGCATGGTTTTGTGAACAATGACTTGCATTATTCCTATGGTTATGGTGATATTTAACTTGAAAATCAACACAAATCCTCAAATATAGATAAATGCATTGAGGGAAGTGAGAAACTTGCAATGTGGAAGAGACATGTCATATATATTGTGTGTCACATGTTAGTAAGGTCAAATGAGAAGAAAGTTTCAAACATCTAAAATCTAATGTGAAAACAAATGATGCCAACCATGTTGATTTTTTAGATCTTCAAATTAAATTATCACATTTTAAAAAGTAGTATAGATAGATATTAATTAAAGACTTAAAAAAATAAATTTATATATGAAAAAAATAAACAAATCATTTTTTTAGTTATTTTATATTTAAATTACGAGAATGTAAATAAAATAGTATATGATTATCTTTATTTAAATTATCATAATCAAAATGAAATAGTACATATCCATCTCAAGGGTGGATTTTTAAGTGAAAATAAGTTTTTATTTTTAATTTCTTTTGTTGTCTAATCAATCTCAAGTTGAGATAGGTTATGATAACATTAGAGATTTAGCATTGGACATTAAATTAAATAGACATTGAATATAATGTATTCAAAAATTGATAGATTATTTTGAAAAGAACACCATAAAATAGAATTCTTATTTAATTCAAATATTTTTGTGGGACAAGTAGAGAAAATTAGACTAAGTACTAAAGTGGAACTAAATCTCCCCACATATTGATATGCCACTATAATGATTTAACTTGTAACACATCACATAGATAACAATCACAAATCATAGAATTCCCACAAGGCATAGCACCTACATGCACCAACCTTTTAATTGACAAAGCTTAAAATAGGGTAATGCTTCGTAATCCTTCTTTGCCTCACAATGGATATCCATGTTAGATATGCCATTGTATGGTACTTCTAGTATGTCAAAGATACTATAGTGGAGGAAGTATTGATGTTGACTGAAATCTTGACATAAAGATATATGCCACTTTAGTAATACCTTGTAACATATCACATAAATAACAACTACAAGCTATAGAGGCCACGTAAATCATGGCCCTTATTGGAACTAACATTTGAATCAACAAAAATTTTGACGCAAATAATGCGTGTGAAACTTTAAAAATTTAGGATGATATACCAACATTAGAACATGTTATTGTATTATAATAGTTCATAATACATATCACATAGATAACAACCACAAGCTAATAATGTTTATGAGACATGATATCTCTTAAAACCAACTTCTCAGTCAAAAAAACATTTTAATATGGGTAATGCATCATAAACCACCTTTGTCTCCCGCTTATTATCCATGTTATATTGAGAATTCTCATGCAGTGGGATACAAGAATGCATTGTGAATCAAACCTAAGGTAAACACTTAATGAGTTGAGCAAACATGAAATATCACCATAAAAATAAGACGCCAAATTATATAGCAATTTAGCTTATATTATATCAAATAGATTATAACCACAAGCCAAAGATGGCTCACAAGGCACAATACTAATATCATCAGTGAAGGAGGATGCTATCGCATCAATGTGGAAACTTGCACCCAAAGCAAGTGTTCATATTGGAAATACTTTTGGTGTGGGTGAGACAATACACCACATCCCTTTAAATCACAATTATAACGCATGTAGAATTATTCACAACACATATACCCAACACACACATTATATTTGACCTATTTGGTCAATTGGTTGAAGAGCTTAGATAGCGACATTACCTTCAAAATTCTTAGTTCCAACACAAAGTAAGTTGTCATTCCTATGTCTCGGATCTATAAGACCATCATATACTTTGCACACCATCAAGGACATGTGTCATTTTAGAAAAGAAAAATGAATGTTAAATGAAATATGAACATCAAATATGCCATTGTAGCTAGATAGCTTGCGACATCCTATATATAATAATAACACCCAAAAAAAAGCCCTATGAAGCAGGACATGGAAATTGGCAATAATCTTAATATTAGAGTGAGGAAATATGTTATCACATCAACATGAACATATGTATACTGAAACCACATGTGATATTATTGGAGTAAAAGAGAACACCATCACATAAAATTAAAGATCCTAACGCCACCTAGATTCACAAAATGTAGAATTATTCATAACACACCATATTAATTAGAAGACTTTAATGAATAATTTACACCATAAAATTAAATTTTAGATTAGCAAAATATTAATTCTCAATATTCAAATTATTTTACTATAATGTTAGTCAAAATAAAAATAAAAATAAAAATAAACATAAACATAAACATAATCATAAACATAAACATCACATTGCCTAGATACTCAAACACACTAGCTTCATGGTCAACCCAATAAATTGTGTAAACGTACTCCACAAAAATCCAAACATAATGTTATAGCATTAAAGTAAATAAATTATACAAATTATATTTTATCAAACATAATAATAAACACTCTCTTCATAATTATGAAGATAGGTTTGCGGTAAGAAACAATAACTTTCACTTCTTCTCATCCATGTTAACAAAGAAGAAAAGTATATCGTCATGTGGTTAACAAAGAAGAAATGTGGAATTATCATTGGATGGTAGAATTTATGAAATGGCAACCATGGCATTATCATCATATTCCAGCGTGAGCGAAAAACTCAACTCTAGGCTCCAGCCAGGAAGACCAGATACGGGCACAACATTGAATAAGGGAGGGAAAGGATGTGGAGATGTCAGAGTGGTCAAGTCATGGAGATGGCCATGCATCTTGGTACTCCCACCCACACATGCTAAATATGGCTTGCCCAATGCCACCATCCCACATAAATTTGAAATTTGAATTCAACCCGCACGAGGGGGAATTTCAAATCTGAATCTAACCCGCCGACCATCCACATCAATTTGAAATTTGAATTCAACCCGCGCGAGGGGGAATTTCAAATCTGAATCTAACCCGCCCAAGATGCAGGCCATTTTTAGAGTTCAAGCATGTTTGCTGGATGGCCAGGTTCGTCTTTCGGTTTTGTGATACTAGTACCGCTCTATACAACTGGATTGGTGCTGAGTCCACTGATCACTGCTACTTGAGAGGTGTCACCTGCAATAATATCAACTTCGTTGTGGTTACACTGTAATTTGGCTTCGCCTCTTTGTTTTCTATTGGAATTCATATCAAAATCAAGCATATACTTTTCAGTATGTTAGATTGGGAATCAATTATCTATACTTGCTTTATATGTTTGAATTTGTTCCGGTTTGTCTTATGTACGAATGTCTCTCATCTAAACCTCGGAGGAGAATTTTCCTTGGTTAGTCCAAAGGTAGAATGGTTTGAAAATGAGAGAAAAAAAACCTTTTTATTATAGACAGTTTGTATATGGTGCCATAACCCAGAGATGAACCCCCCCCAAAAAAAAACCATCGCCACATTTTAATCTCAATTCTCTCGGAACATTCGATGTCTTCCTGAAAAATTGGATGTCTTCCTGCATATTCTTGAAAATATTTTCGGCAGTTCTGCTCGACGTCTGCCTGCAATTTCTCCAAGAGCTTGTCAGCAACTATGCTCATGAGATGGGTTTTTGGCTCTGCCAACAGAAACGATCTAAAAATAGTAAAAAATAGAGACAGAAAACGCCATTTTCCAAAACAATTTCATTTTTAAACCCCTTCATAAGTGTTACCTTTTTCGATCAGTAGGTTTTCTCTTTGTAGCTGTCATTTTTTTCCACAAACCATACGACTACTATAAATTTCCTATTTTTTGATTATGAGCTTTGCGAAGGTTATTTGCTAAAATTGACAAAATCGTGAAAGATATTGAAGCTATCAAGAAGAAACTACTGACTCTGTGGCTCAGCTACTTAATTCAAGGGATTGACAGAGGGAAATCACCTATTGTTCAGAAGAATCACCAAATCCCCATTATCAATAGCTCGATTCAATGGTTGATTCTACATTGCTCGGCTATTGCTCTAATTCCCTGGGAAGTTTTTGGGCCATATCCCCATCTTGAACTCTCTGATTCAATGAATGCTTTAGATATTGACAACGAAACTCTAATTTCCTCAATTTCTTTTCAAGTTCTGCATTAGCTTGTGCTTCAACGGTCCAATGCGCCTTATAAGGCCACGACCCATTGCTCCAATCTTTTTTAACTGTAAGATCGCAAAGAAACCAAATACTTTTTTATAGAATCCTCTAATATCTTGTCAACCAGTCCAGAAACAATTTAGACTTAAACGTTAACCCATTCCAGAAATAATACAGTTTAATTTGTCAGAAGATAATAGCATCAAAACATCAAAATAATCCAGGAAAGTCTTTGGGGTATAGCTGGGATCATTTATGGTAACTGGAACATCTCCACCTTATGCCGGGGAAAATACCATGGCCATTCTGTGATCATTATACGTATCAATTGATCATTACCAGATCAAATCATACTAAACAGTAATCACTGTGTCTTTAAATTGTTTAAAGAGCCAATGTCCAAGAAGTCTATGTTACAGTCATCCAAGAGTCAATGACAACACCTCCAGTGCCATCAGATTGAAGGTTGAAAGTAACTTTCTGAATATTCAACAATTTTCCACAAGGTTGATGCCTTCTAGAGCAAGATAATAGAAGACCGATTCTTGGTTGTTTTGGATAATGAGATTCAAATATGAGAGGGCTCATATTTCACTGAGAATCTTCCATTGTCATTAAACAGTAATAAAACTTATTGGGTATTGATGAAGAAAGCTGTGAAACAAATGAGAGAGGACCTCGTCCCAAACCCACAATCCTGGCTGGTTGATTGAATCCGTTGCCTTCATTATTTTGACCACAATATCCAAAGGGAATACCTGGGATTGATTACTTTGTTCCAGATCTAGAAGTGTGAAGGTCTCGTATGAGAGAATACCCACAGTAATTGAGAAATCGCCATAAGTATATTGGTATTCTCAGATTTGATATTTGGTTTCCAAATATCAAATATTTGGTTTACTAAAATAAACTAATGCTACAAGGTTGATGGCCTATATCGGGGCCCAAGGAAACCACACAAGCTCCCCATAAGGAATATTTGACATGTGATAAAGTTATATTGAAAATTTTGAATTTTAACACACCATTGATGGTTATTTTGATCTCAGCATGGTCAAGGGGAAAATCACTCTAGGTATCAATCCATTACATTTGTTTACACCACTAATAGGCCATGCTCAAATCCCAAGCCCACTTGAAAATCCCTACATAAAAACTATTTTACATTTGAATAATATATCATGGCTCAAAGTTTAGAAACCTGCAGGTGATTCTAAAGAACCAATTCATGGTATAGAATTTAGATATATGGTCTTAGGAAATAAAATTTATCTACAACATTGATGTACCATGAATGACGACTAGGCCTACCACACAATAGTTTCATAAAGAATTTTTGTTCTGTGAGGAATATACCATGGCTATTTCAAGGTTTAAGACACTAGGGATGGTTATCACTACCTAGGCCATCATAGAAGGATTCTTTTTTGTAGGTTAGCTGATCTGGAGGATTATTCGTCTTTAAAGTATATCGATCCAAGATAAAGAGTAATGGTACAATGGCTGTTTTAGATGGTTCATGCATAGAGAATGCTATGCCATAGATTGTTTCTTGCTGCATATTCTGAGGCTA
>LPNX010089821.1:0-11060 GCA_001517045.1 Pseudotsuga menziesii | reverse complement strand
AAAACGGTGAAATGTTACATGGGTTATATCATATGGTATATCATATGTTTTGTGCGTCCAGTCTTATTTGCAACATCATGTGACGAGAGCTTGCACAAAGTAAGAAGCAAAGTTTGTGCACCCTCTTAAGACCAGTCACATATTATGATGGTGAGCTCGCACAAATCACCTTTGCACTGGCCAATCTGTATATGATGAGCCCGCAATACCATGGTGCAACCATCAAATGTGTATCGTCGCATGTAGAGTCGAGCTTGCACATGGGACAACGAGTTTAGTTTTGTGCACAGATCATGGTCTTGACTCTTGGCATTGCGGAGGGGCTACACAATGTACCATTTTGTGCACCCTCCAAGGACTAGTCTCCAATCATAACCATGAGCCCGCACAAAACGATACAATGTGACTCCGTGCACTATCAAACAGCTTTTGGTTGAATGGTCGATGGAGCCCACACATCGTTATGTAACATTGGTTGAATGGTCGATGGAACCTGCACATCGTTATGTAACATTGGTTGAATGGTCGATGGAGCTCGCACGGTTGATGAGTCAATAGCTCGATGCTTGAAGTCATTGCACAAAACACATGTGGCAACAACAAAAACTCATCGTTCAAATCTCTAGAGAATAACAAGCTCAAATAGATGCAATGAATCGTCGAGGAGATGTAATTTCTAGAAGAATGGATGTTTAAGATGGCAGAGTCATTTAATGGAGGATGCATTCATCTCCAAGAAATTGTGAAAGACCCACCTCAAAGTCCTACCCCAACATCAATGTCTCGAAAAATTGAGGAAGTCACCATGCAACATGAAGGGACTTCATGGAGACATATACCATCAGTCATCCAGAACAAGTAGTGAACCAATAGGGATACTTTTGAAACTTCTATAAACAATAACAAACTATTTTTTGACTTCATCTCTTTGACACTTACCTAAAACACAATACACATCCTAAAATAAACCCAAAATCACATTTAAAAGATAACATTACTATGATGAATATAATTTAATAATATTTCACAAATAGAAATACTATGATAAATATTAATAATTATAAATATAATTTTTAAATTAGACAAATTTTCATTTATGCTTACAATATATTGAGAGGGGTTATTGAAGATTTTCAATGTCTTGGGAAAATTTGACTAGGGCACTCACCATGGTACTAACCATATGGTTAACCATCAGTTAGATGATTGACCATGTTCAACCATGGTAAACGATGTTCAACCATGAGTAACCATGGTTAACCATATTTAAGAATTAGCCACATCGTCAGTAGCATGGTGAACCACTTAGTCACCCATTATCAACAATGGTCAACCATACCATCAGCCATGGGAAACAACACGGTGAACCATGGTGACGCATGAATATTCACATGCTCAACCATGGTTAACCATGGCCAATTGTGGTTAAGTGTGCTCAATTGTGGTCAACCATGATGAACCGTGCTCAACTGTCATGGTTCAACATGGTTAACAATGGTTGACATGACCATGGTCAACAAAGGTTAACATGATCATTCTTTATCATGGTTGACCATGACTCAGAGCATGGTCATGTTTGACGTTTCCAACCATGGTTGACCATGGTTTTCCATAGGTTAACTATGGTTGACCCAAAACACATGCATGGCTAACCAATATTATGGTTGACCATGTCTATCATCATGGTCGAGCATTCTAAATCATGATAATGGCCATGATTGTATATGATTGATTCACTTAAATATTGGTTGATTGTATATGCCTCTACTTTAGCTAGTAGAATCATTTCCCTTAAGGAGACTCCGAAAGATGAACTACAAGATGAAGTTTTTAATCAAATTTATGTGGATACATTCATAAAAAAAATTAAGAGTTTTAATGGTTGCATATGACAAAAAGATAACCTCCCTTATGGCATAAGATATATACAAAAGGCTATGAATTACTAGGAAAATGTTTCTTTCCCACAATGCTTTATAATGGATATTGTTTTAATTATAAACCTTGTGCCTCTCACAATGCTCACTTAACCCCTCTCATAAAAAAAATTCCCCAAATCCAATAAATATTTTGTCAAAAGAAATAAATAGCTTATATGGTTCAAAGTTTAAAATTTTTAATAAATCAAAATGGAATTTTCCAAAATGAATATAGTAAAAAAAGTTCCCTAACTTATTCTTTGAATATAGTGTTTTTCCATTCCTTTATTAGATAACTGTAGTGTTTTTCCACGTTCATAAGAGTGCATTTTTTCATTTACTAATCAATATGTTAAAATAATAATAAAAACTATTTTAAATGAATTTTACAATGAGGTTTTTTTCTAATTTTATATGTTATTTTTCCATTTATTAACTTTATTTTATGCATGTTTTTTTTATTAAGATATTCAACTAAAAAAAGTTAATTCTATTTGATTTCATACTTTTATAGTTTTTATCAGTTTTTAAATTATTTTTAAATATTATTTTAATTTTGAAAATTATAATTTATTAATTAAAAAAATTGCAATTTCATCCTTTTACAAATTTCAATCATCATTGAAACCATGATACAATTTGAATTTAATGACCAAATTATTCCTCCCAAAACATTTTAATAATCAAACAGAATTACAAAAACAAAAACACAAAAACCTTTAAATATGTTATTCTGTGATAGGTCAATTAATTTTCTCATTTGAGATTAAACATTTTAGGCTGAGGTAGCTATAGCTATGAAAGCTTTAATTTTTTCTTTAATTTTTTTTTATAATGTCTAAAAAGTCATTTTATGTTAAAAGCATTTAATTAAATAGTTTCTATTAACTTGTATAATAGGCTAAAACTCATGGAGGATAATCTAAAAAATACTTAAATTTGGTAACTGAAATATATGGATTGAGATGATTCGTCTTTATTTCGTATTATTACAGATCTATCATTATCATCTATGCAATTATCCTCAAATAAATTATGTTGCAAAAATATTTTGTGTATTTTTGAATGGTAGTCAACATTCAAAATTTGAATTTGCTTTTGCATTAATTTGAATTTGCATTTGTATTTCCCACAAACCTTCAAAATTCAAATTTTCATTTCCCCCCAAACATTCAAAATTCGAATTCGAATTTTCAATTTCCCCGCTTCAGAACATTCAAAATTCGAGGTGAATGTTCTGGATCGTTATCACCAAGTAACTTCAGCTCCATGAGGTTTCAAATTTTCAATTTCCTCGCTTCAAAACATTCAAAATTCGAGGTGAATGTTCTGAATCGTTATCACCAACTAACTTCAGCTCCATGAGGTTTTGGAGGTGAAAGATCCATTTCAGGACTTCGCAGCCACCTAGATGAAGAATTTCAAGGCGTTTCATGACACCAATGTCTTTGGGAAGACAGAGAAGGCTGCAGGGATCAATATATTTGAAGGAGAGGTCTCGCATCTCTGTCATAGCCCCAAAAGTCCCATCCTCTAGGTGAACAACACCTTTCAACGACTGTAGACATATGAGTTTTGATATTCCAGCAGGCAGCGACTTCAAATTTTTGCAGCCCTTCAAATTCAGATATACCATAGACTTATGTTCACCTATGCCCGAATGCAGCTCACATAGATGTTTACACCCACTAACATCAAGAAACAGGAGGCTTCGTACATGAGCCAATGATTTAGGTAACTTCTCTATCTTTATCTAGGATAAATTCAAGAATCTCAAATGTTTCAAATTCCCTACACTTTTCAGCAATGAAGCAATATAAGTCTGGCTTAAATCTAATACAGCTAGATATTTCACATTAGTTAAAAAACTTGCAGAAATTGATCTAAGATGGGTATTATTCCATAGCAAAAGAGTGCAGAGCCCTGGACACTGGAGGGTTCCATTGATTGTTGATATACTATTTTTAATCATTGAAATCCTACGAAGGTCCACGCACTCACTTAGTGGCAATTCATTCAAAATTCCTTTCCTGGCATTAACAGACATTTGGCTTGCTTGTGGGATTCAGAAATGGCTAAATCGTGCAATAAATCATGCATTTTGCAATATTTCACTCGCCCATCCCCACTAACCTTTGAAACCTCAAGGAGGCATCGATCAATAAGTTCGTCGATGTATGAGCGTGCTACATCAAATGCTTCTTCTCTTCTTTCTGGAGTAAACCCCTCAGATGTTCAAGCATGCAGTAAATAGTCGAACTTTATTTGAGTATTTTTAGGAAAGACTAAGAAGTAAACAAAACAAAGCTTAAGATGATTGGGCAAAATTTGATAACTTAACCTGAGGGACGCCATAACACTCTCGCTCATTGCATCTATTACAAGTAGACGATTCAAGGTCCTTTCCCAGTCATTTGGAAGCCTCCTTACTTTTTCCATAGAAGCTGCTATTGTTTTAATACCCAGGGGTACTCCGGCACATTTTTCTACAATTCTGAGGGATAAGCTACTCAGCTCATTTGGAGGACTCTTGTATGCACACCGTTCAAGGAAAGCATGAATGCAAAATAGCTTCATCCTGTCTTCTGAGGATAAAGACTCTAGGGTTTGGATGTCATAAGGAGGCGGCATAGCTTCTGCAACTTTTCTATTACGTGTCATGAGCAGGATCTTCATTTTAGATTCCTTTTCCAATGGCAAACCAATTTTCTCCAAAACATCCCTATGCCACACGTCATCCAGAACAATTAAACAATGGCGGTCTTTTAAATGTTGATGAATTTTTTTTATAACATCCTCTGTCTGATCTTGATTTTCATTCACTCGAAGTTTGATTTGGCTACACATCTCCAGCAACACTTGTTCAACTACAAAGCTATGTGATAAAGCCAGCCATACCAAGTAGTCAAAATCGTGTTGGACCCTTTCGCTTTTGAATAGATTTTGAGCCGGAAGGGTTTTACCGAGCCCCCCCATACCCACAAGGGAAATGACTTGACATCCATCTTTCTGCAATATCAGATTCGTAAGGAGACAAATATGATCTCCCATGCCTACGATATTCTGTGATTCTTTAGTAAGAGCGCTGGATCTTTCTCTCTGGTCTTCTAAATTATCGGCATTGAATGCATGAAGTTGCATCACTGACATATGATAGGTGTAATTGTTGAGTCTCTTGCTTAACAAGACATCTCTTATGTATGATTGTATTATATTCATTTTGATTATGCTAATGAGAATTAAATTGAAGAGCTGTGTGCTCTGTTCTGACCCATCTTGTTCCATTTTGTTCTGCTTTGTTTCATCTGTACTGTTCCATTCTATAAACTCTGCCTCTCTGTAAACTATTCTACTCTACTATTCCAGCTCTCTCTTCCCAGCCATTCAGCTCTGTAATTCCACAACTTGAAGCATAAGCTGAAAACCATGAAGGTACCTCTTGGTTTGATTCTTGTGTAAGCTCAGCAAGAGACTTAGCTATATTAAAATTACCTTCATGGAGGAAGGCAATAAACAAATCACGACCTGTATGCCCTATGCGATGCACATAATCATCAATGTCATTTGGCAAATCAAAACTAAGAACATGAGCAACTTGTGGAAAATCAAGACCATGAGCAACAACATCTGTAGCAACAAGAATAGGAGTGAGCCCAATCTTGAAAGACCTCAATGTTTTCTCACGCTCCTTTGGCTTCTGTCTCCATGAATACTGATTGTTGGAACAGTGGAAACCTATTGGAACACAACTAGTATTCCAATGAATCAGATCCCTTTTTTGTTTCCACGAACACCAATGTCAAAGAATGCTTGCCTGCATGAATTTCAAACATAGTTGTAACAACAAGGGGACTAGGACTACTTAAGCGACTTGGTACAGGATTCAAGGAAGTACATTACTTAGGTTTCTCATCTTCCAATACAGCTCAATCTCTTTATTTTTTCGACCAGGAATGCACCCAGGAATTAGTGAGCAGTGGTCGGTCTTCTAGTAGATTGGCAGTACAAATGAAAGAAAATATGTCTACTACTTATTTACTTTGAAAATAAACGTAGTCACTGCATTGAATTGAATGGAATAATGTGGGGTCTGAGTGCCAATAACAATACAAACTCGTAAATCCTGGTAATGATATTCTCAACATGCAGGAAAAAAGAAACATCCATAGCAACCATTCACAAATATAGTCTTGGTCTTACAAGTTAAATTTTGGGCTTATAACGATATGATTTTGTAAGTTAGTTTGATCATTGCATTATTATTTTGACAGCAATCTCCAAACCTAAAGAAGATGCTCTAAATCTTTTTATTTCCCAGTGTGCTCGAGAAAATTGAATATTCTATATATATGTTCAACAAATATTCAATCTGCATAAGAAATCAATCAGCCATGTGGAAGAAAGTTTTTAGATCAAATCAAAAATAACATATTTCAGTTCTGGATAGAGTACACCGACAGAAAGGAAAGGATTTGAGTACTCCCTATACAATGATTTCAACTAGTGATCATCGCCTTGTAATAAAAAGATTGATAATAATAAAGTCAGGCCATAGGTCGAAGAATAGTCAGCATAGGAACTGTGCACTAATAATTCTTGGCAATGCCCGGCATAGAGCATGAATTGAATTTCAAGCTATTGGTAGATTAAATATTGTTGTATAATAGATTTTCAAATCTTAGAAATGGGACCATTAAGACTAATCATGGTACTTGACGCTCCCATTGATAGATCATAGGACAACCAATAGTTCATGTGAATATATAACGGATGAGTTTTATTCATCTGCATATATATGTTCAACACTCGAAAGAAAGTAATTATAGCAAATTTTCAAGTTTGAAGGGAACAATACTTACAGGAGTCAGACAAGCGTGCCATCTACCTTCAAAGTCCAGTCTCAAGTTAAATAGTCTTTTTTTGCCAGGGCACTTCTCACAAGTTCCGTGGACCATATATCAAACTATTGTCTTTACAACTTCATCTAAATGGATCATCAAAACAATACACTGATCAATATCCATACATAACAATGACGACTCAGAACAACTATCATTATTTTATGGATAGGCCGCTGCTTTGTACTGTCTCTCTTTAACGTCGTTATAGGAATTACATGTTGGCAAAAAAAAATATGACATGTCTATCAAATGTCATTATAGGAATTACATCTTGGATAGGGGTGTTTGTCAAATTTAACCCCTTTAATGTCATTATAGGAATTACATCTTGGATAGGGGTGTTTGTCAAATTTAACCCCTTTAATGTCATTATAGGAATTACATCTTGGAAAGCTAGCGACTGCTAGCTTTCCTTCCAACATAAGCATGTGTGTCATGCTAGAAGAAATGCTTATGCTAGAAGGAAATGTAGCATTCATTCAAAATATAGTACATTGCACAAGCTTAAGGTATAAGCAAGCAACCACCAATCACCATGGACAGGGTTTTTTTATTGGAAAGCTAGCGACTGTTAGCTTTTTTCTAGCGTAAGCATGTGTGTTTATGCTAGAAGGAAGTGCTTATGTTACAAGGAAAGCTAGCAGTCGCTAGCTTTCCTTGATCTTTTGCCATGTTCTTATTTCAAAATAGAGCACATGGCACAAGCTCAAGGTATAAGCTAGCAACCACCAATCACCATGGATAGAGTTTTTGTATTGGAAAGCTAGCAACTGTTAGCTTTCCTTCTAGCATAAGCATGTGTGTTTATGCTAGAAGGAAATGCTTATGCTACAAGGAAAGCTAGCAGTCGCTAGCTTTCCTTGATCTTTTTCCATGTTCTTATTTCAAAATAGAGCACATGGCACAAGGTCAAGGTATAAGCTAGCAACCACCAGTCACCATGGACAGGATTTTTCTATTGGAAAGCTAGCAACTGCTAGCTTTCTTTCTAGCATAAGTATGTGTTATTATCCTAGAAGGAAATGCTTTTGCTAGAAGGAACACTAGTAGTCTATAGCTTTCCTTGATCTGATTCCATGTGCTTATTTCAAAATAGAGCACATGGCACAAGCTCAAGGTATAAGATAGCAACCACCAATCACCATGCCCAGGGTTTTTCTACTTGAAAGCTAGCGATTGCTAGCTTTCCTTCTAGCATAAGAATGTGTGCTTATGATAGAAGGAAAGCTAATAGTTGTTGTTTTTCCTTGATCTTGTGCCATGTGCTTATTTCAAAATAGAGCACATGGCACAAGATCAAGGTATAAGCTAGCAACCACCAATCATCATGCCAGAGTTTTTCTATTGGAAAGCTAGCGACTGCTAGTTTTCCTTGTAGGATAAGCATGTGTTCTTATGCTAGAAGGGAAGCTAGCAGTCGCTAGCTTTCCTTGATCTTTTTCCATGTGCTTATTTCAAAATAGAGCAAATGGCACAAGCTCAAGGTATAATTTAGCAACCACCAATCACCATGGACAGTGTTTTTCTATTGGAAAGCTAGCGGCTGTTAGCTTTCTTTCTTGCATAAGCATGTGTGTTTATGCTAGAAGGAAAAATAGCACTCGGTAGCTTTCCTTGATCTTGTGCCATGTAGTTATTTCCAAATAGAGCACATGGCACAAGATCAAGGTATAAGCTAGCAACCACCAATCACCATGCCCAGGGTTTTCTATTGGAAAGCTAGCGACTGCTAGGTTTCCTTCTAGCATAAGCATGTGTGCTTAAGCTAGAAGGAAATTCTTATGCTAGAAGGAAAGCTAGCATTCGCTGGCTTTCCTTGATATTTTTCAATGTGGTTATTTCAAAATAGAGTACATGGAACAAATTCAAGGTATAAGCTAGCAACCACCAATCACCATGGCCAGTGTTTTTCTATTGGAAAGCTATCGACTGCTAGCTTTACTTCTAACATAAGCATGTGTGTCATGCTAGAAGGAAATGCTTATGGTAGAAGGAAAGGTAGCATTCGTTCAAAATAGAGTACATGGCACAAGCTCAAAGTATAATCTAGCAACCACCAATCACCATGGACAGGGTTTTTGTATTGGAAAGCTAAGGACTGTTAGCTTTCTTCTAGCATAAGCATGTGTGTTTATGCTAGAAGGAAATGCTTATGCTACAAGGAAAGCTAGCAGTCGCTAGCTTTCCTTGATCTTTTTCGATGTTCTTATTTCAAAATAGAGCACATGGCACAAGCTCAAGGTATAAGCTAGCAACCACCAATCACCATGGACAGGATTTTTCTATTGGAAAGCTAGCAACTGCTAGCTTTCCTTCTAGCATAAGTATGTGTTATTATCCTAGAAGGAAATGCTTATGTCAGAATAAAATCTAGCAGTCGATAGTTTTTCCTTGATCTGATGCCATGTGCTTATTTCAAAATAAAGCACATGGCACAAGCTCAAGGTATAAGACAACAACCACCAATCACCATGCCCAGGGTTTTTCTACAGGAAAACTAGCGACTGCTATCTTTTCTTCTAACATAAGAATGTGTTCTTATGCTAGAAGGAAATCTGACAGTTGTTGCTTCATAAGCACATGGCACAAGATCAAGGTATAAGCTAGCAACCACCAATCATCATGCCAGAGTTTTTTTCTATTGGAAAGCTAGCGGCTGCTAGCTTTCCTTGTAGGATAAGCATGTGTTCTTATGCTAGAAGGAAAGCTGGTAGTCACTATCTTTCCTTAATATTGTGCCACATGATTTTTTTAAAATAGAGTACACGACACAAACTCAAGGTATAAGCTAGCAATCACCAATCACCATGCCTAGGGTTTTTCTATTGGAAAGCTAGTGACTGCTAGCTTTTCTTCTAGCATAATCATGTGTGCGTATGCTAGAAGGAAAGCTAGCAGTCACTAACTTTCCTTGATATTGTGCTATGTGCTTATTTCAAAATAGAGTGCATGGCACAAGATCAAGGTATAAGCTAGCAACCACCAATCACCATGGCTAGGGTTTTTCTATTGGAAAGCTAGCGACTGATAACTTTCCTTCTAGCATAAGAATGTGTGGTTATGCCAGAAGTAAATGCTTATGCTAGATTTTCTTGATCTTGTTCCGTGTTCTTCTTTGAAAATAGAGCACATGGCACAAGATCAACGTATAACCTATCAACCACAAATCACCATGCCCAAGGTTTTTTTATTGGGAAGCTAGTGGAAAGCTAGCGATTGCTAGCTTTCCAATAATATAAGCATGTGTGCTTATGCTAGAAGGAAATGCTTATTCTATAAGGAAAGATAGCAGTCGCTAGCTTTCCTTGATCCTGTGCCACGTGCTTATTTCAAAATAGAGTACATGACACAAGCTCTAGGTATAAGCTAGAAACCACTAATCACCATGCTCAAGGTTTTTCTATTGGAAAGCTAGTGACTACTAGCTTTCCTTCTAGCATAAGCATGTGTGCTTATGCTAGAAGGAAATGCTTATGTTAGAAGGAAAGCAAGCAGTCGCTAGCTTTCCTTGATCTTATGCCATGTGCTTATTTCAAAATAGAGGACATGGCACAAGATTACGGTATAAGTTAGCAACCACCAATCACCATGGCTAGGGTTTTTCTATTGGAAAGCTAGCGATTGATAACTTTCCTTCTAGCATAAACATGTGTGCTTATGCTAGAAGGAAATGCTTATGTTAGAAAGAAATCTAGCAGTTGCTAGCTTTTTTTGATCTTGTGCCATGTGTTTCTTTCAAAATAGAGCACATGGCATAAGCTCAAGGTATAAGCTAGCAACCACCAATCACCATGCCCAGGGTTTTTCTATTAGAAAGCTAGTGACTACTAGCTTTCATTCTAGCATAAATATGTGTGCTTATGCTACAAGGAAATGCTTAGGCTAGAACGAAAGCTAGGAGTCACTAGCTTTCCTTGATTTTGTGCCATGTTCTTATTTCAAAATAGAGCACATGGCACAAGACCAAGGTATAACCTAGCAACCACCAATCACCATGCCCAGGGTTTTTCTTCTGGAAAGCTAATGAGTGCTAGCTTTTCTTCTAGGATAAGCATGTGTGCTTAATCTAGAAGGAAATGCTTATGCTAGAAGGAAAGCTAGTAGTCGCTATGTATTAGTAGTCGTTAAGCTAGGAGTCGCTTATAATTCCACAAACTTCTACAATGTATTAGTATACTAATAGTGGCATCAAGTAGCATTGCTTGAGATTTTGTATTACTCTAGTTCCATATAGATGTTA
>LPNX010089800.1:0-23906 GCA_001517045.1 Pseudotsuga menziesii | reverse complement strand
CCTGCCACTTTTTGGCGAGCAGTCTTAGGGATTTTTGTTGATATTATACATGATTGTATAGAGGTGTACATGGATGATTTTATAGCCTATGGTAATACCTTCCAAGAGGCCTTTGATAACCTTGAGAAGGTCCCGATCCGATATCAAGAAACAAACCTATCCCTTAGTCACGAAAAATGTAATATGTTATTAACATAAGGTATAGTCTTGGGGCATCATGTTTCTTCACAAGGAATCAAGGTAGATCCTGCTAAAATAGAATTAATTGTTGGCCTTCCCTCTCCAAAAACTCAAAAAGAGGTAAGGAGCTTTATTGGCCATGTAGGACATTATCGTCATTTTATTGAAAATTTCACTAAAATAGCCGCACCAATGTTTAAGCTACTTACAAAGGATGTAGAATTCCAATGGACAGAATCCTGTCAAAGTGCTTTTAAAGTCCTAAAAGCTAAATTATCAGTGGCACCAATACTTAGGGGTCTTGACTGGTCCCTTCCTTTCCATATATCCATTGATGCTTCTGATACGACCATAGGAGGAGTCCTAGGCCAAAAAGAAGGCCAAGCATCTTATGCCATTTACTTTGTTAGCAAGAATTTAGTTCCTGCCGAACTGAATTACACTGTCATTGAAAAAGAATTCTTGGCAGTAGTTTATGCCATTAATGAATTTCGTCATTACATTATAGGATATGAATTTTTTGTGCATACAGACCATTCTTCCATCATATTCTTGATGAATAAACCAATTACCAATGGTAGAGTGACCCAATGGCTTCTTCTATTACAAGAATTTAATATCACTGTCGTTGATTGACATGGTAGAGAAAATTTGGTAGCAGATTTCCTCTATTGTATTCAACATGATGATGGTGATAAACCTGTTGACAATAGTTTTCCTAATGAACATTTATTTGTTGTGTCTGCTCAAACACCTTGGTTTGCATACATTGCCAATTATTTAGCAATTGGGAAATTACCAAACCACATGTCCCCACATGAGAAACACCGCATTATAGTCCAGATCTCTAACTATTCTTAGGTTGATAATGACCTCTTTGACACTAATCCATATCTTATTATTAGACGATGTGTACGAGAGGACGAGATGGCAGAAATTATGCATGCATGCCATTATGGGCCATGTGGGGGACACTTTTTTGACAAGCGGACGACATATAAAGTATTACATTCTGGTTATTACTCGCTAAGCATTTTTAAGGATGCTTCCAGATATGTTAAAGGATGTGATAGTTTCCAAAGAATGGGCATACCTACATCATCTAACGAGATGCCTTTACAGCCTCAAGTCATGATTGAGCCTTTTGAGAAGTGGGCTCTTGATTTTGTAGGACCAATTTCTCCCATGTCCCGTAAGAAGAAATATATCTTGGTTTCCACAGAATACGTTACCAAATGGGTAGAAGCTAAAGCTTTGTTTAGGGCTATAGAGAAATCTGTGGTAGAATTTATATATGAAGAAATATTCACTTGATTTAGGGTGCCAAAAGAAATCGTCACTGACTAAGGCTCTCAATTCCCCTCTAAATTAATGAAAGAGCTTACCACGAAATATAGTATACGACATTGCAAACACTCACCTTACTAGAAACAAGACAATGGCCATTTAGAACCAACCAATAAGGTATTGGAAGCTATCTTAACTAAAACTATTCAGCTACATCATAAGTATTGGGAAGATAGACTCCCAGAGGCCTTGTGGGCCTATAGGATAACATGGAGAAACACTACTGGAAATACCCCTTATATGCTAGTATATGGCAAGAAATTCCTTTTACCTATCGAGTTCCAAGTTAATAACTTTCGTATGGCCACACAGTTAGGCATGGATTTGGATGAGGCACAAAAACAACGAGTTTTACAGATGAATGAGTTAGATGAAATTAGATAGGATGCACTCCAAAGAACAATGTTAATACAGAATCAACGGAAGAAATGGCATGATAAATTTATTAAGAAAAATCAATTTAATACTGGGGATTGGGTATTACTATTCGACTTAAGGTACAAAGACTTGAAAGGAAAATTAACTACCCGTTGGATGGGCCCATATGAAATAGTTACAGCTTTCAATAATGGGTTAGTAGAAATTAATACAATTGATGGTTCACAAATTTCTTTTGTAGTAAATGGACATAGACTTAGACTTTACCACCAACCAATATCTAAACAGTATTTCGTAGAAAATGTCTTGTAGCAGAAGGATATGGGACTGGTTGAAGAGGAAATTATTCCTCCTCCTCCTGATCCTTAAAGTTATTATGGGTTGTCATTACTTGTATATATGTAAATATGTTTGTTTTCTCCCAAATAAATAAGAGTCATTTCTAACAAATTAACTGCATTTATATAGAGGATTCATTCCCATGATCACCCGTTGCAGTTTTGTCAATTAAAATAGGAAGAGTCTTTTCCTTTTTCTCATTTTTATGAATTTTATAGATGCTTTTGTTATGAATAAATATGAATCATATAACAAGTGATTTTGCATCTTGATTACAAATACTGTATCTCTATAAGCAACTCGCAAGGTATTATCTAAAAATGGAAGTGCACTAAAAGACTCATAATGTATCTTAACTCTTTTTGGGTACTTTCGAAAATTGAAGTTTATAGTGAAAATTAAAAGAATTCTCTATATATCATTTTCTCTATGATTCGTTATGATTTTATATATGGTATTTTGATTCAGACATGTACATTCTTGATTTATTGGAACAATTTCTTGAAATACCTACTCTAATCATCATGTTCTTTAGATTCTCATTTTACACCTATGGACTACTAGTTCATCCTATACTTATTATCAAAACTTGTCTCTTAAGCATTTTTGTGGTAACTCGAGAGTAAGTGGATTTTCTGCTCGTGGGGAACATTATTGATCTTTTATGAAGGAGATAGACTAAGAGGTCAAGGGATAGCTTTAAGTTATTCTCTTTTGACATGATCTATAGTTTTTGTCATTATAAAATTTACTTATAGGGTTTGCTCGAGAAAGTTGAATTATGTGTTTAGCAAGCTTAACACGCTCTAGTACCAATCGGCTTCCATATATTTAAAATCATTATACAAGGCAAACCCGTTGGGGTACTGAAAAGGCCTGCTGGCAGTGGGTCAATGCTAAGTAACATCTTAAAACAAGGAAGCTTGGTAAATGCAAGTAAACCCGTTGGGGTACTGAACAGGCCTGCTGACAGCGGGGCTATGCTTGCATGGTACCAAGATAAACCCATCTGGGTACTGAATAGGCCTATTGGAAACGGTGCAATATCAGGTAAAATAGATATGGTTAATGCACCAATATACACATGGTTCGTAAAAATAATAATATATATATATGAAAAAACCAGAATATATAAATACATGTTTAGGCTAATTGTTTCTGATTTTATTAGAGAATGGCTTTAAGTTGGGCTTGGACCCGGTCATCTAATTCAACCAATACCTAGGATATGATTATCCTAGAAATGGGACCCATAGCTATAAAATATCACAAACTCCACAGGGTAAACTCAAAATATTTTTGAGATGAGAAGAAATCCTTACAATGACGCATGGATGACTAGCTTTTCCTATGGCATTTTTCGAGTTATACTATCATTATTCACCTGGTTTTCCTAAGCACTGCTATTTTTCTGCTAAATGTACATATATGAATCATTTCCATTTATTAGTTAGGATTTCTTTTTCTTGAAAAAATGATAACAGCATGATAGAACTCTGTATTAAACTATTTTGAAATTACTTAATTTTTCTCGCTTTCTCGCATGGCTTGACGACACGCCATATTTTTGGTTTTGGGGGGAGATTATATTGTATTTATTTTTCTGACTATTCATAAAAGGTTCATTTATCTCTGACAAATGACAAGTGTGTTCAGGAGAATTAGCAACAACCCAATCCAGCCGCAGCATATTTTTATAGAAAATCCATATGAAGGATCATATCCAGGACCATATGAAGGGTTGAATGCTGGTCCGAATGGAATTCCAAATGATGATATGAATAAAAAACCCGTGATATTAGAGCACTAATGGTTAAGTGTGTTAAGACATTAGCTTAATTTTGGTTTTGGGAAAAAATTTAAGTTAGCTAAGCTATACCCATAATTATTAAGTCACATCTACATGCTTATAAGAGCATTATTACTTTATAATACTAATTTCAACCTATGATTTGTACGATTTTGACATAATACGATCTTGTTTAAACCCCATATGGATGTTATATGACCTTAGGAACTTTTTAGTCATCATTATACTACCATTACACTTATCCTCTTATCTAATTCAACGCGTAAACCATTAAGTGATCGATCATCTTGTTAATTCAAGTTATTATGGTTATGAATGTGGTTTATAAAATCATATTGAGTAATATGTTCAACATGTCTAAATTTTTACTTTGGACATGGTTGAACTGATCAAAACCTTACGAAATCATTGATGCATGTGTCCTTTGACGACACACGATTCAAGATTCTTCATGATGACATGATCATCTAAACATGCCAAGTGTATGCTGTGATTGTTCAATCACTCGTGTGGAACACGTTTTAAACTCACCCTCTTGCAATTTTATTTCCATTCTATTGCCCTCACTTATCGTCGTCCTTATAGAGCTGTTTTAGTCACCATCTTCCTATACCCTCTGCAAACCTTGCATCTTTTCCTTTGTCTAAACAATGCCAAACCGTATTGAGCTAGAAAACTATCAGGATCTATTCCAGATGTCGGAATTTCAAGAATGTAGGGAGATTTTCTTCTGGGCTCGGTGGAACCCATTTCTTCACATTTTGCTGGGGTATGATGAAGAAATTTTGCTAGTTTTTGTGATGGGTTTTGATGGTAAGTTGGCCAGGGTTGGTCATCTCATTTTCCAGGTAACTAGGGAGACTATCGTTGTTGCGACTAAGCTCCCAAGGGAAGGCACTCATTGGCACAAACACTGGTTTCTCCCTTGGTCATCCCACAAATTCGCTCTCAAGCCAGAGTACCAACATGTTGCAGGTGCCAAATAATTCCATCAAGAATGGATTAAACCAGAATACCTTAACCCTCTATTCATCATCATCTGCCTTATCACCTGCGAGGGTAAGTTCAGTGTATTCAAAGGTTGCCATCTTCGTTTACTAGCGCATTTTTTTAATTGATAGTTTCTCAATTTTCCATTTTATTTCCTATCAATCTTGGAGAAAATGTCAGGCAAAGTTAGGAAGAATACCATTAATCCTAGGGGCAGTTTGTATCACCATAGCCTGATCAAGCTCCTGATCTTAGATCAGCTCAAAGGGAGGAATCAGACTTGGGATACTTTTGTGTTTAAAGTTCTAAAACCTCACCACAATATTCGAAAAATCCCTAGGAATCTTCGTAATCACAAATCTAGTCAAACCCCATCCATAAAGAATAAAATACCCAACATCGTGCACATGGATGAAGATACATTAGAGGCAAGCCCATCTGCCTATTATACCCTTGTTAACCTTGTGTCTGCTGAGTTTTTACCTTTTCCATGAATTTGTACCAGGGACTAGAAGGTGAAGTTTGCCCAATCCATTGCTCGACCCATTGTCTAGACCATGTTTCAACATGATATTTAGATCAACCATCCATACAACATGGTTGAAGTAGATAAACCTGACCCAGACTCACCTCTATTCACATTGGCTAGTGTCTCATCCAAAATTCTCAAGGATGTTGCTCATGAGACTGTCCCTACACCTGCTTAGGGCATGAGTCCTGAAAGACAAGTTCCCTCTATTGACCTCAAAATACCATCCAGAGAATTGAGTCCGCCTCCAGACCCCAAGTAGCCTACATAACCATCCACTCCTAATCAGCCAACAATAGGCCAATTAACTCAAGAATTGGAATAGTCAGCGAGTCAGAATGAAGAATACACCAAGTTAATTACAAAACTTTGACAAGAGAATAAGGAATTGCATCTACAGGTTAAGGCCATTGAAGACCTCAACAAGGTCATTCCTTCGTCACATAAATCTCAACAAGAGAGGCGCACTATTTTAAAATCATAGGCTAAGAAATTGAAGTTTAAATCCCTTGTTTCATCTGCTAAGTTGAAGGTAGCTGCTAACACAGCTCAGCCTTCTTCCTGACTCATCTTTTGTTTTGCTTAGTGGGACCTGGCATCTCTCTGGTTTGGGGGAATGTTGATCCCAATTTTGTTACTATTTTTGAATGATAAATTACTCTTTTGACATCTATTTTTTCACCTTTTTGACATATTCCTATCATACAACTTATCATTCAGTCTTAGGTATGAATACATTTGGGATTTATGCAAATTCTGGTTTATTATTATTATTTCATGATTTTATCAATCAATTCGATGATATTTGGAAATTTGTTTGATATATGAAATTGTTTTGCAGGTCATAGTCTTTGCACGAGCTGATATTGGACACACACCCATGATATATATGCACAGATCTCATCCAACTCAACATTCATCATGTCGATCAAACCATGCACTATTTGTTGGCATATTCCAAAACGTTAAAGTGTAGAATGGATTTCAGTTGCTCCATTTCCCATGCATCTGATGACTGGATGATCCTCTCTCTAGAAGGATCACCATCCTACCTTCTCTGTTTGACACCATGACTCATTCCCATGTCAACAAGAAACTATATGCCGCAGCCTGCGTGAGTAGAACCGACGCGCAAAGGAGCAGGAGAATGACTATGCATTGGCATATGGTTTTTTCTTGTAATAATGGTTGACTATTTTAGGAGCGGTCGACCACTGAAAGCGTCGACCTTCTCATCCTTCTAAACATTATATATACCTGCCTCCAAGCGAGAGCATAGTGAGCTAGCATGTTAATCAGTTGGTGTTAGCAGAGAATCTCTGTAATATTGTTCTGAATTTTAATATAAGTCATATTTCTGTTGTTCATCTATATTCCTATCTCTGTGAGTGATTGAAGTGCAACCCTGATTGTTGAGAGGTCCCCTCAACAACCAGCGGTCTCCATTTCCGTGTGTATTTTGATCATTTCCTTTCTTGCAATTAGTATAGTTTCATTTCCAGTTTACTTATGTAATTTGGTTTCCTTTAATTGCTTATTTAATTATCTCCTGTAGCATGTGTTTTATTGTTAATATAATTTAATTCCCAGAATTAGATAACCGGTTGTGTGCATAGTTAGTTTCATTTCCAGTCTTTTTACAGCTTGTTGTCTAATTTTATATCGATAGTTACATAGATCTGAATTGCTTTATATATTAGATTTAATTTACAATAGATTTAGTTATGTTAACTCCTTTTTGTTATAAATTTACTTTGGTTATACTTTAGTTTGTTTTATAGACAATAGTTTATTTATAATCATGAATTAGCATAAGTCTTTTCACTGTTAGTTCGATTACATGATAAGTCTACTTACTGTCCTTTATGCATCTTGTTTCCATATGCACAAAATCAGCTGATAATTAGATCCTTTAGGCAATTTTGCACTGTTGTATTTATACAAACTATCATTCAGACCGTCTGTTCAGTCTGTCATTCAGACCATCCGTTCAGTCTGTTATCCAGTCTTTCGTTCAGCCTTTGATATTCCCATTTTGTTTTAAGCATGTTTAAAGGTTCTGTTTCTTTGGCTTTTGAATTCTGTTATGTTTTGTTAATTAGATAATGGTTATATTTACCATTAGGACCTTGGTTATATTTAGCGTTAGGAACTTATATTAGATTATTCAAAGTATCTATCAAGTTCCATCCTTATCTTTCAACTCCTCTTACCTTAGTATGCTTGGAATTATGCTTTGTTATGTTTCTTTTATTTCTGATCTTCTCACTTATTAGTGTTATAACGTTTGATAAGTATATCTCCAGTTTCATTTACCTTTGTGTATATCTTTGTGTTGAGAGGAGTTTCTTATTCAAGTTTTCTTTATTAAGTTTTCTACTTGCTTCCTTATTAAGTTTTCTACTTTCTTCTTTCATTAAGTTTTTACTTGTTTATAAGTTAGATTTTCCCTTACATTTGTTTCATATAAGAATTTTTTTTTTTTTTATAAAAGTAATCCTTAAAAAGAAACTAGTTTCTTAGTAGATTAGTTGTTCATAACATCTTTCTTAGTTAAGAGTCATTTGCTTATGGAATAAATACCATGTTTACCATCACCTATAATTGGACACTCCTTAGTTTGCACATATTTGTAGAAGTTGAATTATATTTAATCCCATTTAGTTTATTTACTTCTTTTGAAATCCATTTTGACACTACTCCTTCTCCAGTTCCAATCATAATGAATGCATATCCTCAGAACCCCCAAGGAGAATGGAATTAGCTAGATATGGTTTATTTTAGCTGTTATCTACATTCATTAGTTGCATGTATAGTTTAACTGTTGAAGTTCTTAAATTATATCGAGTTGATGTAATCTTGTTTTGAATATTATAATTCCTTGTATAGTTGGTTTCCGAAGTTGTTTATGAAGATTTCTAATTCTTATATTAAGAAGTGGAATAGTTAATTAATAAGTAGTTTACTTTCTTAGAGTAGTATTATTTATATATTTAACTTTCAGTATTTTTTTATAGAGTAGAGTAGTATAGGATGATACTGCTCTAGTCTAATACTTTGTTCCGGTTTAATGACCTTAATGGTTGAATTTCTAGGAGTTTGACTCGGATTTTCATTTTGAAATATCTTTCGATATTTTCTTTGTTAAAATATTTCCACGACACCCTAGGAACCCCTCTACCTTCGCATATATTTTGTGTCAACTCTAAGTTTAGCAACTTCGGTCGATAATTGAATAGTTAGTGAATTAATTAAGACATTATAACACTCGACATATTGTGTTGAGGTTGCACATGTGCACTCATATTATTAAGTAGTTAGCTCGTTGTGAGATATATGTTTGGTGACACATAGATTTTTTATGCCTCCATGAAGAAAAAAAATACATTTATTAAGAGACGATATATTTTCAAAGTATCGAAATTGTAGATTTGTATATAGATATCAAGAGTGGAAATGTAAGTTTGATTATTCTTAATTATGTTTTTATACTATGTAAGTATGATGATATCTTCTGTAACATATTTAATACCATAATAACTTTTATTTTTACAGGATTTTCGTATGTCACTTTGACATAAGTTGCGGGGGGTTTTTTCTTTGGAGGAAAATATTATTCATGCCAGTGGTTCCTTTCATATTGAAAAAGCATAAGAAGTAAGGATCCTATAAACAAAAGGTGTTGAAATCTAAAATTGCATCAGTGGAGCCACATAAAAGAACAAAAAGGAAAGGAAATACAACAGTGTAATGAGGCTATAAAGGTTACACTTAAATGTGTAGAAACATCAAATGAAGATGATGTTGAGACTTATGCTAATGATGTTGCTACTCTTTCTCTAAAGGAGAAGAAATAAGATAAAATCAAAATAACTATGGTTAAGGATGTTTCCATTCCTATTGATGGTGAAAATATTGTTGATTTAAATGAAACTCATTCTAGTCATTAAAAGAGTATATAAAATGTTGTTATTAATGTAGAAACCATTGTTATCTCTTAATATAATAGAGAGAAAACAGATGTTTTTACTAATCAAAGCTTTAATCATAGATATGCCATCACCTTTTTTAGAGGCGCAGTGGGAGGAAAACAATGATTTTGTTCTGCAACTCATAGGATAATACTATGTATGAAACACATGTATGAAAGGGAGGAATGTGGCTTCACTAGTTTCTTAGAGAACTAACTCTTATTTAATGGAAGTTTGATATTGATTTACCATGGAAATAGAGGTACCGTCACACTTTTGAAGAATCTTGAGTATCACATGAGCTTTCTATGCTTGTAATGGGCTAGGAGTTTGCTTGAAGAATATTTTTTTTGTGAGTTTCCCATTGAATTGCCACTTTAAAAGGAGGTGGATTACAATATATAATAAATTATCTCAAACCCACCCATTGATTGATATACATGCATGTTTATTTGGAAATTCTTGTTCGATTACAAGCATAAAAGCATAGTCCTATCTTGTTATGTTGGTGAGATGCCATCATTTTTCCTCCTAAAGATAAGGTTATAAAAAAATTGTATTTGGGTGAGCTTGTTTCAAGGGTTACTGAATCTAATCTGAAGGAAACATTCTATGCATGTGGAATTGAGTCCATCAGAATTGTCTTTCAAAGAGCATGTGCATTTTTTACATATACAACCAAAGAAGAGCCCAAGAAAGCAACATATAATTTGTCCAACAAGATAGTTATAAAAGGCTTGAGATTAAATTTATTGTGAAGAAAGCCACAGGATCCTAAACTTTAATTTGAGCACCAATGTGATGAAGATGCAAAAATTATTATTGATATGATTCCAAGAACTATTGTTTCATAAGATCAAGGCCAATAACAACCACACAATAGTTAGGTTCATCATTCTCTTAATTGCTTCAATATTCATCCTCTTCCCCACCATCATACAAGACCTAATATCCATCCATGGTTATTCATAGGAAGGGATTTCTTGCTCCATCACAAGATCTTGGCAGCAATAAAGAAGGCACATAAAATGAAGGCTAGGACGACCAACTTTCCCTATAAGATCCATACGGTTCCTTGAATGGTTCCTACTATGAATCATAATAGTCTCAATAAATTCAATATCATCGCTATTATGGGCCTCCTTATGAACCCCCACCACCACATCAAAAATATCCTCCGTGTAAGTCATCTCAAACACTAATATCCGTTTTGAACTCTCACTAAATTTCATAAAAAAAATTGTATTCAAAATAGTGCATAGAAATTGTTGGTTCAATGGTTGGTCTATAGTCTACATATTATAATATTAGCTAAAACTAAAATGGTTTGAGTTTCAAATATAACTTTTTCATTTTTAAAAATGTTTTTTTGTTATATAGAAGCATGGACTCGGTTAAAAGGACATGAAGTATAAGATCAAAGAAAGAAAGAGCCAAAATTAAGACTATAGATCCAGTTGAATATTTATTTGTATTCTTTGCAATTCCTCATATGCAATATTATAATCTCTTTTATTAACCGATAAAAAACTGTGTCAAGCTCAAATTGCAGCCATCTATTGTTCTAGTGTTCTTTTCAATCCAAACTGTAGTTTGTATGTTTGTTAGTATTCAGTATAAAAAAATTCAATGTACCCTTTTAAAAACATATAAAAGTTGTTCTCAAGAAAATGGAGTTCTTTTTTAGTGATGGATTTTCAAAAGGAACTCTTAAAGTTGAAATGTAAAAATTTATTTTAATTGTAGTTGCACTATATTTTTCATCAACTTTCTCATCAAATTTTAGTATCATATTGTACACAATTTGATACTCCCTTTATGTGGTTTTTTATCATTCCCTTGGTGTTTCATGGTGATTAGTGTCACTTATTTTCTACAATTATTGTAAGATATCCCATGGGTAAAAAAGTTCCAAGAGACCATTCAAACCCTTTTCTTAGATATCTTGGTTAGATTTCAATTACAATAATTGTTTCTCATTTTCTCTTTTAACATAAAGTGTTGGGGTTAATTGGACCATGTGGATCCATATATTAATGGATCCACTTGGGATCTCATATTTGATGACTCTAACTAGGACCTTTCCTTTACATTTTCAAAAACAAGTATTTTAGTTTGAAATATGTTTGGATATTTTTTTGGCTCCATTGCATCATATCTAAATATAGTTGGAACACGGGATAGATGCTAAAATAAATCTCTTTAAAACCCTCTCAAAATATTTTGATGTAAGCAAGGCCTATAATCATTAAATTTGGTTGTTTATGTTGGAATTATTATATATACTAAGAGGGGGTTGAGCCAATATATAAAACATAATATACTCTTTTTCACTTAATAAAATGGAATTTAATATTTTTCTCCCAAAAATAATAATCAACACAATTGCACACAAATTATGTAATATATATATATTACATAATTTGTGTGCAATTGTGTTGATTATTATTTTTGGGAGAAAAATATTAAATTCCATTTTATTAAGTGAAAAAGAGTATATTATGTTTTATATATTGGCTCAACCCCCTCTTAGTATATATAATAATTCCAACATAAACAACCAAATTTAATGATTATAGGCCTTGCTTACATCAAAATATTTTGAGAGGGTTTTAAAGAGATTTATTTTAGCATCTATCCCGTGTTCCAACTATATTTAGATATGATGCAATGGAGCCAAAAAAATATCCAAACATATTTCAAACTAAAATACTTGTTTTTGAAAATGTAAAGGAAAGGTCCTAGTTAGAGTCATCAAATATGAGATCCCAAGTGGATCCATTAATATATGGATCCACATGGTCCAATTAACCCCAACACTTTATGTTAAAAGAGAAAATGAGAAACAATTATTGTAATTGAAATCTAACCAAGATATCTAAGAAAAGGGTTTGAATGGTCTCTTGGAACTTTTTTACCCATGGGATATCTTACAATAATTGTAGAAAATAAGTGACACTAATCACCATGAAACACCAAGGGAATGATAAAAAACCACATAAAGGGAGTATCAAATTGTGTACAATATGATACTAAAATTTGATGAGAAAGTTGATGAAAAATATAGTGCAACTACAATTAAAATAAATTTTTACATTTCAACTTTAAGAGTTCCTTTTGAAAATCCATCACTAAAAAAGAACTCCATTTTCTTGAGAACAACTTTTATATGTTTTTAAAAGGGTACATTGAATTTTTTTATACTGAATACTAACAAACATACAAACTACAGTTTGGATTGAAAAGAACACTAGAACAATAGATGGCTGCAATTTGAGCTTGACACAGTTTTTTATCGGTTAATAAAAGAGATTATAATATTGCATATGAGGAATTGCAAAGAATACAAATAAATATTCAACTGGATCTATAGTCTTAATTTTGGCTCTTTCTTTCTTTGATCTTATACTTCATGTCCTTTTAACCGAGTCCATGCTTCTATATAACAAAAAAACATTTTTAAAAATGAAAAAGTTATATTTGAAACTCAAACCATTTTAGTTTTAGCTAATATTATAATATGTAGACTATAGACCAACCATTGAACCAACAATTTCTATGCACTATTTTGAATACAATTTTTTTTATGAAATTTAGTGAGAGTTCAAAACGGATATTAGTGTTTGAGATGACTTACACGGAGGATATTTTTGATGTGGTGGTGGGGGTTCATAAGGAGGCCCATAATAGCGATGATATTGAATTTATTGAGACTATTATGATTCATAGTAGGAACCATTCAAGGAACCGTATGGATCTTATAGGGAAAGTTGGTCGTCCTAGCCTTCATTTTATGTGCCTTCTTTATTGCTGCCAAGATCTTGTGATGGAGCAAGAAATCCCTTCCTATGAATAACCATGGATGGATATTAGGTCTTGTATGATGGTGGGGAAGAGGATGAATATTGAAGCAATTAAGAGAATGATGAACCTAACTATTGTGTGGTTGTTATTGGCCTTGATCTTATGAAACAATAGTTCTTGGAATCATATCAATAATAATTTTTGCATCTTCATCACATTGGTGCTCAAATTAAAGTTTAGGATCCTGTGGCTTTCTTCACAATAAATTTAATCTCAAGCCTTTTATAACTATCTTGTTGGACAAATTATATGTTGCTTTCTTGGGCTCTTCTTTGGTTGTATATGTAAAAAATGCACATGCTCTTTGAAAGACAATTCTGATGGACTCAATTCCACATGCATAGAATGTTTCCTTCAGATTAGATTCAGTAACCCTTGAAACAAGCTCACCCAAATACAATTTTTTTATAACCTTATCTTTAGGAGGAAAAATGATGGCATCTCACCAACATAACAAGATAGGACTATGCTTTTATGCTTGTAATCGAACAAGAATTTCCAAATAAACATGCATGTATATCAATCAATGGGTGGGTTTGAGATAATTTATTATATATTGTAATCCACCTCCTTTTAAAGTGGCAATTCAATGGGAAACTCACAAAAAAAATATTCTTCAAGCAAACTCCTAGCCCATTACAAGCATAGAAAGCTCATGTGATACTCAAGATTCTTCAAAAGTGTGACGGTACCTCTATTTCCATGGTAAATCAATATCAAACTTCCATTAAATAAGAGTTAGTTCTCTAAGAAACTAGTGAAGCCACATTCCTCCCTTTCATACATGTGTTTCATACATAGTATTATCCTATGAGTTGCAGAACAAAATCATTGTTTTCCTCCCACTGCGCCTCTAAAAAAGGTGATGGCATATCTATGATTAAAGCTTTGATTAGTAAAAACATCTGTTTTCTCTCTATTATATTAAGAGATAACAATGGTTTCTACATTAATAACAACATTTTATATACTCTTTTAATGACTAGAATGAGTTTCATTTAAATCAACAATATTTTCACCATCAATAGGAATGGAAACATCCTTAACCATAGTTATTTTGATTTTATCTTATTTCTTCTCCTTTAGAGAAAGAGTAGCAACATCATTAGCATAAGTCTCAACATCATCTTCATTTGATGTTTCTACACATTTAAGTGTAACCTTTATAGCCTCATTACACTGTTGTATTTCCTTTCCTTTTTGTTCTTTTATGTGGCTCCACTGATGCAATTTTAGATTTCAACACCTTTTGTTTATAGGATCCTTACTTCTTATGCTTTTTCAATATGAAAGGAACCACTGGCATGAATAATATTTTCCTCCAAAGAAAAAACCCCCCGCAACTTATGTCAAAGTGACATACGAAAATCCTGTAAAAATAAAAGTTATTATGGTATTAAATATGTTACAGAAGATATCATCATACTTACATAGTATAAAAACATAATTAAGAATAATCAAACTTACATTTCCACTCTTGATATCTATATACAAATCTACAATTTCGATACTTTGAAAATATATCGTCTCTTAATAAATGTATTTTTTTTCTTCATGGAGGCATAAAAAATCTATGTGTCACCAAACATATATCTCACAACGAGCTAACTACTTAATAATATGAGTGCACATGTGCAACCTCAACACAATATGTCGAGTGTTATAATGTCTTAATTAATTCACTAACTATTCAATTATCGACCGAAGTTGCTAAACTTAGAGTTGACACAAAATATATGCGAAGGTAGAGGGGTTCCTAGGGTGTCGTGGAAATATTTTAACAAAGAAAATATCGAAAGATATTTCAAAATGAAAATCCGAGTCAAACTCCTAGAAATTCAACCATTAAGGTCATTAAACCGGAACAAAGTATTAGACTAGAGCAGTATCATCCTATACTACTCTACTCTATAAAAAAATACTGAAAGTTAAATATATAAATAATACTACTCTAAGAAAGTAAACTACTTATTAATTAACTATTCCACTTCTTAATATAAGAATTAGAAATCTTCATAAACAACTTCGGAAACCAACTATACAAGGAATTATAATATTCAAAACAAGATTACATCAACTCGATATAATTTAAGAACTTCAACAGTTAAACTATACATGCAACTAATGAATGTAGATAACAGCTAAAATAAACCATATCTAGCTAATTCCATTCTCCTTGGGGGTTCTGAGGATATGCATTCATTATGATTGGAACTGGAGAAGGAGTAGTGTCAAAATGGATTTCAAAAGAAGTAAATAAACTAAATGGGATTAAATATAATTCAACTTCTACAAATATGTGCAAACTAAGGAGTGTCCAATTATAGGTGATGGTAAACATGGTATTTATTCCATAAGCAAATGACTCTTAACTAAGAAAGATGTTATGAACAACTAATCTACTAAGAAACTAGTTTCTTTTTAAGGATTACTTTTATAAAAAAAAAAAAAATTCTTATATGAAACAAATGTAAGGGAAAATCTAACTTATAAACAAGTAAAAACTTAATGAAAGAAGAAAGTAGAAAACTTAATAAGGAAGCAAGTAGAAAACTTAATAAAGAAAACTTGAATAAGAAACTCCTCTCAACACAAAGATATACACAAAGGTAAATGAAACTGGAGATATACTTATCAAACGTTATAACACTAATAAGTGAGAAGATCAGAAATAAAAGAAACATAACAAAGCATAATTCCAAGCATACTAAGGTAAGAGGAGTTGAAAGATAAGGATGGAACTTGATAGATACTTTGAATAATCTAATATAAGTTCCTAACGCTAAATATAACCAAGGTCCTAATGGTAAATATAACCATTATCTAATTAACAAAACATAACAGAATTCAAAAGCCAAAGAAACAGAACCTTTAAACATGCTTAAAACAAAATGGGAATATCAAAGGCTGAACGAAAGACTGGATAACAGACTGAACGGATGGTCTGAATGACAGACTGAACAGACGGTCTGAATGATAGTTTGTATAAATACAACAGTGCAAAATTGCCTAAAGGATCTAATTATCAGCTGATTTTGTGCATATGGAAACAAGATGCATAAAGGACAGTAAGTAGACTTATCATGTAATCGAACTAACAGTGAAAAGACTTATGCTAATTCATGATTATAAATAAACTATTGTCTATAAAACAAACTAAAGTATAACCAAAGTAAATTTATAACAAAAAGGAGTTAACATAACTAAATCTATTGTAAATTAAATCTAATATATAAAGCAATTCAGATCTATGTAACTATCGATATAAAATTAGACAACAAGCTGTAAAAAGACTGGAAATGAAACTAACTATGCACACAACCGGTTATCTAATTCTGGGAATTAAATTATATTAACAATAAAACACATGCTACAGGAGATAATTAAATAAGCAATTAAAGGAAACCAAATTACATAAGTAAACTGGAAATGAAACTATACTAATTGCAAGAAAGGAAATGATCAAAATACACACGGAAATGGAGACCGCTGGTTGTTGAGGGGACCTCTCAACAATCAGGGTTGCACTTCAATCACTCACAGAGATAGGAATATAGATGAACAACAGAAATATGACTTATATTAAAATTCAGAACAATATTACAGAGATTCTCTGCTAACACCAACTGATTAACATGCTAGCTCACTATGCTCTCGCTTGGAGGCAGGTATATATAATGTTTAGAAGGATGAGAAGGTCGACGCTTTCAGTGGTCGACCGCTCCTAAAATAGTCAACCATTATTACAAGAAAAAACCATATGCCAATGCATAGTCATTCTCCTGCTCCTTTGCGCGTCGGTTCTACTCACGCAGGCTGCGGCATATAGTTTCTTGTTGACATGGGAATGAGTCATGGTGTCAAACAGAGAAGGTAGGATGGTGATCCTTCTAGAGAGAGGATCATCCAGTCATCAGATGCATGGGAAATGGAGCAACTGAAATCCATTCTACACTTTAACGTTTTGGAATATGCCAACAAATAGTGCATGGTTTGATCGACATGATGAATGTTGAGTTGGATGAGATCTGTGCATATATATCATGGGTGTGTGTCCAATATCAGCTCGTGCAAAGACTATGACCTGCAAAACAATTTCATATATCAAACAAATTTCCAAATATCATCGAATTGATTGATAAAATCATGAAATAATAATAATAAACCAGAATTTGCATAAATCCCAAATGTATTCATACCTAAGACTGAATGATAAGTTGTATGATAGGAATATGTCAAAAAGGTGAAAAAATAGATGTCAAAAGAGTAATTTATCATTCAAAAATAGTAACAAAATTGGGATCAACATTCCCCCAAACCAGAGAGATGCCAGGTCCCACTAAGCAAAACAAAAGATGAGTCAGGAAGAAGGCTGAGCTGTGTTAGCAGCTACCTTCAACTTAGCAGATGAAACAAGGGATTTAAACTTCAATTTCTTAGCCTATGATTTTAAAATAGTGCGCCTCTCTTGTTGAGATTTATGTGACGAAGGAATGACCTTGTTGAGGTCTTCAATGGCCTTAACCTGTAGATGCAATTCCTTATTCTCTTGTCAAAGTTTTGTAATTAACTTGGTGTATTCTTCATTCTGACTCGCTGACTATTCCAATTCTTGAGTTAATTGGCCTATTGTTGGCTGATTAGGAGTGGATGGTTATGTAGGCTACTTGGGGTCTGGAGGCGGACTCAATTCTCTGGATGGTATTTTGAGGTCAATAGAGGGAACTTGTCTTTCAGGACTCATGCCCTAAGCAGGTGTAGGGACAGTCTCATGAGCAACATCCTTGAGAATTTTGGATGAGACACTAGCCAATGTGAATAGAGGTGAGTCTGGGTCAGGTTTATCTACTTCAACCATGTTGTATGGATGGTTGATCTAAATATCATGTTGAAACATGGTCTAGACAATGGGTCGAGCAATGGATTGGGCAAACTTCACCTTCTAGTCCCTGGTACAAATTCATGGAAAAGGTAAAAACTCAGCAGACACAAGGTTAACAAGGGTATAATAGGCAGATGGGCTTGCCTCTAATGTATCTTCATCCATGTGCACGATGTTGGGTATTTTATTCTTTATGGATGGGGTTTGACTAGATTTGTGATTACGAAGATTCCTAGGGATTTTTCGAATATTGTGGTGAGGTTTTAGAACTTTAAACACAAAAGTATCCCAAGTCTGATTCCTCCCTTTGAGCTGATCTAAGATCAGGAGCTTGATCAGGCTATGGTGATACAAACTGCCCCTAGGATTAATGGTATTCTTCCTAACTTTGCCTGACATTTTCTCCAAGATTGATAGGAAATAAAATGGAAAATTGAGAAACTATCAATTAAAAAAATGCGCTAGTAAACGAAGATGGCAACCTTTGAATACACTGAACTTACCCTCGCAGGTGATAAGGCAGATGATGATGAATAGAGGGTTAAGGTATTCTGGTTTAATCCATTCTTGATGGAATTATTTGGCACCTGCAACATGTTGGTACTCTGGCTTGAGAGCGAATTTGTGGGATGACCAAGGGAGAAACCAGTGTTTGTGCCAATGAGTGCCTTCCCTTGGGAGCTTAGTCGCAACAACGATAGTCTCCCTAGTTACCTGGAAAATGAGATGACCAACCCTGGCCAACTTACCATCAAAACCCATCACAAAAACTAGCAAAATTTCTTCATCATACCCCAGCAAAATGTGAAGAAATGGGTTCCACCGAGCCCAGAAGAAAATCTCCCTACATTCTTGAAATTCCGACATCTGGAATAGATCCTGATAGTTTTCTAGCTCAATACGGTTTGGCATTGTTTAGACAAAGGAAAAGATGCAAGGTTTGCAGAGGGTATAGGAAGATGGTGACTAAAACAGCTCTATAAGGACGACGATAAGTGAGGGCAATAGAATGGAAATAAAATTGCAAGAGGGTGAGTTTAAAACGTGTTCCACACGAGTGATTGAACAATCACAGCATACACTTGGCATGTTTAGATGATCATGTCATCATGAAGAATCTTGAATCGTGTGTCGTCAAAGGACACATGCATCAATGATTTCGTAAGGTTTTGATCAGTTCAACCATGTCCAAAGTAAAAATTTAGACATGTTGAACATATTACTCAATATGATTTTATAAACCACATTCATAACCATAATAACTTGAATTAACAAGATGATCGATCACTTAATGGTTTACGCGTTGAATTAGATAAGAGGATAAGTGTAATGGTAGTATAATGATGACTAAAAAGTTCCTAAGGTCATATAACATCCATATGGGGTTTAAACAAGATCGTATTATGTCAAAATCGTACAAATCATAGGTTGAAATTAGTATTATAAAGTAATAATGCTCTTATAAGCATGTAGATGTGACTTAATAATTATGGGTATAGCTTAGCTAACTTAAATTTTTTCCCAAAACCAAAATTAAGCTAATGTCTTAACACACTTAACCATTAGTGCTCTAATATCACGGGTTTTTTATTCATATCATCATTTGGAATTCCATTCGGACCAGCATTCAACCCTTCATATGGTCCTGGATATGATCCTTCATATGGATTTTCTATAAAAATATGCTGCGGCTGGATTGGGTTGTTGCTAATTCTCCTGAACACACTTGTCATTTGTCAGAGATAAATGAACCTTTTATGAATAGTCAGAAAAATAAATACAATATAATCTCCCCCCAAAACCAAAAATATGGCGTGTCGTCAAGCCATGCGAGAAAGCGAGAAAAATTAAGTAATTTCAAAATAGTTTAATACAGAGTTCTATCATGCTGTTATCATTTTTTCAAGAAAAAGAAATCCTAACTAATAAATGGAAATGATTCATATATGTACATTTAGCAGAAAAATAGCAGTGCTTAGGAAAACCAGGTGAATAATGATAGTATAACTCGAAAAATGCCATAGGAAAAGCTAGTCATCCATGCGTCATTGTAAGGATTTCTTCTCATCTCAAAAATATTTTGAGTTTACCCTGTGGAGTTTGTGATATTTTATAGCTATGGGTCCCATTTCTAGGATAATCATATCCTAGGTATTGGTTGAATTAGATGACCGGGTCCAAGCCCAACTTAAAGCCATTCTCTAATAAAATCAGAAACAATTAGCCTAAACATGTATTTATATATTCTGGTTTTTTCATATATATATATTATTATTTTTACGAACCATGTGTATATTGGTGCATTAACCATATCTATTTTACCTGATATTGCACCGTTTCCAATAGGCCTATTCAGTACCCAGATGGGTTTATCTTGGTACCATGCAAGCATAGCCCCGCTGTCAGCAGGCCTGTTCAGTACCCCAACGGGTTTACTTGCATTTACCAAGCTTCCTTGTTTTAAGATGTTACTTAGCATTGACCCACTGCCAGCAGGCCTTTTCAGTACCCCAACGGGTTTGCCTTGTATAATGATTTTAAATATATGGAAGCCGATTGGTACTAGAGCGTGTTAAGCTTGCTAAACACATAATTCAACTTTCTCGAGCAAACCCTATAAGTAAATTTTATAATGACAAAAACTATAGATCATGTCAAAAGAGAATAACTTAAAGCTATCCCTTGACCTCTTAGTCTATCTCCTTCATAAAAGATCAATAATGTTCCCCACGAGCAGAAAATCCACTTACTCTCGAGTTACCACAAAAATGCTTAAGAGACAAGTTTTGATAATAAGTATAGGATGAACTAGTAGTCCATAGGTGTAAAATGAGAATCTAAAGAACATGATGATTAGAGTAGGTATTTCAAGAAATTGTTCCAATAAATCAAGAATGTACATGTCTGAATCAAAATACCATATATAAAATCATAACGAATCATAGAGAAAATGATATATAGAGAATTCTTTTAATTTTCACTATAAACTTCAATTTTCGAAAGTACCCAAAAAGAGTTAAGATACATTATGAGTCTTTTAGTGCACTTCCATTTTTAGATAATACCTTGCGAGTTGCTTATAGAGATACAGTATTTGTAATCAAGATGCAAAATCACTTGTTATATGATTCATATTTATTCATAACAAAAGCATCTATAAAATTCATAAAAATGAGAAAAAGGAAAAGACTCTTCCTATTTTAATTGACAAAACTGCAACGGGTGATCATGGGAATGAATCCTCTATATAAATGCAGTTAATTTGTTAGAAATGACTCTTATTTATTTGGGAGAAAACAAACATATTTACATATATACAAGTAATGACAACCCATAATAACTTTAAGGATCAGGAGGAGGAGGAATAATTTCCTCTTCAACCAGTCCCATATCCTTCTGCTACAAGACATTTTCTACGAAATACTGTTTAGATATTGGTTGGTGGTAAAGTCTAAGTCTATGTCCATTTACTACAAAAGAAATTTGTGAACCATCAATTGTATTAATTTCTACTAACCCATTATTGAAAGCTGTAACTATTTCATATGGGCCCATCCAACGGGTAGTTAATTTTCCTTTCAAGTCTTTGTACCTTAAGTCGAATAGTAATACCCAATCCCCAGTATTAAATTGATTTTTCTTAATAAATTTATCATGCCATTTCTTCCGTTGATTCTGTATTAACATTGTTCTTTGGAGTGCATCCTATCTAATTTCATCTAACTCATTCATCTGTAAAACTCGTTGTTTTTGTGCCTCATCCAAATCCATGCCTAACTGTGTGGCCATACGAAAGTTATTAACTTGGAACTCGATAGGTAAAAGGAATTTCTTGCCATATACTAGCATATAAGGGGTATTTCCAGTAGTGTTTCTCCATGTTATCCTATAGGCCCACAAGGCCTCTGGGAGTCTATCTTCCCAATACTTATGATGTAGCTGAATAGTTTTAGTTAAGATAGCTTCCAATACCTTATTGGTTGGTTCTAAATGGCCATTGTCTTGTTTCTAGTAAGGTGAGTGTTTGCAATGTCGTATACTATATTTCGTGGTAAGCTCTTTCATTAATTTAGAGGGGAATTGAGAGCCTTAGTCAGTGACGATTTCTTTTGGCACCCTAAATCAAGTGAATATTTCTTCATATATAAATTCTACCACAGATTTCTCTATAGCCCTAAACAAAGCTTTAGCTTCTACCCATTTGGTAACGTATTCTGTGGAAACCAAGATATATTTCTTCTTACGGGACATGGGAGAAATTGGTCCTACAAAATCAAGAGCCCACTTCTCAAAAGGCTCAATCATGACTTGAGGCTGTAAAGGCATCTCGTTAGATGATGTAGGTATGCCCATTCTTTGGAAACTATCACATCCTTTAACATATCTGGAAGCATCCTTAAAAATGCTTAGCGAGTAATAACCAGAATGTAATACTTTATATGTCGTCCGCTTGTCAAAAAAGTGTCCCCCACATGGCCCATAATGGCATGCATGCATAATTTCTGCCATCTCGTCCTCTCGTACACATCGTCTAATAATAAGATATGGATTAGTGTCAAAGAGGTCATTATCAACCTAAGAATAGTTAGAGATCTGGACTATAATGCGGTGTTTCTCATGTGGGGACATGTGGTTTGGTAATTTCCCAATTGCTAAATAATTGGCAATGTATGCAAACCAAGGTGTTTGAGCAGACACAACAAATAAATGTTCATTAGGAAAACTATTGTCAACAGGTTTATCACCATCATCATGTTGAATACAATAGAGGAAATCTGCTACCAAATTTTCTCTACCATGTCAATCAACGACAGTGATATTAAATTCTTGTAATAGAAGAAGCCATTGGGTCACTCTACCATTGGTAATTGGTTTATTCATCAAGAATATGATGGAAGAATGGTCTGTATGCACAAAAAATTCATATCCTATAATGTAATGACGAAATTCATTAATGGCATAAACTACTGCCAAGAATTCTTTTTCAATGACAGTGTAATTCAGTTCGGCAGGAACTAAATTCTTGCTAACAAAGTAAATGGCATAAGATGCTTGGCCTTCTTTTTGGCCTAGGACTCCTCCTATGGTCGTATCAGAAGCATCAATGGATATATGGAAAGGAAGGGACCAGTCAAGACCCCTAAGTATTGGTGCCACTGATAATTTAGCTTTTAGGACTTTAAAAGCACTTTGACAGGATTCTGTCCATTGGAATTCTACATCCTTTGTAAGTAGCTTAAACATTGGTGCGGCTATTTTAGTGAAATTTTCAATAAAATGACGATAATGTCCTACATGGCCAATAAAGCTCCTTACCTCTTTTTGAGTTTTTGGAGAGGGAAGGCCAACAATTAATTCTATTTTAGCAGGATCTACCTTGATTCCTTGTGAAGAAACATGATGCCCCAAGACTATACCTTATGTTAATAACATATTACATTTTTCGTGACTAAGGGATAGGTTTGTTTCTTGATATCGGATCGGGACCTTCTCAAGGTTATCAAAGGCCTCTTGGAAGGTATTACCATAGGCTATAAAATCATCCATGTACACCTCTATACAATCATGTATAATATCAACAAAAATCCCTAAGACTGCTCGCCAAAAAGTGGCAGG
>LPNX010089736.1:131736-173930 GCA_001517045.1 Pseudotsuga menziesii | reverse complement strand
TCGATGCGTCGTAGGGCGGTAACGGAAGCTGCGCAGGGACACTAGGTAGACCAGGGCCAGCAAAATCTTTCTTGGCCGCCATGAATGTCTCTTTTTCTCTGTGGATATCAAATGCCGGACTTTTTTCAGGGGCCTTCCGAATTAGAGCTTCAACAGGGCGATTTGGTGGTTCCTGGATATGTGTCGTAAGTCCACTCCGAGTAACGACATTAATAGTCGCCACAGGGCGGGGCTCTACAGAAATCATCTGAAGGTTCTGAGTAGGAATAGTCGGTCGGGCCTGAATTTTAGCGATCAGCTGAGGGCACTGTTCGATCACATGATCAACGGCGCGGCAGTACCGACACGTCGTAGTTGGGTTCCGACAGTCGCGAGCCAAATGCCCGGCTTGGTTACAATTATAACAGATGATTTGGTTGCGGCCTCGCCCAGCCATGCCGCCACGCCCTCCAGGGGGGCCTCGGCCAGAGGCACCCCCTAGTAGCCATAACTGTCCGTAGGTGGGCCTTCCTTGTGCACCCTGTAGGCATCATAGGTGCGGCACTCCTCTTCCTTGTGACCGATAGATTTGCAAAATTTACAGTAGGAGGTCGCAGGTGCCTGCGCATACTTTTGCAGCAGGTAACAATGCTCAGGTCGATGTTGGCCGGACATTCTGCAAAGCTCACAATAAAGAACCTGTGGCGGAAAGGGGTTCGGCGTACCAGTCTGCAGGTACTTGGCTATTAGAGGGCACCGTTCCTTATCATGTCCTTCGGTCCGACATTGCGTACACCACCCGGTTTCGCCATCAGACTTGCCCTTTTTCATCTCGCGGAGTTCCAGTGCCATCGCAGCTAACTGCGCTTGGATTTGAGTAAGCCCAGAGTCATCTCCGGCAGGGGAAGTCTCGAGTTTCATAGCGATTTCTAGGGCCTCTGGCTGGTCAGCAACCTTCTGTTGCATGAGTGGCGTTCTGATATGCGGTAATAATGCAGCAATAAACCATTCCTTGTGCTGCGCAGGACTAATGGTAAAGCTGACCTGGTCCAATAGAACTTTGAATCTCTGATCAAATTCCCAGACTGATTCGCCGTGCCGCTGTTGAATCTCTTTGAGTTCGGTGATGCTCTGCGACTCCGATTTAGGTTTCTTAAATTCTTTGATTAGGGCCGCCTTGATCTCAGCCAACGTAGGGCTCTTGTTGCTAGAAAATTTCATGAACCAAGTTAGGGCTCTATCCCGAAAAGATGTAATCAGCTCCGCGGCGCGCACATCGGGATCGGTAATTTTTTTCGCGGTCCATACGGCGTCACAGAGGAACCAGAACTGATCTGGGTCTTCAGATCCCGTGCCTTTAAAAATGGGAAGTTTAATATCATCAACGAGGTGGGCCATGGAATTACGGGCAGTTTGGGGAAGGGGGCTGGCAGTAGAGGGGGGGGGTTTTGCGCAGGTGGGATGGCCTGTGGTCGGAATACTCGAACCTGGTTGACTCGCAGACTGCGGCGGAAGGTCAGGGGTAGCTGGCGAGTTTCCACGCCCAGGGTGGTGTGCGGAGTCTGATACTTGAGGCTTTACAGGGGTGGGCCCGATGAGCTGGCTTACGGGAGAGGAGCTAAAAGTCGGCTTATACCTTTTCCCGTTTCGCAGCAACCCGCGTTGCTCGTCCGAGAGAGTAGCACTTGCAACCATAGGTTAGTACAACTAAAGTAATAATCGGGTGCAACAGTAATATACCAATAATATTTTAACTTTTAAGCCTAGTAAATTCAAAACTTACCACAGAGATCGTTGAAAGATTGCCGTTCAGCGTCACGAAAAGAAGTACTTGTATCAATAGCAAACTCGGGGCAAACAGATCTCAGCAAACCAATGACTGATGGCCTTCGTCGAGGACCTCCAGAACATAGCCCTTATGGTACCAGGTAAACCCCTCACGAGCAGTTACTGAGTTCAACCGGCAACGGAACCAATTTGTTGGGCACTTGGGCAGACCCGGGTTAATGCTTTACTCGTCGCACCAACAAAAGACCCACTGTGTTGGCCCTTTCGGCAACAACCTGCGCGCAGGTTGCAGTCTCACCCGAAACAGCAATGGGGTGCCGCAGAATCAGGTTTCTGCATGCAGAGAGGGGTATTACTGTACCTTAGCCTTTCTAGATAACTACTAATTAACTTCTGATCAGCTTATCATTCATTCATATATATTTCACAGCATACTAAACAAACCAACTTGCATAACCCACTACAGGGAATTCACAGCGCAGCTTAGTAGTAACAGAGATCTTATATTATCAGATATATTCAATTAATGCATGGAAATAACAAAACAGGAACAACACAACAAAACCACAACACCAAATATAACGTGGTTCACCCCCAGTGTAGGGGCTACGTCCACAAACTGCGTTTTATTCCTCTTTCCTCAAAACCACAGTTTATCTGCGCACTTAGCTGCAGATTCCTTCTTCCTCTTGACAGCCGCGCACACAGCAGCAGGCTTCTGCGCACACAGCTGCAGACCTTTCTCACTTTCTTACAAAAACCCTCTGCACACACAGCTGCAGAGGTCGTCCACGCACACAGCTGGGACTTGTTCCTTCCTTACAAAATCCAACCTTACTTTACCTTGTCTTTCTTACAAAAAAAACCTAACCTCTCCATTTTCCATAAGCGCTTATTTATACTGCGCAGCTTTACAAAAACCATGGTCTTAAACCATGGGCACCCACAAAAACCCCTAAACCCTGGATTTAACCCATGGGTTTATTACAAAAAGAGAGAGTTTTGACTTACCCTGACACCCCTAAGACTATTTTGACCCAATGCTCCCTTTATAATTTAACCGCGGAGTTACCCCCTATGGGGTATGCGCTCCAACAAAGAGTTATATCTCCATTCTGTGTATTTCTCCTCTATGCCTTCTATTACAAATATTAAAGATGAGTTTCTAGTTGGTGATCATAGTGATCCTTCTCTAGAAGATTGTTTTTCTTCACATGAGAGTATTGGTTTGAAATATGGTCAAGGAGAAGTTTGGAAGTCAAGTGAATATCTCTCATTTCTTCAAACTCTTTTGCTTCCTATGTATTCCTACACCATGACTAGTAGATTTGCTTCAAATTCATTTGAAGATGGAGAAGCCTTTACTATCACATTGGTGCATTTGGGACTCTTGTTCCACCTTCTTTGAGCTAATTACAAACTTCTTTTGAATTTGATGCTTCAAGAGCCTTATGATTCACTTGGAGTCACTTATTCTCAAGCACTTCAAGTCTCTTTTGGACATGGAACCCCGGTTGGTTCGAAGTTCAAGTCTAAAGAGAAGCCTCTGCTCTCCTATCAGCGCATTTCATTTGTTCCACATGGTCCCAAGATTCATCATGTAGCTGTAGACATTATTGAGTTGGTTCAGCACATTCCACTTCTTCCCAAGAATAATATTCCTTCGGACATATTCATTTAGTTTGGAATGTATACAAATTTTAGTTTCTCTTTCATTTTTGTTTTTTAGGGAGGATTTTCCCCATGTGGTTTTACCTCTTTCCTTGGTTCATATGGATCAATAATGTAAAGGGTGACCATAATACTTATTGCTTGGGCCCTCAATAATTTCTCACGAACATTTTTTCTTAAGGGGGGAGTTGGAACATATTTCCCATCTATACCTTGGTTAATAATCTTTGCATCAGGTTCCAAGTGTTTAGTGTAAGTTGGTCCATGTGAAAATGGTTCTAGTTCCTAGTCCAGTGTTTTGGATCCTAATTTGTCCACATTTGACCCACTTAGACTAGTGTTTATGCCATAAATCCTTGATTTCCCACTTACCCACCCTTTTCCTTGCTCTATGGAGTCAATGTCCCTCTCTATGCTACATTTATGGGGTATTTATTGCAATTCCTTGTTTTAAGGATATTGGGTGTGCCCTCTTGAGGATTTGGTCAATTTGCTCATTAATGGACACTACCAAGTCACTAAACCACCTCAAGTGCTCTCATGATGTTTCCTTTCACACTTGTTGACTAATCTAACCACTTCATGGTACATGTAGGTTCATTTCACCTCATTATCGCCACTACTTGGAGTTACACTTGGAATAATGTCATGGATTGCGGAATTAGTCAAGATAATACAACATTAATGTGAGCCACTCAACTCTCCACTAAGCCTCTTGATTTTGTATCTTGAGAGAAAACATATTGTACTCATCTTAGTGAATAATACACAATGGAAGTTCAATACACTTGAGTGATTTTACTCTTGTGTTCTACTTAATATTTTCTTCATATTTCTTATATTTTCCTGTCTTTCTCTTCAGTAAATTCTAAGTGAATCTTTCTCTAGTAAATATAGATCTAGTTGGGGATTGCACATGATTCAAAGCATACTGTTGTGATGTTGTGCATTCCCAAATTTAACAACACCCAACATTTTTAAAAGTTTGTTTTCTTGTTTCCATATGTCATGGACGATATTATCACTTGGAATTTCCTATATTTTACAAAGCTACAATCAAATAAAAAATATAAACGTACATTAGCATAAAGAATGCTTAAATTTTATCTCCATTTCTGATTGTGTGACAGTATTTGTCAAAATATAGGGGAATTAATGGTTAGTTACCTCAATAGTTATAAGAAACATTCATTTGACACAATAAACATTTCTTTCAAGTTGTACAATAACAATGGTGTCCCTAGTTAGGTATACCTTAACCCATGTCTAAACGGGGGGGTGTTGACGATAGATTTTAGAATTTAAAAGAAGGTATAGGTATAGGTGATATGATTATCACCTCCAAGCTCATATTTCTAGAATTATTTAATAACATTCTCTCCATGGAATCGATATCCCATAATAAATCATCCATACCAATATCATTGTTTTCACTCCCGTCATGCGAATAACCAATGTTACTATAGATGTTATGAATTGGTGAGTCAAGATATAGTGGTAATTCATTAGGTGGTTAATAAAACTATGAATCTATGATTCCTCTATGTTCTATCTTCATTTATCATCCTTCTCTTGAGTTGACATCATAATGGAGTGAAATGGTATATGATAGACATGGAACACATTATCTTAATCTTTATTGCCAAAATATTGAGCATTAAATCAATGATATTAGTAATTATGCATTTAATATGTTCACACATTAGACCAAAAAATTATTATAAGCATGAAACAATTTTCCAATAAACTTGCAACCAACCAAAAATGTCCAATGAAGAAAGAAATTAAAATTAATTTCTTTGAAAATCAAAAAAATCAATTAGTCAATGATATTTTTCTTACACCCCAAGAGGATGCCTAAAGGTAGGGCCCAATGAAATCCATCTATGATGAGTATTTTGTGGTATACAAAAAAATTAGTTAGTAATAAATCATCGCTAGGAGACATACTACGTATTGCATGCACAACAACAAATCTCGGTGCTTCCTTTTCATAAAGAACTATTTTCCATTGGAGTGTTCCTTAAATGAATAATTTGTGTTGCACAATGAGCACTATAACCATTTATGAAACTTGCAATGTTTCCATGAGTGGGTGGATGACCATCAATATATAACAAGTTTTTCCTATAAAATTTTCCAAATGCATAACCATTCATGCACATATGATACATGAAAATGTTGTATGTTTGTGTTAGCAATATTCAAGTAATCAGGTTGAGTATAAAGAGGACCACAAATTCCATAAGTGCTAATCACTTTTTGGAGAAACAAAAGCATGTGAAACGATTAATAACTAAATATTCCCATCATCTATTTTGAGACTTCCCAGTCATGTCGTTAATACCACAAAAGAATAATTTAGTCCTGACATTGAGAACATGCAAGGAACATGGAAAATTGGCATACAAATAATGATTGTAATAGGATTGGTATTTAATTTTGAAATGGATAGGAAGAGAGAAGTCATCAGTACCCTCAAACAATTGAACCAACCTTAGTGTGTACTTAGACATTTTTTCTCTTATCTTGAACAACTTTTTGGATCTCTTAATTGATGTTTGGGTAGTCAATTTTGAATGAAACACAATTGGTTTGACCTCCAACATTTCAAAAAGGGAGCATATGTAAGTGTTCCCACGTGTTTTCTAGATCACCTATTTATCCCTTATAATACTGGGAGGAATCAAACAATCAAATTAGGGTAGTTAGTGATTTAACATAATGGGGCAATTTGGCATTCTGAGGCTTCACCTTCAAACCTTTAAATTTTTAATAACCACATGCTATTGGGTTTTCATAAAATACATCCATATCATGGTGAAGTACCATTGGAATAGGATGGTTATTAGAAGATATCATGTTAGAGTTGGTGGATTAAAGTGGATCCTATTTTCATCAACCATCTACCTATAATATATTTTTTTGGATAATATCATGTAGTATTTTTTTATAAATTGGACTAATCGAACATCTTATGCATCCCATATTAATCCATAGTTGATCAATTGCATGTGAAAATGTAGTATATATTCAATCAAGTAATTAAACTATAAATAATGATTAGGTTACTCTAAACGGAGAAGGAGAACTTAGTAAACTTGGAACAATGAGGAATGAGAAATATAAACAATCAACCATTTGATATTACCATTTTTTTCCTGCATTTGAGACAAAACCACAATAAATGTGTGTTTTCACTTTTAAAATAAATTTTGGGAAGCATGTAACATTTTAATTTCAAATAGACTTTAGAAGTTGTTGTTTGTAAGTAGTTGGTGAATTTATTTTACATAGTCACATCGGTCTAATTGTTTATAATAGAAACATGAGTGTTCTCGATTTTATTACATTCTAAAAATATACCTTCATATGCCAATATCTCTGCAAAAGGAAACTTATGTAAAGTACTATTTGTTAAGGTTTACATTTCCATTTTTGCTAAACGTTGTCAGTCTAGTGAGTTTGCTATAATATAATTCACCAATATGCTTAAAAATTACACACGGGAACTTTGTTAAATGTTTTTTAATATATAATGTGTTTTTCATCAATGTGCTAAAAAAATGAAATCAAAAAAAGAGTGGTATTTTCATTTTATAAGAGTTAAATGAAACCCTAATTCATTGGTGTGTTAAAATTTAAAAATGATACCTATGCAAGAGACATTTACCAAGTAGTAGTGGATATATCTTTTGAAGACAAGAATTTGTAAAGGGTCAATGCAGAGAACAAATATCAAGTATGTAACTTCATTCTCTTCACATAAACAAATTTCCCCTTTATTGATTCACAAATTCTTGAAATTTTTATTTTTTTTCCTATCCATATTTATTGTTCATTTCAAAAAAATAGAAGGGTTTCAACCTCACTTTCAATGTTCCAAACCCTTTATTTGTTGTTTCTTCTCTTTAGTTTTTTGTTGACAAAAACCATTTCAATAGTAGTTTAGTTATCTTACCCTTGCATATTGATATTTTGTTTTTGGGGTTATTTGGGTAGTTTTTGGCCTCTATGATTTTTTTATGTAAATATTTTTTTAATGGATTAGGGATCCTAATTTCCTTGGATTCCAAAGCCTATCTATATTATTTTAAAAATATGTTTTCAAGTTTTACAGTGCACATCATACAATCGAGATGTGCCAATCCATTTAGTGTTGTAAAGTGCACTGCTTGGCACAATAACCCGCAAGTGCATTAGTGTGATGATTTTTTGTAGTTGTGAATTAGGGTACATGGTAATCCGTATAGGAATAAATGAAATAATGTGCGTTAGTGCATATTGTGCACAAGGGTGCATTATTATATACAGTGCACCACAAAACTTGAAATGGTTTTTGGTTGAAATTATTGCATTATTATATACAATGCACCACAAAACTTGAAATGGTTTTTGGTTGAAATTATTTACCTTGTAAAAATATATCATAATTTGCATATTTCACTACATGGGTCTTTTATTGATGGAATATGGATGATAAAATATTAACAAGAAGATAAAACTACAACAATGAGTGTGAGGAAACCATGTCCCCATAAAAGAACAAGGTAATTAACTTGAAGTTCTAAATAAAATTAATATATTTGAATTATCTCTAGATTTAAATGTTGTGTATTCGTTAGCATGTATCATGTAGATTAAAAACTTTAAAAAAAATTGATAAGATTGTTCAAAATTTCAATGGAAAAGAGCATAAAAATTGTATGGAAATGTTGAAAATAAGGGAATTAGGTGAACTAAAAGGTGATCAATATTAATTTTTCTATTGAATTTTATTAAGAATATACTTATTAACAATAATATATAACTTGTTCCAAACATTCAATTTAGAATATGTTGAATGTTGTATAGGTAATAACAATGAGGGAACATAAGTCCCTTTATTGTAGGATCCTATTTGTCCCTATTGACGGGTAAACATAATTGACTAGTTAGTCAGGTCAGGTCGACTAATTGAGGTAGTTAAGGAGGTTATAATTGCCTCCTTGATTGTAAATGTATATAAATGCTTGTATTTGATCATAAAGAAAACAGTTGTTTTTTAATTATTTGCATGTATTACAAACTACTCATTCTTGGTTCCACTACTAGTTGTCCCTTCTTGTCTTCTTCTATGTGGGTGTGCTTGTATATTGTTGTGTTGTATAATATGTCTATTATGCATACTATTGGTAATTATTTCTGTGTAATCCCCACGGGGACTTCACTTAGTGAACCTCTCACATAGCACGTGTGATCATGGGATATTAAAGAATACCCTTAATTTCTAGAGATATTGACCCAAACTCTTTTTGTTGAACCCCCCTCCCAATACTTAAAACCTCCTCCCCACCCCTTTTTATACCTTAATCTTTATAAACCACCCTACCCACCCCCACCTTAAACCCCTCACCCCCCAATACCTGCAATATATTGGTTCAATTTTTGATAATTTTAAAAACCACAATATGAACTAACGTGATAGGATATTGGTCAACAAGTGAAGCCCCTGTGGTAATCCCATAGATTACAACATTGGTTTCCTTTCTTATAGTACATTACTTGGGCCATGTATAATAGCATAGACATGCATAGATGTTGAATGAGCAAGAGATTCAAGAATGGTGCCATACAAAATTTTGGAACTACTTAAAAAATTATGCCTGGAGAAACCGAAAAACAATTGTAGAAACAAGAGCCTTATTTTTCACATAAACACATGAAAGAGTCCTAGGATCTATTCGCTGAGAGATAGAAAATTTGTTCGATAGCCTTGTTGATTAACAAGACAACTAAAGATAAGAAACGTCTATTAAAATTAAACAACATTGGTTGAATGAATCTATACAAGTGGGTACAACTAGTTGTCCCTTCTTGTCTTCTTCTATGTGGGTGTGCTTGTATATTGTTGTGTTGTATAATATGTCTATTATGCATACTATTGGTAATTATTTCTGTGTAATCCCATAGATTACAACATTGGTTTCATTTCTTATAGTACATTACTTGGGCCATGTATAATAGCATAGACATGCATAGATGTTGAATGAGCAAGAGATTCAAGAATGGTGGCATACAAAATTTTGGAACTACTTAAAAAATTATGTCTGGAGAAACCGAATAACAATTGTAGAAACAAGAGCCTTATTTTTCACATAAACACATGAAAGAGTCCTAGGATCTATTCGTTGAGAGATAGAAAATTTGTTCGATAGCCTTGTTGATTAACAAAACAACCAAAGATAAGAAACGTCTATTAAAATTAAACAACATTGGTTGAATGAATCTATACAAGTGGGTACAACAAATTTCCAATGTTTTTTTGTGAATAGAAAGCATATGAAGAGAGAATATATATGGATAGAATTAAAATAAGGTTTTATCATGACTTTCATGAAAAAATCATTTTCATTGTACCATTATTACTTCACAATTTCTTCATAGACAAATGTGTCGGCCATATAGTAGAAGTGTGACCTCTAATTCACACTCTGCTTACAACCAATTGGGGAAGAAAAAAAAAAGATGGAATAATTCTTGAGAAAATCATTATGATGGCTACCATTGTTTATCACAAGTAAAATCAAGGTAGATGATGGGGGGGAATAAAACCATGAGATTCATTGAACAATAAGATCCCTATTCAGCTCAAAGAGGAAGAATACCATGTAGAGTAATGATGCATATAAAAGTGTCATCTCATGAACAATAATATGCACTTGATGAAGAAACCAAGAAGAGATCACAAAGAAGGATTGATGGGTACAAACACATGCATGGATTGAAAAAATTGGAGAGAGAGAAAATGTAGAAAAGGAGAGTATAAATGTGGGAATCTATAAAGATGCGCTAACCAAATTCACTAGAGAAAGGCACAAAGATTTGAGTTTATAGTGTACCAACCCTACCTAAGTATCATGTGGATCGAATAGGTGTAGAAGAGGAGCCATGTAAATATGATAGTTATAGATAGACTAATTCATGAGGATTAATGGTTTTATGATCAAATAATCATATTTGACTTGAGGAATGTTTGACTAGGTGTTGAAGAGGAAGTTGTCATGATGGTTCCTAGTTTGGAAGGATAATTGAAAATGGTCAAAAGAATCCTTAAGGCTCTACACATATCAAAAGATGAAATGGAAAATGATGATTCTCCTCCTTTGAACTCTCCCAAAACAAATTGATTCAAAGTTAACCAAATTTTAAGGCATTGTTTACATATAGAATGCTGTGCTTCATCAATATGGAGTTAACTGTATTAAAATGGACAAATACTAGTCAATAATATCATGCTTTAAATATTAGAAAGGAATAGGAATTAGTTAAGTATCAACCCCCCAAATTTTCAGAATAATTTATTTATTCAATATGAGGATATCATGGAAATCCCCCCCTTCAAAATTTAATATTTGAAGAAAGTCAAACAATAAAAAGAAAAAGGTGCATTCAGAAGACATGATTAGGAATTAATGGTTTCAATTAATGTAGAGATAAGTATTTTTAGATATAGGACCTTGGAGTGAATGAGCAAAGAAAATAAAATTCAAGTCAAACTATAGCAGACGAAGATATGATTCAGTTAACTCCCATGATTTAATCAAGTCATATGATCTAGTCAACTCATGTGATCCATTTGAATCCGTTAATTGATTCAAACTTATTGAAGCAATTGACTCAATAAAAATCATTGAATAATAATCAACCACCATCTCTACCACCTCCTATAAAGTTTATCAGTTCTACAAAAATGCTTTACATTATCATTGGGAATATTCCTCTTTATGAAGGGGCAGAAGATCCAAAGCGACACTAGTTCATTTGTGAGAGTATATGTATTCTCAAGTTGTCTCATATGAAGCAAAACAAATGGCATAATTCACATGATAAATAAGGAAAAGAGTGCTCACATGGTTCATGAAATACACAGACATCCAAGCCAAAACCAAATATGAAATCAAACAAGCATTATTCTGATTTTTTAGAACCTGGGATGTAAGCACTTGGATTCATACAGGATCAAACAAATAAAACAAATTCTAAGAGAATCAGTAAGAGATTATGATAAAAAAATTAAGTATTTGATAAGTCAAATCCCATACATAATTGACATTGAAATCCTAGTTTAGTTGTTCATTTCTATATTATTATAAATAATAAGGGACCATATACAAATTCATGAGATCAAAACATATGAATAATTCCGTTATAAAATCATAAAAAAAAAGAATCTGATGATGATTGTCCAACCATATTGACAGGTAGACAACAAGAAGAGAAATTGAAATTATGAAAAGATCCATATGATAGCTTTCCTTAAAGAGATCCCACTTTTGGTGCACCATATGTAAGAATGATTGGAATACCAGGGATGACTACAAATATAAATAATTGACTGAGAGATGCCAAGATGTTCAGGTTGTTGATGTATTTGTAACTTCGGAATGTATTCATCTATGTATCTTATGTATTGTAACCCGATGTTTATTCCGAGATGTATCTATTATGTATTTGAGTCATGTTGTCATGCCCCGATGTTCCGATCGGGAGGATCAAGAATGTAAACAAGTCATGTCAAGTCATAGTGGGTAACCCTCCGATTGTGTAACGGTTAAAGTCCCCGCAGTTTCGGGGCACCAGGGTTATTAGACTCTCCTAGTATAGGTCAGCCCTAGTAGGGTATTAGTCATGTCGGGATTAGTATAAATAGAGAGCTGGGATCTCTATTTAGCAAACCTCACTCACACACTCAAGTGTAGCTCATAGTTAAGGAAGGAGAAGACACTGGGGATAGACAAGAATAAGATTACTACTGTCGGGAGTGCATCTTATTGTTTTGTGGTTTTACATCTTGTGTTGATTCTATCTCTGAGGAAGTTGCGGGGTTTTCTCCATTTATGGTTTCCCCGATAAAAAACACTGTGTTCATTGTCTCTTGTGTTTGATTGTTGTACTTGTTATTCTCTCAATAAAGATCCTAACATAATTCTAGCTTAATGTTGAAAAACTAACATGATATCAGAGCTAACCTGAGAAGAAGACACTGTGTAGCCACGGGAACTAGGGCTTCCTAGTTTGTGGATCTTCCTCCATATATTTTCAGCAAAAGTAAGGTGGAACAACTCTCCTCCTTAGGGCGCATCTTTCTGTCGAAGCAGAATCCAATTCTGAGGTTTTTCAGTTTTGGAACTGTCACTACTATCGAAAATTAGGGCTTTTCACAGAAGAGGAATTTTTCAGTGAGCCCAGGCCTGGATTGATCTCCTCCCCAAAATCGAATTTAGGGACAAATTTCAAGGCATTTGGGTAGACAAAACTTTGGAAAATCAAAACCCTAATTTGCTCCTGAACCAGCTCTGCAGGATTTCAGCTCAAGTTTCAAATCCGACATCTTGAACCTGGTAAGATCTAAAATCTTTTGTATTTCCATTTGAGGTTCTCATTTAAGATGTCTCATCATACCAAGCTTGATGAAAAGCTTGAGGGAGTTGAAAACTTCCGAGCTTGAAAGTATAGGATCTCCTTGGTCCTGGAAGAAAATGAATTAGACTCCTACATTCATGAGGAGGTTCTAGTTCCAGAGGGAGATGAGGAAAAATCCTTACATAAGAAGAAGATGGTTATGGAAAAGAGGATCATTGCTGATTCTATCAAGGATCACCTTATCCCACAGGTGTCCTCTCTCAAGACACCTAAAGCTATGTTTGATGCCCTAACCAAATTGTTTGAAGGGAAGAACATCAATCGGAAGATGACCTTGAGAAACCAACTGAAGAATGTGAAGATTCAGAATGCAGAAACAATCCATTCTTACTTCACAAGAGTTTCTCAAATCAATGAGCAACTAGAAGCAGTTGATGAAGAAGTGGAAAATGCAGAGAATGTAATGACTACATTGAATGGCCTTCCTAGGTCATGGGATTCTTTCATCAAAGGAATCTATTCTAGGAAGAAGTTAGTCAAGTTCAACAGACTATGGGAAGAGTGCTCTCAAGAAGAAGCTCACATAGCAGCCCGAGAAGAGAAGATTGGAAGTGAATACCAAGCTCTTACGGTACACTCCAAGTCAAGCAAGAGAAAATCTCATGGTTCTAGAGGTAACCACTTTCACAAAGATAATACTAGAAGATATGTATCTAGGATCATATGCTATACTTGTGATTAAGCAGGACACTATGCAAGGAATTGTCCTAACAAACAGAAGATAGTAAAGAAGAGCAACAAAAGAAGACATCATGCTCATGCTGCAGAGGATTATGAACCATCCAGGAAGAGATCCAGATATGAAAGTGAAGATTCTTCAAGCGAGGATGAATATGTTCTGATTTCATCTCTCATAGGTAACATTACTCATGGTAGTGATGATTGGCTTATAGATAGTGGGGCTTCCAAACATATGACTGGATTCAAGGAATCCTTTGTTAGACTATGAGAACATGAATCACCTCACAAGGTAAAGCGAGGAGATGACTACCAATATCCAATAAAAGGTAGTGGGGAATCTTCATACAAGTTAGACTCTGGAAAATCTATAACAATGAAAGAAGTATTGTTTGTGCCAGGACTCAATAAGAACCTTCTCTCCATATCAGCATTAGATGCAAAAGGAATGCGAGTTGCATTCATAGATGGTCAAGTCATCATGTGGCCAAAAGGAAAGACTATCGATGATGCGGCAGTGATTGGAGAACAAGAAGGAGGATTGTACAAATTAAAGGGCCATCCAGAACAAGCCTTGGTCCATGACACAGTAGAGCCAAGTGAACTTTGGCATAGAAGGCTTTCACATGTGCATTACAGAGCACTACCTATTGCAAGAAAAGTTGTCGAAGGTCTTCCAGAAATTCAAGCAAAACATGATGGGGTCTGCAAAGGATGTGCGAAAGGAAAGAATACAAAGAAGACATTTCCAAGTAGTGAAAGCAAAGCAAAAGGAATCTTGGAAATCATCCACTCCGATGTATGCGGTCCTATGTCATCAATCTCTCTAAGCGGGTATGCATATTATGTTTCTTTTATTGATGACTTTTCTAGGAAGACATGGGTTTACTTCATGAAGAAAAAAGGCGAAGTATTTAGTAAGTTCAAAGAATTCAAAGCCTTGATCAAAAACCATACTGAAAAGAAGATCAAGACCATTCAATCAGATAATGGCAGAGAATTCACTTCAAATGAATTCAAAGAGCTATGCAAAGAATCAGGGATTAAGAGGGAGTTTTCCACTCCTTATAATCCACAATAGAATGGGGTTGTAGAACGAAAGAATAGAACTATCATGGAAGCTACAAAAGCAATGCTTCATGATCAAGACCTTCCTATGCATCTTTGGGTGGAAGCTACTAGAACAGCGGTGTATGTACAGAACCGTACTCCACATAGAGTAATCGAGAACAAAACTCTTGAAGAAGTCTTCTTCGGCAAGAAACCAGAAGTCAGCCATCTCAGAATATTCGGCTATACTGTGTACATCCACATTCCAAAAGAGAAGAGGACTAGATTAGATCCTTCAGGAAAGAAGGGTATATTTGTGGGATACTCTGAAAGCTTGAAGGCTTATAGAATATATTTCCCAAGATATAAGAAGATTGACATCAGCAAGCATGTGACTTTTGATGAAGACACAGCTTACAACAAATCCAGAAAGAGACCTAATAAAGAACTTGAAGAAGCAGAAGCACCCAAAATTCATGATACAACCATGAATGAAGAAACTCGAGAAGAAGATCGAGAATTTGAAGAACCACAAAGACCTGTAGATCCACCTCTGGAGAAGAATCCTCATAAGAGGAAACCTGCTTGGGTATGAGAACTTATCAAAGGTGCAGAAAGATATGGGGCTCCAGAAGAGAATCATAGAGAAAGAAAGAGGACCAGATCCTGTTCTGGGTATGTAGCCTTACTATGTGATTTTATTGATAAATAACCTTCCAATTATGAGGAAGCGGCAGAACAAAAAGAATGGAAGGATGCTATGATCAAAGAGTACCAATCGATCATGAAGAATGATGTTTGGGATGTTGTCCCAAGACCAGATAGGAAGTTAGTTGTAACTTCCAAATGGATCTACAAGATCAAACATGCTGCAGATGGTAGCATTGAAAAGTATAAGGCAATACTTGTAGCTCGAGGTTTCTCTCAGAAAGACGGAATAGACTATGAAGAGACCTTTGCACCTGTAGCTAGATACACTTCCATCAGATCAGTACTTGCTCTGGCTATAGTGATGAAATGGAAGATACCCCAGATGGATGTCAAGACTGCTTTCTTGAATGGTGTAGTGGAAGAGGAAGTGTATGTAGAACAACCACTCATTTTTGAGACACATGACAGGGAGTCTCATGTATATAGATTGAAGAAATCCCTGTACGGTTTGAAACAGGCACCCAGGACATGGTACGGTAGAATTGATATCTTTCTATCCAGTTTGGGCTTTACCAAGAGTAAATCAGATTCCAACCTTTACTATAAGGTTGAAGATGGCAACCCAGTGATTCTTCTACTATATGTAGATGATCTGTTTGTGACAGGTATGGATGGGTTGATTACCGATACAAAGAGAAAGCTTGCTTCCAAGTTCAAGATAAAGGACTTGGGTATGATGCATTAATTTCTAGGTATGGAGGTATGGCAGAGTGCAAATGGAATCTTCCTTGGACAAGGGAAGTATGTAGTAGAGATCCTGAAGCTATTGAATGATTCTTCTTTAGAGACAGTTGATGCTACGATGTATCGTCAGATGATTGGGTCATTGATGTACCTGACGAACACGAGACCAGACATTTGCTTTGCTATGAATAGCTTGAGCCAATTCTTGACAGATCCGAGAAATGTTCACTTGATTGCTGCAAAGCATATTCTGAGGTACTTGAGGGGTTCAATTGATTATAGGCTCAAGTATGATATGAATCAAAAGATTAACCTAGAGGGTTATGTTGATTCAGATTGGGCAGGCAGTGCCATCGATAGGAAGAGAACTTCAGGATGTTGCTTCAGTATGGGATAAGGTGTGATCTCTTGGTTTAGCAGGAAGCAATCCTGTGTGGCACTGAGTACAGTTGAAGTAGAGTATGTCACAGCTTGTTCATCTAGTTGTGAGGCAATATATCTGTGGAAGATACTATCCGATATATTTGATCTCCAGTTGGATGCTACTTGTATACACTGTGACAATCAGAGTTGCGTGAAGTTGTCAGAGAATCCAGTGTTCCATGACAAGTCAAAGAATATCGAGATCAAGTATCACTATATCAGGGATATGGTGCAGAGGGGAGTAGTGAAGCTCCAATATGTTTCCATGGAGGAACAGATAGCTGATGTGTTGACGAAGCCATTAGCCAGAGTGAAGTTCGAGTACTTCAGGGAGAAGCTTGGTGTTCTCCAGATCGAAGTTTCCTCCAAGGGAAAGTGATGAGTCCCAAAGCCATTCTGATGAGCAGGTCAGATATAAGGGCTGAGCCATTTTGTTCATGGTGAGAGGATTTGGTTCCTCCCATGTTAGATGTGAGTGCTGGCCATTCTGTCGAGTAGGACAGATGTAAGGGCTACCACCATTCTGATGAGCAGGCCATATGTAAGGGTAGAGCCATTCTGTTCATGGCTAAAGGATTTGGTTCCTCCCATGTCAGATGTGAGTGCTGGCCATTCTGTCGAGTAGGACAGATGTAAGGTCTACCACCATTCTGACGAGCAGGTCAAATGTAAGGGCAAAGCCATTCTATTCATGGCTAAAGGATTTGGTTCCTCCCATGTCAGATGTGAGTGCTGGACATTCTGTCGAGTAGGACAGATGTAAGGGCTACTGCCATTCTGACAAGTGGGTCAGATGTGAGTGTTGGCCATTCTAATGTAGGATGAGCTCCTACATAGATATAAGGGCTATCGCCTTTCTGACGAGTAGGTCAGATGTGAGTGTTGGCCATTCTGATGTGACTGTAGGATTAGGTCCTATATGATCAGATATAAGGGCTACCACCTTTCTGACGAGCAAGCCAGATGTGAGTGCTGGCCATTCTGACGAGTAGGTCAGATATAAGGGCTACCAAAGACCTACAAGGAGGTAGGAATACACCCACCATGAAAGAAGGCTGGCTCTATATAACTTCCTATGACGAGATAGCACATGAATGATGATGACCAGGTGAGATCCAGATCGAGCTATGATCCAGATCCAGTTATGATGACTCTAAGAGATCTAGATCAAGTGATGATCCAGATCCAGCAGTGATGATCCAGATCAAGAGATGATCCAGATCCATATCCAGATCAAATGATGATCCAGATCCAGTCTAACAATGATGATCCAGATCCAGTGATGATGTTCCATGATGATCCAGATCAACAGATGATCCAGATCGAGAGATGATCCAAATCCCGTGATGATGTCCCATGATGATCTAGATCGAGAGATGATCCAGATTCGAAGGATGAATATGACTTGAAGACTCAGAAGACTCAAGATGCAGATGACAAAATGATCCAATTGATACAGAGAAGAAGACCAGTGCTGAAAATTGTGTCGAAAGACTACCTTCCTAGTTAAGAGGGAGTGTTGATGTATTTGTAACTTCGGAATGTATTCATCTATGTATCTTATGTATTGTAACCCGATGTTTATTCCAGGATGTATCTATTATGTATTTGAGTCATGTTGTCATGCCCCGATGTTCTGATCGGGAGGATCAATAATGTAAACAAGTCATGTCAAGTCATAGTGGGTAACCCTCTGATTGTGTAAGGGTTAAAGTCCCCATAGTTCCGTGGCATTAGGGTTATGAGACTCTCCTACTAGAGGTCAGCCCTAGTAGGGTATTAGTCATGTCGGGATTAGTATAAATAGAGAGCTGGGATCTCTATTTAGCACACATCACTCACACACTCAAGTGCAGCGCATAGTTGAGGAAGGAGAAGACACTGGGGCTAGACAAGAAGAAGATTACTGCTGTCGGGAGTGCATCTTACTATTTTGAGGTTTTACATCTTGTGCTGATTCTATCTCTGAGGAAGTTGTGGGGTTTTCTCCATTTATGGTTTCCCCGATCAAAAACACTGTGTTCATTGTCTCTTTTGTTTGATTGTTGTACTTGTTATTCTCTCGGTAAAGATCCTAACATAATGCTAGCTTAATGCCGAAAAACTAACACATGTGGTACACACTTATTGTTATTGTGAAATTTGTGAAGGTGTGTCGAACTACTCCACACAGGACTATCTACACAATTTAAAGAATGAAGAGTCTTCTCATAACACAGTTGAATTTCAAATCAATGGTAAAATGATAAAAGCATAAAAATAAAGGCTATGGAGGAAAAGAGAGAGGAGGATATGGAGTTTGTGGTCGATATGGAGGAAGAGGATGTCAACATGGTAGTCAAGGAATATTTGAAAGAATATATTACTTTGTATGATATAAGGAAGACCACTTAAGTCCAAACCTCTAAATTATTGAATAGAATTGAAACTATACACTAAGTGTGGAGGTCATGGATCATTATTTAAAATATTTCCCTATTATTCTTGAAAAGATAATGAATAAAGAGAATGTAAACCTGTTGCAGAACATTCCTAAACATAAATCCCTATATTCAAAGAACTTGTATGTAGTTATAAGATATGTACCTAAAAACAATGAAAATATATCTCATCAAAGCAGTATGAAAGGGAGAGAACGATATCTAAATCCAAGTGAATAATTACAAATATTTAAAGAATCAATAAACTTGTTCGATAAGTTATCCAAAGAAGAAGAAATGAAAAATTACAGAAAGAACCATAATTAACTAGAAGAAAACAACTGTGCTCAAGGGTCTCTTAACCTGTTGAGCAAAGAAGAATCTATCACCCAACTCCTAGATCTAATGGATATCTTAAGGAGTTAAAAAGGATAATGGAAAATTATAAAAAACCTATGTCACTTAAACTAGCAGTGACAAAAGAATTCAAGATTTCAACCCATAGGTTTACTTGGAAATATGAAGTTATTTTACCCAAGATTTCATAGTTGATTTCATATCATAAGTAAATATTCTACCAAAAGACACATGGATTAGATCGAGGAGACCTAATCTCATTAGATCAAGGAATTTTCTGAAACTAGTAGATCAAATATCTGTGATGCCCAAAGTATTACCAAGAAATGATAAAATAACTATTATAGGAGTTACAAAAAAAATTAAACTTTGAGGTGATCAAATTGACATAAGGGATGATATCATATATAGTTATGGTCAGTCACCTATGGGAAAAAAATGAAAGAGACAATATCCCTACAAAAATATAGAATTAAACTAAAAGGGGATGTAAAAGAATAATTATTCCCTTGAACCATAAGAAGTAAATCCCTAGTTAGTGTTGTGTGATGAGGATGCAAACATTCAAAAAATCTACCAGGTGATACAAGGTAATGAATATTGTGTCGAACCAAAGAATCAAGGAGAATTGCATTTGGGAACACCACTCTCAATTAGACAAAACTCTAACACCTAATTATATGAATGGTAGATGGATAATTATGAAGAAAGATCAAGAGACTAATGGAATATAGAATCCATACCTAAAAATAGTTTCAAAACATGCTTTTTCATCTAATCAATATCAATAATTGAAGAAAATAAAATCCAATAATACCCCAACTTGATACTAACATACATAGAATTGACTTGCTTACCGACATTGAGGTACAAAGAAAGGAATTCCCCTCTTTCCCATGTAGACGAGGTGTCAAAAAATGTGGGATAGAAAGGTTGATTTCAAACCCTCGTTAGCTATATACAAGTGAAGTGGCTCATTGGTGGGGTGTGCATGCCACATGACTTCAAATATGGACTGCAACAACCACTTACTTTGTCAAAATATTTGGTGGAAATAAACTTGCAATGGAAACTCAAATTGTCAAGTTTAAACCTGATTATGGTTCATACCTTGAAAAACGAAGGTTGATCCAAGAAGCCCTTCAATCCTCTTCTTGCTCCTCTTGTTCCTCTTGCTCCAAAAGACCTGCAAAACGAATTATACCTTCCTCAAACCAATATGACCACATATAAAGCAATGATAATCAAATAAACATGAAATAATAATATGGTTAACATCATAATATGATCATAAACAGAGATTCAATCACACATTGAACAATGATTTGGGAAGAAGAAAGACATCAAATATTTATTAATATTGAAAAAATTACAAGTATACCTTCTCTTCAAGTTCGGCACCTCACGAAACCTTGATTTGGTTCTACTGCTTCTCTTCTCCAAGGAACTCAACCTCCAAGCTCTGCAACACAAGGGGATGATCACTAGGGCAAACGTGTGGGTAAAGAGAGTCCCGATTCCTCCAGCATAATGATGCAAATATTCAAGTCTCCTCTCATGGACCTCCCTACCTCTATTTATATGCTTAATGAAGAGTTAGGGTCGAAGACAAAGTAGTTACAACTGAAGGAGTCAGTTGCGTAACTTCCCATGCCCAAATTTCAAAATACGTATTTTTTTGACATTTTCAAGAGGCGTACGTGGGTTGCAGAGACAACAGTTGCGTACACGAGGAGGTATACGCGGGTTGCAATGTAGAAAGTCACATATTTAAGGCGTACATGACTATTATATATAGCAACTCGCGTACGTACACGTCTTTCCTTAAGGAAATTCACGTACACATCAAAAACTCATTTTTAGGGTATTTCTAGGAATTTTCAGACTTTGGTGTCTTATGGAAAGTTTTAGCTAACCGAAATAACTTTCCAATGGTGTAGAGATGAGGTCGAATGGAGTTACATAACTCAAGATATGGGTCCTCCAATTTAGGTATTTTTTCAGTGACTTTCATGAAGTTTCATCATGGAAGTGTTGACATGCGATGAAATCATGGGAAAGTGGTCATAGGAAGAGATGTGTCATTTTGAGCTATAATAGATGCCCCCTAATGTATGAGTTTAGAGGGAAAGATGATAGCCAAAATAAATTATAAAGTACATGGCTGAGTATGGAGAGAGCAGAGAATCCAAGATCGAAAGGCTTGAACAAAGGTACCTAAAAGAGAGATAAATGTCAGAAAAAACTGATCTCTAGGACATACAAGTCCATATACAAATCATCGAAATAAGATATAGGCGGATCCAACATATGTATAACTGATGAAACTATCATGGTCGCTCAATATGCAAAAAGGATCCATATCAAATCTAAGGATCCATGGCCACAAATGAACAAGGTGGATCCATGCTCAACAATCGATCATAGCCACAAAAATACAAGGTGGATCTATGTCTTAGAAAAATGTCATATAAAATATAACAAGGTCTTGCGCAACTCGGGAAATAGAAAAAAAATAACAATGCTACTATCGGCCCAAGGTCTTCAATCCAAACCACCCAAAAGGTACAAATCCTAACCATGCAAATAAAGGAGCTGAAGTCGAACATGGAGGAAACCATTTGATTACCGGTCAATACTGAGAACCGTTAACAAACGCGAGGGAAACCACCATTAATGAAAATGGTCCCCAAGGTACCTAGTACATTCTAACAAGTGTGAATACAAGGACTTAAAGTCGAACACTTGAATAATCCATTGAGTAGGAGACATTAAGGTATTCCCACTACCCAATAGCGAGGGAAATTGCCACTGATGACTACAATCCCCAAGGTACTATCATAAAACTCTAAATCTCATCCCTAGAGCAACATGTGTTGCAATCGATAGGAAAAGATCTATTGGAAGGAAGGCACTAAGTCATCCTTCATCATCCAACATGAGTTAAGTCAAAGACTAATTGGATCTGGAATTGGTACTGAATTCACGACAAGGACCGCCGAAGACATGATGTAATGAACTGATACCAGGGAATGGACGACACAAAAGGTGAAGGCAACTATAGAATGGCCGACAAAGGTTTAATCCTTAAATAGTGAGCATGACACAAAAGTGACTTAGGTAGCTTCTGACACAAAAGGACCAACGAAACAAATCTGCAATGTAGGAAACATTGACAGATTCCCCATATAATTGGAAAAGAAACCAACTGAATGAGTAAGAAACTCTGAATCGGGATAAGGTCAAAATACTAGGACCCAACTGTTGATAGACTCAAAACCAGTGCTTTGTTCAAGGAAACAAGATTTGCTTCCATGATGTAAAAAACATGTGAATGAACTTCCCTTCCCCTCTTTCTTGTAAAAGTTTAGCGAGTCCAAGAAAGCAAACGCATGACCATCTTTATTTTTGGCAAGCTCGAAGAAAAGACAGAAGAATGCTTGATAGAGCACTGATTCGTGGATTTTACGAGCCCAAACTAGTACATGATCATCGATGTTTTCATAGTTTAGAGAGTCTAAAAACTGCAAAGATGACTTCAAGGGGGTGCTTTTTCATACAATTTAATCTCATGAGGCCGAAAAAGTATAAAACACACCAAAGAAGAACTCTCTTAACTTTCGAAGAAGTAAGGCGTACCTTTTTCATACTTAGTTAGGAAGGTCTGAAAAAGGTTAAATTACCACCTACCCAACACTCCTTCAAAAGCAGCATATAGCCTGAGTTTTACGAGTGTGAAGGAAGGCAAGATCACTCGAAAAGATCCATTTGGTTATGAGAAATGGGGCTTACAACAGTAAACTCGATGCTTTGTTCTTTAGGGCTTAACGAGCATGACAAAGACATAAAGTACACTCAGAATATTTTTCATGTTTTGGTCCAGAGCATGAAAAAGAGAAAACTAAGCTCATACTGGGGGTTCCTTTTCCGTAAGTTTAGTCCCTCAGGCCCGGAAAAGTGATAAACCTATGCCTGAGAATACTCTTCTCAATTCCGAAGAAAAGAGAGTGTTCCTTTCTTGTATTATTCCACATGGTCCAATAAAGTGATAACCTACCACCAATGTGGATGCCCATTCACATATTCTTAACGAGCCTGAACAGACAAGTTTACTCAGCATTCAATTATATTTTGAGGAGTCGGAACTAGGCCTAAAGAAACTCAATATCTTTCCCGTGAAGTTTTAATGAGTCCAAAAAATTCAACTCATTGCCTCCTTACTATTTTTAATGAGCTCGAAAGAGAGCAAAGAGAATGCTCTAAATGCGAGGAGATGAGTGTCATAGACAGGAGAAACCAGTTCCAAGCGCAAGGAACAAACCTATGCATAATGCAAGGAAAGTGAGCAAGATAAGGACACTCAGGGAACTTCTCCTCAGGGTAAAAGGTGTTAAGTTGAAAAGGCAAAATGATACAAGGCTGAGCGATGATGAGAGAAAATATGAGGGCTTATACAATGAGCTAAAAGTGTGGAAGCCAGCATCAGGCTCATAAGCACGAGCAGGGCACATGCAAATGCAGTTACATCTTGAACAACAAGACAAGGCCAGTAAACAATTGTGAATCCAACTAAAAATCCTATCTCCAAGAAACAACAACTTCAGAATCATATTCAGAAGAAAATATCTACTGCAGGTCACTTTGGCATAAACACATGTGGCTTTGCTATCTTCTACAAAAGATGTAGACAAGGTAGAATCAAGGAAAGAGGACTCTATAATGCCAAGATCCAAGGGTTTATAATCAATAAGATCAACCTCAAAAGGAGAGCAAAAATCAGCAAGGGATATAGAGTCTGCAGGAACAAACTCAATATCACAGGAGTTGAAAAATTTATAAGAAAAATCAAACTCATCAGGATCACTAACCTGTTGTTCAAAGAAAGAGTCAAAAGACTCAACAAGACCAACATAAGAAGAAAGGTCATGATTACTAGGAAAATTAGGGTTAGACTCAGGCACAACTGAACCAACATCCAACAGAATATCAGACAGTATCAAAGACTCTAGGAAGACTCCATCTGAAGGAAGGAGATCATACAAGATAGGACACATGTCTAGACTTTCAAATGGAACAACAGAGTGGAGAGAACGCTCCATAGTCTATATAGGATGACTCACCTGTTCGACTGCTGGGACCAAATCCCGAGAAGGTAAGCATGAAAACAGAGGCTGCTTCTTAGTAGCAATTGAACGCAAAGGACATGAGGCCACATAGCTCACCTGTGGCAGGGTAGTGTCTATAGAAACACTGGGAATCAATAAAGGAAAGACCTAGTCTCTAGTTGGGTCAGGAGAAGGATCAAGAAAATCCAACTAATCGATAGTGACAATTTCTTCACCATGATTAAAGTACATCACTCGAAAGAATGTTGACACCATAGCTTGCATGGCATAGACATAATCACGTCCAAGGAGCATATTGAAGTCCAAGGGGTCTTCTATCACCATGAAGTCAATTAAGACAGTCTTCCCACCCAAAGTAACAGGTGTTTGAGCAAGAATTCCAAAGGCTATACAATTTATTCTATCAAATGCCAGTAACTGACTAGCAGTCAACACAAGGCTGGGATATCCCATGCCTTGCCAAGCACGAGCAGACAAGATACTAACTAAGGCTCCTTTATCAACAGTACAACGAGCAATCATGTATGATTCAACTTTGACCTTTATCTCGAAAGGTGCATCAGAAGGAAGACGCAGCTCAACTAGGCTATCTCAATAAAAGGAAGTAATCCGAGAACTTGGTGGGGGTTCATCCGAAGTGAGTTCAATGCCCCCTTGTTCAGTAAGTTCTGAACTGGCAGTGAAGAAAATGTGACTAGCATACACTTCACTCTCCGAAAGAAGAGTGGGATTGATCAACAATGGAATCGATTCAACTGCTTCATGAAAGTCACTCTCCAATGGGAGAGTGGGATAGACCAAAGATGACATTGGTTCAATCACATCAGGATCACTCTCTGAAAGAAGAGTGGGATTGACCAAAGCTGAGATTGGTTCGACCACTTGATCAACCAAAGGTTGAGTAGGTTGTTGAGAAACTATAGGTTGTTCAGGAGAATGAAATTCTTGATTCTCGGACCACATTCTTCGCACCTCTGTGATAGCAGGGCTCTGGTGAGTAAGATGATATCGCTCACATAGCTTACCAGGGAACTTATGCTTGCACTTCGAATGACCATTTTTATCAATGGTGTCAACATGACTAGCAGTGGATGACTGTTTTCTCTCAACATGATCAACAGAGGGTGATATTTTTCCCCCGGCATGAACTACAGAGGCTGGGTGACTGGGTCCAACCTGACTAAGAGAGGCTGGTTGTTGAGAGACTTCAGGATGTTCAAAAATGGGATGACCATGAAACAAAACTCTTCACACCTCCATAATAGAAGGACATTTATAAATAAGGTGATCTCCCTCACAAAGCTTACAAGGAAACTTGGGCTTGTGTTTTGAACGGTTAGTCTTTTCAACAGTGTCAACATGACTTGCAGTGGCTGGCGGATTGTCTTCAGCATGAACCACAGAGGCTGAGAGACTTCCCCGATCATGACTTGCAAAGGCTGAGAGACTGGTTTCAACTTGACTTGCAGAGGTTGGACGAGCACCACTAGCATGAACAACAGAGGCTGAATGGTTAGGATCGACATGCTTTGCAGCAGTTGAGTGTGTTCCCCCAGCATGAACCACAGAGGCTGGGTGGATGGATCCAACATGACTTGTAGAGGTTGGATGGGGAGGTTCAACTTGAACAGAGGTTGAACGGGTGCCTTCAGCATGAACTGCAGAGGCTGAGTGACTGGATCCAACGTGACCTTGAAACGTTGGAAGGATCCCACCAGCATGATCAGTAGAGGCTGGATGGTGAAGATCAACTTGACTTGCAGAGGTTGAGTTCTTAGATCCAACATGATCTGCAGAGGTTGGATAGGTGCCCCCAGCATGAAATGCAGAGGCTGGGTGGTGAGGTTCACTTTGACCTGCAGAGGTTGAATGGGTGCCCCCTTTCTTATGTTCCTTCTTCCTATTTCTCTTTCTTTTACTCCTTTTAGACTGTCGGTTACTAGTATCAGTACTTTCACTGCATGAGGTAGAAGGAGGAGGAGAATCAACTACAGATGAAGGGGAAGTAGTGTTTTGATTCCCTTGATATAAGGAGCTTACTTGAGAAGCATCAGGAGCATTCAGGACGGTTGGAGTGGAAAACAACCACACTGATATCCCTAGGGTGAATCCAGGTAGATTCAAGGTGGCCATCAAAGGAAAACCAACATTTCCTGCGAGAGGAATAGTACAAGGAGTTCCTAGCATGGGGATCTCTTGGTTGGTGTTCAAAGGGGTGCTAGCCATAGCTTCAAACTAGGTTGACAAGAAACCAAAAGTACAAAGCACACACCTAAAGGCACACTAAGTACAGACAAACCACACAGCACTCACTAAAAAATCCTAAAGCCAAACAGACAAATAGGTATAATATATGCTTTCCAGAAGAAAGTTGATAGATAGTTACTTGGCGTCCCTATAGATGTTCTTAGTCACAAGCAGAGGAATCACCCACTTCCCTCCCACACCTTCTACCGAGGTTACCTTCCAAGCCCATCCAAGGTCAACCAAAAATAGTCTTCCAGTGTACCTATGTATGAACACTAGATGTCAAAGAGACTGAAGGCTACCTTAACTATATTGAAATTCTAGGGGGGCAGTCGCAAGCCTGGTTCATACACATGGGCAGGGTAGCAAGGCCCAAAACCCTGTCTAAGATAGAATCCCCAGATGCGCAAAAACCTTGGTCTATGCATTGACAAGGAATCAGAGGGTTATCTCCTTAGTCCAAGCCTCCACGCGGCCTCGTGCTTAACTATTGTTTGAGAGGAGCTTCCCAGACACAATCAATGTAGAAAAGGGTTTACCTATCGATTATCCAACTATGTCTGAAATTTTATACTTGTGGAGAGTTAAAACTCCATAATCCACAAGTCTAGCCTAAGCTAGTTGGTGTATGACCCTATAAAACAAAACTTACTAATAATTTTTAAATTATATCGTTTATTTTAAGGGTTGTTTTTAGTCAGAGGGTAAATGGCGTGAAACTTATCTGGTGTTTTTACTCAAAGTTGAAACAAAATGACTAAACAAAGAGAACTGAAATGCAAAAAGAAAAAACTATTCTCCTTTTCTTTTTCAAATAGAAACTTGAAAGCCACAAAAACCAAATTATTTTTATTTTTTATTTTAAAAACAATGATATGCCATGCAATCTAGACTAAAAACCTAATCTACATGCATATAAAGCAAACATGTGTTTTTTATTTTTCTTTTATAAATGTAAAAGAAAAAATGGCCTATCAACTAATGCAAGCAAGTACTGTAAGCAAAGCAAATAGACAACTACTCTACACCCCACAAACAAACCCTAGGTTTCCCTAAAGTTGGATATCAACCTCTCTTGAAAGGAAGGCTCACAAAGTTAAACAAGCCAACAACATTGGAATGAAGAGACTAAGCAATAAGATTGAGATAAACAAAGGTCAAGAAGTCCCAAGTATCAATCTAAACCTACAAACAGAGGCTACTCAGTACCTTGTCCAACAAGGTCAAGCCAAATAAGGAGGTTGGGGGAAAGGCACCAAAAACAAGTTCAAAGACTTGAAAGAGACTTACAAGATCGACAAAGAGAACTTAAGAAGATAAAACAACCTCTCATGAGTCATGCACATGCAAAGGACCCTTGAAGACCCTACGAAAGCCCTCAAATCACCCAAAAACCCTGAAAAATGATGAAAGAACACAACTTCAGGTGCATACACGGGTTTCCTTAAGTCATGTCATGTATGACACGCAGTTTGCAGGTAGTGCAAGTCTCATATACAACACAGACATGCTACTGTTTATCCTGAAAATCACGTATGGATGACAAAAGGGGATCAAAAACTAACCTAGGAAGGTAGGAAAGGTGTTCCTAACTTGTAAGAAAGACTTGAAACTTTACAAAAGGCTGAAAGAAAGACAAAGAAACCCCAAATAGACAAGGCTCTCCCTAGCGAAGTCGCTAGGTCTGTTGTAAAGGAAATTTTCCTATGGCTAGGGTTTAAGAGGCCATCAACATACTGGGGTTGAAAGGTGGATGCAAATGGTTCTGCAAGTAAATACAAACAAGATTCAAAGATTAGAATGGTTCATACCTTGACAAATGAAGGTTGATCCAAGCATCCCTTCAATCCTCTTCTTGCTCCTCTTGCTCCAAGAGACCTGCAAAACAAATTATACCTTCCTCAAACCAATATGACCACATATAAATCAATGATAATCAAATAAACATGAAATAATAATCTGGTTAACATCATAATATGATCATAAACAGAGATTCAATCACACATTGAACAATGATTTGGGAAGAAGAAAGACATCACATCTTTATTAATCTTGAAAACAAGTACAAGTATACCTTCTCTTCAAGTTCGGCACCTCACGAAACCTTGACCTGGTTCTACTGCTTCTCTTCTCCAAGGAACTCAGCCTCCAAGCTCTGCAACACAAGGGGATGATCACTAGGGCAAAGGTGTGGGCAAAGAGAGTCCCGATTCCTCCAGCATAATAATGCAAATATTCAAGTCTCCTATCATGGACCTCCCTACCTCTATTTATATGCTTAATGAAGAGTTAGGGTCGAAGAAAAAGTAGTTACAACTGAAGGAGTCAGTTGCATAACTACCCAAACTACCCAAATTTCAAAATACATATTTTTTGACATTTTCAGGAGGCTTACGCGGGTTGTGGAGACAACAGTCGCATACACGAGGAGGTATACACAGGTTGCAATGTAGAAAGTCACGTATTTTAGGTGTACATGATTATTATATATAGAAACTCACGGACGTACGCGGGTTTCCTTAAGGAAATTCACGTACACATCAAAAACTCATTTTTAGGGTATTTCTGGCCATTTTCAGGCTTTGGTTTCTTATGGAAAGGTTTAGCTAATTAAAATACCTTTCCAATGGTGTAGAGATGAGGTCAAATGGAGTTACATAACTCAAGATATGGGTCCTCCAAGTTAGGTGTTTTTTCAGTGACTTTCATGAAGTGTCGTCATGGAAGTGTCGACATGCGACGAAATCATGGGAAAGTGGTCACAGCCAGAGATGTGTCATTTTGAGCTATAACAAGAACCTCCTACAATAAACAATGAGAATGCATGATATAATAAAAATATTGGAGCACAAAAGATATTTTATTGATCGCGGGCCACTTCGAGGGGGAAACCTCCTTTGAGCAAGCTCAATACAAAATAACTCTTCGATGCTTTCATTAGCATAAACACATACTTATATACTAAATCTAATCTAAACAACTATTACCCCCCATGAATGTGGGATAATGCAACATAATAAATAGACAACTTAACAACTATTACTTACTCCCCATGAATGTGGGATAATACAACATACTGATGGGACGACTTACAAAGAATATGCGTTTGATAAAATATACTAATAAAATAAAGAGGGTTGAAACAGGTTCTTGACATCCCCTCCCTCTTAAAAAAGGCTTTGTCCTCAAAGCTTTAGATGTGGAAACTGTTGCTGAATCTGAAGGAGCGGTTTCCATGTAGCATCCTCTGGTTGCATGTTGTGCCACATAATTAAGACCTCTGTGATGGACCAAGAGCGAAGCTGACAAGTGCGCTTATTGAGGATGGCCACCAGATATGAAATGATGGATCCTTCATTATCCCATTATGGTAAAACAATTTGTGATCTGATGTTGGTGCCAATCACTTGCTAAATGCGAGAAGAAGGAGGAAGTGCCAATTTATAAGCAACAGACCCAATCTTCTGAATAACTATATATGGATGAGATATCTTTGTAGCAATATTTTGATTCTCGTTGAGTGTCAAGGAGGATTGCTTGTAAGGCTGCAGACGAAGAAAAACCATGTCACTAACTTGAAAAGTGCGCTCAGAACGATGCTGATCGGCTTGGTGTTTCATGCGGGTTCTAGCCATGTGAAGATTGTCCTGCAAAAGGTGAAGAATCTGATGTCGGTTTCAAAGAACCATGTCAACGGCCTGAACTGGTGAACTATTGGGGGTGCATGGAAGGAGTACTAGAGGTGTGTGACCATAAAATGCTTCATATGGAGTCATTTGAGATGCAGTATGGGAGGAAGTATTGTACCACCATTCAGCGAGAGGGAGCCACTTTTCCCACAGATGTTGTTCTTCAGAGGTGAAACAACAAAGATAAGTTTCCCAATAGTTGTTGATGACTTAATTCGGACCATCTATTCCGGGTGGGTGATAAATTGATCTCATATTCAGTTTGGTGTTAGTAAGGAGAAAATGGCTTGTGAAAGGTGCGTTGCAGTCTGAGACAATGGAAGAAGGGAGTCCATGAAGAAGGAATATCTGGTCCATGAAAATTTGTGTGATTGAGGAGGTGGTATATGGAGGTCTGAGAGCACAAAAATGATGATATTTGGAGAGCCGTTCAACCACAACCAAGATTACAGTCTTCCCTCCATATTTAGGGAGCCCTTGAATGAAATCCATTGAAATATATGGCCAAATCCTTGTAGGGATGGGAAAAGGTTCAAGCAATCCGAAAAGGAGTGTAGTTTCACATTGGTGGCATTGAAAAGGAGCACATTCGAAAACCATCTATTGAATTTATCGTTTCATTCCATTCCAAAAGAAGTGACATCATGCCCTCTCATATGTTTTCGTGAACCTAGAGTGCCTTGCCGATGGAGAAGCATGGAGTTCATAAAATACTGCATGTTTAATATTTGTGCTCTGGGGAAGCACCAGATGACCCTTGTATCTTAGAGAAGAGCCATCCCAAGAGAAATGCGATACCACATAAGGGTTACTGGCCAATGGTTGGATGATTTCAGATAATAAAGAGTCATTAACATAGCCTTGCTAAACAAAGTGTAACCAAGTTGTAATAGGCAGAGAAATAACTGAAAGAGAAACATGGGCATCAAATGTGTGGAAAAGAGCATCCACCACAAGATTGTCTTGAGACCTCTTATATTCATAATCCCTGAGTTTGCTAACCCATTTCTATTGTGTTGGGGATGAGACCCGTTGTTCTAGGAAATATTTCAAACTCTGGTGATCCGTCTTGATGCCGAAAGGATTCTCTAAGAGGGATGGCCACCACTTTTGTACTGTGTGCAAAATAGTCATCATTTCCTTCTCATATGTAGAGGTGGATAAATTCTTTCCAGAAAGGGATTTGTTGGTGAATGAAATGGGATGTTCATCTTGAAAGAGGACAACCCCAAGTCCATTGTCGTCAGCACCACTCTCAAGAGTGAAGATCTTTTAAAAATAAGGCATCTAAAGGGTGCATTGGAATGAAAGATCCAAGGGAGTAGTTGAGACTGCTGAAGGTTGCAGCTGAATGAAATGGAGTTGAGCGATGACACCATGTGAATTTGTCTTAAGGATATTTTCCATGCGATGGGAACTGATGATGCTGAGAGAACATGGTTGTAAGCCATTGAATGTGTGTTTTTTCCCATTAACTGAAAATTGCAGCCACGGTTCAACAAAATCCCATAAGATGGGTCCAAGTGTGCGTAACCATTGAGTTCCCAAAATCACATCACATCCTCCTAGAGGCATGACAAACATGTTAGAGCACAAGTTATAATATCCAATAGAGACTGTGACACTTTCCTTTGCAAGGTAAGATGCTCCCATTGGAAACCATGACTTGAAAGATGGAGCAGGGATGGACAAAGCTATCAGCTTGTTTGGAAATCTGAGGGTCAATGAAGTTATGGGTGCTACTAGAATCAATGAGTATTGTAAGAGGAATATTCTTGAAGAAACCCTTGACCTGCATGGTTTGTGGGGCGGTGACTCCAACTAATGCATGGAGACATATCTCTAGGTGTTCATCATGAGAATGAGGGTCAACAAGTGGCTGCTGAATGTTGACCTGATCGTCTATTGGATCCTGAGCAACTTCACAAATTTTAAGTACAGGCGGAGAAACCACATCCAAGAGATAGGGCTTTTGTTCAGTGCATTGATGTCCCCGGGTGAATTTCCCATCACAATTATAACAAAGTCCTTTTTCCCTACGTGCCCGCATCTCAGCTTCAGACAAATGCTTGATAGGAGTGGGTCTAGGAGTGGGAGGGATTGGACGTCTTTGGGAAACCATATTGCTGGATGGCACAAAAGTTGATCTGGGGCGTTGCTGAGCCCTGATCTTGTCCTCTGTCAACTTAGCCAACCCTAGGATTTCCATCATTGTGTTGGGACAGAACATGTTAACCTCAGATCAAATTGTATCCTTAAGACCACTAATAAAACAACTCCTGTAGAATGCATCAGAAAATCCTTCTATGTGCTTGACTAATTTCTCAAATTTTGTCTTATACTCTCTCACAGTTCCAGTCTGGCGAAGTTTTGTGAGTGCTCCTATGAATTCATCAAAACCACTAGGGCCAAATTGGTGCAAAATGAGTTGGCAAAAATCTGTCCATTGGGGCTCTTCATGATCCTTGATGTACCAACAGAACCATTGAAGGACTTCACGTTCCAAATGAAATGATGCAAGTGGGACTTTGGTGACATCATAAGTGTTATGCATATTAAAGTATTGTTCTGCCTTGTGTATCCATCCACTTGGATCATCACCATTGAAGTGAGGGAATTCAATCTTCGGCCCACAAAAATTGTTGGAAGCAGAGAACGCAGTACCGGTAGAAGACTCAAGTTGTTGCCGGTTGCTCATGGCTGAATACTGAAGATGGAGGTCAAGAAATCTTTGATCCACATCTTCGAGTTTGGTCTTGAGGGTGGCAAGTTCTTCTTCCATTTATCTATTTGGTCCTGCGCAGGTGACAACCATAAGCAATTTTATTTTTTTTTAATCGAAAATGGGTGGAAAAACAAAAACAAAGTGGGTTTTAGAAAAGGAAAATTTTGAGTTGGGAAAAACGTGAGTGGATAACTAGGTTGTGGACACTTTCTGAGGGACAAGGAAACAAAAAATGTGAAGTTCAGAAGTGGGGTGAAAAAAGGAGATGGAATTCCGGGCTTCGGGAAGTGGACTTAGGATAGGGTCCTCAATGAATGAAATATGTAGAATGGAATGATAGGGGTTACAGTGAATTTTTAAGGGAAATGGAGCTAAATCAGGGAATATATGGCTAAAAACAATTTATTTTTTTTTAAGAAATGATCTGTGGCGGTGCTAGAAAGCTGTGCTTTATCAACTTGAATTGGAGTAAATGATTTGTGACAAGTCTGGAATTCTGTGTGTTATCAACTGTAAATAGATATGGACCCCAGGTATATTCGGCTTCCTAATGGTTCAAAGGTAGTCACTCGGCCACCAAGGCTACCTCAGGCTTGAGTATTGAGGTAGTACCCCTCACTTCACGGTGCAGGTAAAACTGCTAACCGCTTGGCCAAAAACGACAGCTCTTTGTTTTTCCTCATGGATGGGAATCTAGTCAATCTGGTGGGGGTCATTTCCATTTTCGCTTGGCAGGTCCTCTCAATGGCCAGCGACTTTGGGGTTCCTGTGGTACTCCTCACAATGAGTTTTAGGGCTATGCCCAAGTACTTCCCACAGTTAAGAGAATAGGGTTTATTCCCTGATATGAATGAAAAATACTGCTGCAAGAAGAAGAACTACTGCAAGAATCACAGTGCCAGAAAAAATGTGGCAGAAATTCCACCTAATGCTCAAAAACCTGTAATTAGAGCTAGGGTTTTGAGACAAAAACTTTTAAAATGAGCATAACCCGATCTATATTGCTCAGGTCGCTATTATAGCCTATTTATGGAACTGGAATAACCACTCTGCTTCTACCCACAAAATCATAATAGAAATTTGGGCACCTGGTCAAAATATTTTTGCTCTGCAATTTCCGCGGCCGTCACCAAAATTCTGAAAAATTACTGATTTTAAATCTGCGATATCTCCACTTTTAGAACTCCAAATGAGATGATGTTTTTTTTGAAACTACGTATTTTTTAAAGAGGAATTCAGATATGCAACCTATTGCTTCTGATTCTGTGCAAAAAGTTTCAGAAATTGATCTGAAAGTCTTCGCCCAATTTTACCCTCTTTTTTTTTTAAGAAAAAAAAATTCCCACTTGTGCCAAGGAAAGTGCTCTGATACCAGATGTGGAGAACCTCCTGCAATAAACAATGAGAATGCACAATATAACAAAAATATTGGAGCACAAAAGATATTTTATTAATCGCAGGCCACTTCAAGGGGGCAACCTCCTTTGAGCAAGCTCAATACAAAATAACTCTTCGATGCTTTCATTAGCCTCAACACATACTTATGTACTAAGTCTAATCTAAACAACTATTACCCCCCATGAATGTGGGATAATGCAACATAATAACTAGACAACTTAACAACTATTACTTACTACCCATGAATTTGGGATAATACAACATACTGATGGGACGACTTACAAAGCATATGCGTCCGATAAAATATACTAACAAAATAAAGAGGAGAGTTGACACGGGTTCTTAACACATAGTATCATCCAAAAAGCACATGCTATACCTGTAGGTTGACACTTCCATTCATACACTATAGTCTAGAAAATATTGCAAGCATGCATATGGTGGTCTACATTGTACAAAGAATATAGACAAAAAGTGGATCAATGTGACAAATGCCAAAGAATTGGACAACAAGTAAATATAGATTAAATGTCTTTGGTACCTGTAAACCTTAGCCTTCCATTTTAAATCTAGGTAATTTACTTTGTGGTACCCTTTCCTAAGAGAGGAAAAAGAATAGGTGCAAGATACATAATCCCAACAATTAATTACTTAGCCAAATAGGGAGAAGTAGAACCAATTAAAAACATAATAAAGTAATTTTTTTCCAAATTAATAATTTTTACTATATTTACTTCATAGAAATATTAGTGAATGGTTATTGTGCTTTTTTCTTTATATGAAGATTAAGAAATTAAAGATGTTGAATGAATGATATTTGAAACATGCCCTTAAGGATATCCAAACAATTTTATTGGGAGATAATCAAAGAAATAAAAATAATTAAATCACAAGAAGAGCTTTCCCAACAACAACATGCATAAAACATATGCAATCATTGATTTTGTTATATGTGTAATTAATGAGTTTTACTACATGAAATATTGATTTTCAAATGTTTTTATACAATGCAAAAGAAAACAAAATGGGGCCCAACTAAAAAAGATATGACTACATGACAAGTAAAAAAGGTTGATCACCAAATTTGTGAGGAGTATTTTCATTTTCCTTACTTAACATTTCATATGTGTTGTGATTTTTATATTTTAATTAACTTACAATCATTTACGGATGTTTTCTACAATGTATTAATATACAATGAAGAGCCATCCAAATATTCAGTTGACACTAGTGACTAACTAACATATGCATTGTGGGTATATGTGGGGTGTTAAGGATTAATTGAACACTTTCTAAGTAGTCACATTGTTTTGAAATCCCCTATCTTATAAATATTGGAACTACAAGGAACTTTTAATTATATCTGAACCTTATCATGGAATATATTTGAACTCATAGGAAACAAAGGATGGAGTGGATCCACCAAAAACTATGTTGAAAGATTACATGAAGCATGACTTTGAAAGAATGTGTATTATTTATGAAGCACTAATTGCTATGGTGTGCTTATTGATTTACACAATTGGGCATTTGTATACTATCAATGTAGATGAAATCACTATCTTTATTGAACAATGTTTATAAAAAGGAGGAGAAAAATCTGGCTAATCAATAAAATAATCAAAATAGTCTTAGTGGAACATCCCTCGCAAGTGATATTGAATTGACGCAAGCAAGTAGTTCAAGCAATGACAATAGTGCAATAAATGACAACATTTTGAATGGTGATTAATGATTAATATAATTAAAAGTTATAGGTTTTACATTTTACAATGTTTCTTTATAAAAATGATACATTTTCTTTAATGTGGACATATTGTCCCAATTGGTATAACGAGGGATTACCAATAAAGATTACATGAAGCATGACTTTGAAAGAATGTGTATTATTTATGAAGCACTAATTGCTATGGTGTGCTTATCGATTTACACAATTGGGCATTTGTATACTATCAATGTAGATGAAATCACTATCTTTATTGAACAATGTTTATAAAAAGGAGGAGAAAAATCTGGCTAATCAATAAAACAATCAAAATAGTCTTAGTGGAACATCCCTCGCAAGTGATATTGAATTGACGAAGCAAGCAAGTAGTTCAAGCAATGACAATAGTGCAATAAATGACAACATTTTGAATGGTGATTGATGATTAATATAATTAAAAGTTATAGGTTTTACATTTTACAATGTTTCTTTATAAAAATAATACATTTTCTTTAATGTGGACATATTGTCCCAATTGGTATAACGAGGGATTACCAATAATTGTAAAATTTATTCATTGACATTTTTTTGTTGCAAATTTTTATGTTATACCATTTTGTATGATGAACGACCCATTATATTATGTAACATATTGGGTGTCTTTCTCTATTTTAATGCATATTATTGTAAATGTTATGTTATTAATTAAATATATAAATTATTTACATTTTTTACAATGAATAAATGTATAATCATATAGACTTGTTTAAATAATATAAATACATATTTAAAAACATTAATTAAAATATAAAAATTAATATTATTATAAAAAATATATAATTTTTTATTATCAATAATAAAAATTTTATAACGAAATAATTTAAAGTTACATTTACATATCTAAAAACCATAAATGATATGAAAAAAAATTGGCACTAAAACATTTCAAATCAATATATTCACTTATATATGAATGCATTTTACCCGTATTTAATCCCAAAATACATTTAAATTACTTTTATACATTTATGTGTTAAGGTTTTTATGAATCAGTGTGCCTTAATCATTGTTACGCACCAATGCATTTTATTTAAATTGCACTAATATGCATGAGATTATAGCATGTATATGTGTAATATATGTATGAATGTATCCATGTTAATATATATATATAAAATAAATTCATTTGGGTTCTTGAGTATAATATGACCAACATTTTTTTTTTAATAATAATATTACCGTTTTTGTTATTGATATCGTTAACATTGTTACCAACTTTTCTGTACCATAGTTGGGTTACCTGAGGAGCCGTCGGTTGACAGACTTGTTCAAAGTCTGATTTCAGTGTATCAGTTGATCCGTCTGCTTATCTAGCCAATATTGGCTAGTCACTTTTTTATTTGAATAATTTTGACCATGGCCCCGCGGGGTTTGTAATAAAATGTGCTATTAGGATATTTTTGAGTGGTTCGGTCTCCTAAGACGTAGAATCACAAATAGGGTATTCCAGGGAGTTTTTGCCCCTAACAATTATGCTTTGCCTTCAGCCGAGTATAATTGAATAGGTTTTCTCCTACTTCCTCCAAAGCTGGAATGCCCGATGTTGAATTCTGGGCCTTGGGGGGTTATTAGAGCCCAACTGAGTGTTATAAGCCTACTAGACATTATTTAAATAGATCATGGTCATGTCCTAAGTCATCTGGACACATAAAAAAAATTCGAAAAAATTTTTTTCGAACAGTGAAAAATTATTTTTTTTTAATTTTTTAATTTTTAATTACTTTTCCTAAGTTTTTTGGGTTAATTTTTCCATAAATTAAATGGAAAAAAACCGTTCGTGATCCGGACTCGGAATTCAGTGATTGAAGGCTCTAACCTTAAGCCAAAAATCATTCTTGATCATCCAGCCAGTCAGAGCCAACTTTCAGATCAGCAATCGGACACATAATGCCTTTTTACTCAAAAAAGTCAGTTTTGAGTAAAAAAGTGATTTTTAGTAAAAAAATGATTTTTATTAAAAAAAAATGATTATTTTGGAGAAAACTAAAACTCTCCAAATTAATCCAAATTCAGTAAAATAAAAGGCTAAATGACATCTCATGGAACACTTATGATGATTGGAGTTATCATAACTCAGCTTCAGTCATCATTAAGAGAGCAATTAATTTATTATCAGTTATCAGACATGTCATCTCCAGCGAAAGATGAGATGGAGAGCTCTCATTGGTCCGGTGATTTGATCGAGGTGAAGACTAAAGCTTACACCATCAATGAGCTTCCCAAACCTAGCTCAGGCTCCTGCTAGACCTAAAGGATGAGCTTACCTACATCCAGACTCACACATGTGGCCTCATCCTTCGCTTGTTTTCAGTGCACAAGTTTGGAGTGGGGGCGCCTTGCCTGGGTGGAGGCCTCCCCTCACTCCTGGTTCTCTGGTTTAGGTCTGGGCTCTTTGTTAGGTGGCTAAGCTGGTTAGGGTTGGTTTTTTGGTTTTAGGGTTTTAGCACTCTCTCATTTGTTAAAAAGAGGCTCTTTCAGCTCTATTTGGATGGAATTTTGTAGCAGAGTTACTCTGAGAAATTTGTATCAAGCATTTACTTTAATTTGTTAATAAAGATCAGACTTTGGAGGTCCATGAGCTCTTGGATATAGTAGTTTTTTGCAATTGGTTGAGGTGATATTGTCTCTAACCCCTATTTTTTTTTAATGCTTATGTGAGATTAAATTGTTTATTTGTTAGCTCAAGAGGGCCATTGTTGGCACAGTAGAACAATCATTTGTAGTTCAACTTGATTGTTTATGTGAAGTAGATTAGTATTTTGATGGACATGAGTAATTAATATATACGTAATGTTGATCATGATTCAATTTTCTTAGCATATTAGCATGTATTTTGATCTCACGTTTTGTGTTGAGTTGTAGTGTGTTTTCAGGCTTCACAAGTTGAAGAAAGGTGTGAGCTCAGCTGCTTTTATCCCAGGCTTCAAGCAACCTTTCTAATCTAATACTTTCATTGCAGGACCTACAAAGATCTTCTTCTTCAAAATACAAAAAGAAAGCTCGGAGTCTAACTCTCTCTCTTGGATTCCATCCATAATTTCAAATACTTTCTTGGTTACCGAACTTCCATCTTCTAGTTCTCTCTTTGCTCCTTGATCCCCTTGTTTTTCTTGCTTGCTATCAATTTCCTCCTTGCCTGGTTTTTCCCTTTCTTATCTTTTCTTCATCGCTGCCCCGTTTTACTCTTTTTACCACTCATTTTCTTTTTTTGGGACAGCCCTAGTGTGCCCTAGTTTATGCCTCTTTTTGCCCTAGTTTTTTGCCCTTCTTCCATCTTGTTTTTGGCCTTTTCTTCCCCTTTTTGTTTGTTGTCCTATTTTTTTTATTTTTATGACATCTATCTTCATTCTTCATCGCTGCCCCGTTTTCATCATTTTTTATACTCCTTTGGCCTCATAGTTAGCTGCCATATTCTTCCATTTTCTTGTCTTTGACCTTCTCTTTGTTTTCCTTCCTTCTTCCTATCATTTTCTTCTTATTTTAAGCCTTCTTTGCCTTACACTTTTGCTCTCATTCAAACTTCTTCTTTTCCTTTTTTGCAAAGTTTGAGAAAAATTTTGAGAAAAGTTTCAAGTAAAAGTAAATCACTCCCATTTTTTTTATGCAAATTTTAATGATAGTAGAGTTGTATGCTTTTATTTGAAAAGCCCTTTCAGGGATTAAAGTCCTAAAGGCAAATTGTAATAATTTCAATAAAGTACTTTTGTTTGAGTGGGGTTTTTAAGTCTCCACTCTCATCCTCCCCCATTTGGGGAGGCTTGTGTTGTGTTTACTTATGTATGCTTAGGTTAGATTTGTTTGTCTTCATCATTATTTGCATCTTATGCTTAGAATATTAATTGTTAATCCATCACTTCTAATTCATTAATTAATTTGATTACTCTTTTAAATTGTTTATCTTTCTAAGTAAATCGACTGCTTAAATCTCTTGAATCACACCATAAGGTGGATCAAGAGTGCTCTATGTTGGAGAGTTTAATAAGTCATATTTGCTTTTTATTCACATTGTTTAATCAATTAACTTTTAAGTAAGACTCTTAAACTTGCAAAAACACAAGTCAAGAGCACTCTCTATCGGAGAGCATCCTAGGTTTGCATAATCCTTGCATTAGTCTCATCTAGATTAGTTAAGTCTTTTGAACCACTGTCATAAGGCAGGGTCAAGAGCGCTCTCTGTCGGAGAGTCTTAATTAATCAACTTCATAAAACCTTCAACACACACACCCTTTTTAATTAATTGACTCCCTCCCCTCCTTGCCGGAGTATGCTCTGACCGATCCCAGATCGAAATACCTAGAAATGGCACTAGATCTTTAAACCCTACAAGAGTAATTTAATAATACTTAAACACCCGTAACCAATGCACCGGCGTTGTAGGGATTCTTCCAAAGTACTTCCTAGTAAAGGCGTCGGAACCTCCCACTGTCTTAGATTCTCAGCTAGTTGGTCAATCTTGGCGATACCAGCCTGGGATACTGGGCGGGCCTGACATGTCTTCAACGGAGGGAACTTAGAAGAGTCTCCCAACTTTGACAAAATTTTGTTGACACTCTAAGTAAGACCACTATCAAAAAATTTTAAAATCTACCAAGAGCACTTGCAAAACCTAATACTCACTAGCTTGATTCCTAGACTTTATTTCACGCATTTATTTGACTCCATAAGGCATTGGTCCTTTGTTATATTTGATTCATATTCTATCTTGATCAACTGTCTATGGGCCATTTTAATTGATTATATTTGAATGCTTAAGTTATAAGTTTGGAATCTTTGCTTATCTGTGTGATCTCTTGTTAGCAACGTGGATTGCTTTGATTAATCACCATCCCCCTAATATTAATCATTTTAAATCACGGTAACTCCTAAACAACACCCATCCGCATCCGAAAACATCTAAAAATTAACTTAAAACATTGAGCCATACAAAACTCTTTGTTAGGGACTACCCCCCTTGGCTTCGTTAGGATTTAGCCTAAACGGAGGAGCTAGGAGTAGGTGACAGTACCTAGCTCTGGGCTTGCCCCCAAGGTCACACCTCTCCCACTTTCCCAAGTGAGGAGACAGCTTTCGAAATATTTCTGATGCTGGTGTGCAATTGGCGGACAACAAACACCAGCATAGATCCATCTTAAACCTGGATTTAGAAAGCACCGAGAGGGATCCAATTTCTTTAGGTGTAAGTTATTTTTATCTTCAATTTTTAAATGTTCATAAAAAATTACACCTCAAACATTTTGATCTCTTTAGTGTTTGGTAAATCCTGGTTTAACATGGATCTTTTAATTACTTTTCATTTATTTTTATTATTGAGTTTTTATTATTTGATAAATTAGGCGACATATTTTTCCCTTTTTGATGACACCCTTTTATTCTAATCAATAAGCCATAATCAAATATATCAAAATTCTACTCTAAAGCCACACCAAAATATATCTAAATTTTATTATAAAAAATGTTTTATTATTATTATGGTGAATTATAAAGAAAGTTAGTTAATTTAAATTATTTCAAAATTATTTTAAAAGTAATTAAAAATGAAATAAAATAAAATGGCTAAAATCTTGGAAGAAGGTTGAATATCTTTTAAAAAAGAGTTTAGCATTTTCAGTAATCATTAACGTTAATATATATTAGAGGGAATAAAAAGACAAATGAACCTAGAAAAGAACACGACAAAAATATAAATAATCGTTTTCTAAAGAACAAATCTAGTAAATTAGCATAGATCCATTTTAAACCTGGATTTAGTGTCGAGAGGGATCTAATTTATGGATCTATGCTAGTTTATTGTTTTTATTGCACCCAGGTTATTCCTTTCCTTTGCTTGTGGTAGATTGGAGTTTATTTAGTGAATTGATTTTGGATTGAGTGGACACTATATAAATATATGAATCCACAATATTATTTTTATTTTTATTTTATGTGGGTTAACATAATGTTTTTTTATGTTAGCTGGCATAACGTGACTAACGTGACAGGATCTCCCTCATACTGGACTGAGAGCACCTCGTTTCTCTC
>LPNX010089736.1:94284-131653 GCA_001517045.1 Pseudotsuga menziesii | reverse complement strand
GTCAGCATTTCTCTGTATAACACTTTTCATGAGCAAATCAATATGCAATGACCATTTTTTCATCCAATTGACAAATTCACCTTCTTATTTGGCCTCATATCGAGGCAGAGAGTCCATTGTTCATTGTTCGTTAAAATCTTAGGATAAAATTGAGTATTTTTGTCCAATTTTATAAAAGCAAGTAATGCTAGATAACTTCTAGCATTACTCTTATATCATTACATGTTTGAAGATCTCTTAATACAATTAATACTTAGCATGCATAATGCTTAGAACCTACCCGTGACAATTGTTATTTTGTCATGGCACTTGGCATGCACTGTGCATAGTGTCTCTCCATGCATGATCTGTGTGAGTTGCATGATCAGCCCATCTATAAACAAACAAGATTGATTACTTTATCCCAATTCTTGATCATAAGAAAATCATAGACAAGATAGTGTAATATGCTTACGGATTGAATAGCTAAATAATGGGCGGTGCTCTTGTTCATGAAAATCATGGGCAGGTTCATGATAATGATCGAGCTTTATGCGGCAGTTCTTCATCAAAATATTTGCAAGGTTTTGATTCTGATAATGATGAAAGTGGCATTTTTTTTCTGGCCAATTTTATTATTTTAGGCGTTGCCTTGATGCTGGGATCGATAGCACTTTCCACGGTCTATTTATGTTGCCAATCGTAATAAACAGGTATGCAAGTAGAAACTAGTTATTGTCCTCTTTAGATTCCTTCCAAATCTAAGGTTTTCTATTTAATGCTACATAAACTTTTCTGTAGGTAGAGGGAATTACAGGAACAAAAATAGCAGAAAGAACATCAATTTTCTATTTTCTATTTTCTAAATTAATTGTCTTCAGTACTAGCAAAACCAGTAGAGTTACTTGTAATTATACCTGTTACTGGAATTTTCAAATTTTCACTATTTGTTGCAAAATGGGGTTTGGGACTCTTATAATTATTTCTTACAAAATAGAAAAATGTATAATGAGTCTTACAAATGGGAAAATTAACCTTGACATGCTCATTCTCAATAACATTTTTGCCAAGAATCCTCAATACAGCTCCCACATTATCATAATCAATGGTCTGTTGTAACCAGCATTTTCAAAAGGTAAGTTACAATTAGATTGGCAAAAATATCACTGCATCAAGCTCACTTCCAGCGCTAATTTAACATGTATGAAGAGAATAGAATTGTCAATAGTAAATACCAAATTGGTTCAACAGAAAATAATAAGTACCTCAACCTCTATCTCCAACTTTAGTCTAACACGCTCTACATCTCTTTCTCCAGACGAAGACTCTCTTTGCACTTTCCTGCAAGTTTAGGAAAACCATCCCAAACAAGGTCACCAGTTTAAGAGGCAGCATAAAGTGTTATTGCATTCAAATCTCATGACAATTTGTAATCGTTTCAAAATCACAAGATTACCAGTTTAAGAGGCAGCATAAAGTGTTACTGCAATAAAGCTCATGACAATTTGTAATCATTTCAAAATCACAAGAAAAGGTGGCTAAACATTTTAAATTTCTCAAATAAGATTGGGATGTGTTCCTCTTCATCATCCAGAAAAACAGTTCAAAAAACAGAGACAGAAGCAACAAATAAGGATACCACCATCTATACACATACATCACTAGCTAGATAAGCAATATACATGATTTTTTTAAAAATCTTTTGAGAAGCATGCCCCAAAGGGAATAGAGCAGACATCCTTATTCCACCAAACTCACTCGCCTATCGTCCCTTCCAACCGATGAACTATTGCAGGCTGTGTGTACCTGTGTACCTGCCCATCCCATGCCAATTCTACATCATAGAGATGAAAATTCCAAAAGAGAAGTATAGCTAAATAAATGTATGCATGCATGAAAAACATCACATTGGAGATGATATCATAATCACTGCAAACCAAATGCACTTCTCAAAGACACTTACCAGGGTGACGGAGTAGCATAACATGGCTCGAGACGATACTTCTTATAGGTGTGGGGAAAATCCTATTTCAAAAATCTGAGGCTGGCATCCTTGCATGATCGAGGGTGGAGCAATGGAAGTGGTACTCTAGATTTGATTGTGCAGGGGCAATCTAACAAGTGAAAGGATACCTGATGGAATGCCAGAGCACAAAAGAGAACAATGTATACATATACAAGCGTGAGTGCAGTCGTGATACTTTTCCAGAGGGCCCAGGCAATCCCTATGTAAACCTTTGGCTTTCTTGTGATGACATGGTATGCAGGAAATTTACATTTCATTATGAAGTATCAACTCAAACTAGTTTTGGCGAGGAGCAATGCAAATTTCCCGATTTTTCAGTTTCCAAGTGCCTTTTATCGACACTTCTTTCTGGCTTCACCTCTTTCCAACATAAGTTTTCTCATTTTGTTTATCGTCGTGGCTTTTAATTGACATTTTCCTTTTGCAAGACCTTTTCTTTTTGTATCTTGCTTGGGTTATTTTCCTTTTTCAATGACCAGGCTGGAATTGTGATGAGCCCCCAGGAGCAATTGTTTGGATATGCAGACTAGACCTTAAATTCAGTGTGTTACATAGCTCGGCCACCAAACTGTGTAGAGATACCATACCCAGCACATCGCCAATCAAAGCTCTACCCGAAAGGCTTATTCTCTGAACAAAATTTTTCCAATGCATCCTTTCTATTCATATCAAAGCCTATCAAACTCAATCATTGGAATGTGGCTTATAAGTGGGCCAGGTTCACAGAACGAGGAAAACATTTGTCAACAAAAGATTTTGTTTAGCCTTCATATGTTCTGGTTTGCAACAATCCTCCAGCCGTCATGTTTATTATTGCATGATGACAACCTGAAAGACAACTAAAATATCTAGGAGAAACCTTGGCATCTGTAAGCTCAAAATATTAGGTGTTGGTTTTTCTATGCATGGCCTCCAAGCGTGTCCACATTTGAAAAGGACGTTGACATCACTAAGCTCAAATTATTAATTGTTGTTGTATGGCATACAAGCGTTTCCACATTTGAACAGGAAGTAGTTCACTTGATTTTTATTATTATCACGATATTATTATTATTATTATTATAATTGAGTGTTCTAATAACATCCGCATTTGTGCCATATTATGTGATCCACCGGAAAATTCAGTTTAGTCTCCATTGGGAAATGTAAGTAATTTCTTTATTTCATATTCTTTGCAGGCTATGCAGACCTACTTTAATTCAGATTCTTTGCTCCCTCTCCTAGTCCCCTACTTTCATATAGTATTTTTTGGTGGAATGGAACGACACTCCCTGGCATCACATTGCATTACTTTCATAGAGTATTTTTTTGTAGAATGGTACGGCACGGTATGGCATCACATTCCAGGCTAAAAACCAGGGCGATAAGATTAGGTTAAAAGCAGTTCATTTTGGGTATGGACATGGCCAATCCGCATCAGTGCAGTTCCAAGACGAGCATGAATGTGCTCCATTATGGAATTTTCTAGGTTGGCTTTTTTACTACATCCTCTTTGTAGGATGATTGGCTGGAACTTCTTCACACTCGGTTGTAACGTCCTCGCCATATTCAAATTTTTTAACTACTGAATTTGAAAAGATAAATATGGACAGTGTGTGGGATCCATATTCAAGAAAAATGAATGCAAATCAACTTCAGGAGTTCTGGCACGGTAGGCCCACAAGCATGTGCCAGTGCACTATGTAAAGAATCTAACAAACAATTCATGGATTCCACCCTAATGGCCTAATTATTCCAAAATGGTTCCTTCCTTAGAACTTTTGTAATAGTAGGATTGATGACATAATATTCATGTAATACACATGCAATATGTTACTGAAGGTAACATGGAAATAAGAATTCAAAAAAGGGTCTATGTGACCATTGCTGCTATCTAAATATATTTTAAAATAACATGCTAAGATTAAAATTTACTAGGTTAATTTTATAATTATTATAATTATAAGATAGGAATCCATCGTTAATGTGTCTTCCTTAATACAAAGTCTCTACCTTAAAATCCTATGCAATTTAAAATAACCCTATGGAACGTTAAATATGAAACCTTTACTTCTCTCCATCGAGTGTTCTCCTCTGCTCAAGAGCTAATGTAGTTCTGACCAGGCTAAGCATCAAATAAATAATCCCAAATGGCGCCTATTACTAGAGTTCTGTGCTTATATGTGCTTCCTTCCTTGAGTCTGTTTGTCTGGAGCATGGAGGCGAGGGAGAGCAGATTATTTAACAAAGAGCCTGCCTACAAGAACCCCAATGGTGAATCAAATACCGTTGGATATGGAGAAGGCTACACAACCAAAGGATTAGATAACACTTACGGATCCGGTTCAGGTAATGTCTATGGTTCCTACCAAGAACAAGAACAAGGAAATGGTAATGGGTATGTATATGGCGACAGTGAAGTTTCCCGTGTTGGTTCTGGGAGTGGAGCTGAAGTCGAGAGCAGCTATCATTCTGGTTTGGGTAGAGGGGGTGAGTACTATTCAGAAAATGGTGTCGGGAATGAGGCGGCCCATTACTCTGAAACTATAATAGGCAATTGACGAAGAAACAAAGGCAAAGGTTAAGGTAGGAACTTAACAAAATTGAGAAGTCTTAACAAAATAGGCACTTAACAAAGTTGAGAAGTCTTTTTATCAAGCATCACAATGGCTCCACCAGTCGTATTAGACAGCTATGCATTTCTATCAAACTAAGACAATAAGGCATCCATGGAGCTCCTCTTCAATAGATTTTCAACTTCTAAAGGAAGGGACTTGCCGCCTTTAGTAGCTCCTCTTGTTTTATTAGCAATTTTTTTTTCTAATCATTTTGCTCAATCTTTTAACATTAAAAACCTTTGTTACTTCATGTATTCCTTGTAATGATCATTATCCTTTTCTTTTTTCCTCCTTACAACATCCTAATGACCTTTCTTTCCAATTCTGCCCATCACTACACCCCCTTAACATTTAACCTTCCCGTCCTTGTAATGATCATTTTTTCCTCCTCACAACATCCTAATGACCTTTCTTTCCAATCTTGCCCATCACTATAGCCCCTTAACATTTACCCTTCTTGTCCTTGATTTATAAATCTTCTCGTCCTTGATCTATAAATCTAGGGGGAAGATACCATGATGAGGATCAATTGATAATGAAGAATGAGAGGGATTGTGACATTGGGAGAGAGCGAGAGTGATAATGAAGAATGACAGGGATTGTGACATTGGGAGAGAGCGAGATGCAATAATAAGGGGGTGGGGAGGGGTAAAGTAAGGGGAGCGAGGACGAGGACGAGGACGAGGACTAGAGGAAGGAGGGTTAAGGGATGCAAGATTTTTTTTAAATTAAATTTCTTTTTTTTCATTTATATTTATATTTTCTTTTTATAACACTAGTGTGTATATAAATGATGATTAATATAATGATTTTAAAACAATAGGGTTAAGCTTTTAAAGATATAAAATCTATTTTTATTTAAATTAAAATATTAATATTTTTAAAAAAATTACACATACATATATACACATATATATATAATCCTTAAAAAGGATAATTCAGAGACCTTTAATGATTACAAACCTATTTCTCTGAGTAATTTTATCTATAAAGTCATCACAAAGATTATCTCCAAGAGAATCAAATTGTTTTTGGCAAAGTTTATCTCTATTGAATATTTTGGATCTTATTTTATCGACAAATATTGGATGCGGTGGGTGTGTCCCAATAATGTCTTCACTCTATCAAATATAGGGATATTTAGGCATTCATCCTTAAAATATATTTGATAAAATCATATGATTGAGTGGATTGTTCTTTTCTCATGTTAGTTCTTATTCACAGAGGAATCCCAATGGAGGTGACAAATTGGATTATGAGTCTTGCATTTCATCAACTTCCTTTGCAGTATTAGTGAATGGATCTCCAACCTCCTTCTTCACTTGCAGCAGAGTCCTCAGGCAGGGGTGTCATTTATCACCATTGTTGTTCCTTTTGGTTATTGAAGGGATTAGTAGACTTATAGACTTTGCTAAAAAGGAAAGGAATCTTAAAGGTATTAGAGTTTCTTAATCCCTCTATATTACCCATCTATTGTTTGTTGATTATGCATTAATATTTGGGAGTATATATGTGGCTTATTGGAATATGTACTGGTCTTTAATTGATACTTTTTATGTTTCCTATGGGATCGCTATTAGCGTTCAAAAATATATGTTCTTCTATAATGTCTCTTATGCAAGGATCTGTGATCGAATCTCACTCCTTTTTACCATATCAAATGGAGAAGCTAGATTTTGATTTTAAATACCTTGGATATTTTTTAAAACCAAATTGTTATTGGAAAGAGGACTGGAATTAGATCCTTTAAAAAGGTGGATAAGAGAATTAGTAATTGGACATTTACGTGGTTTTCAATTGGTGGTAGACTCATCTTATCCAAATCAATACCTGAAAGCATTCCAATTTATTGGTTCTCCCTTGTTATGGTCCTAGTTTTTGTCATCAATAATATCAAAAAGAGGATCTTCCATTTTCTGTGGACTAGAAATTTGCATATCCCTAAATTCCATCTAACTTCTTGGGAAAGAATTTCCTTACCAAATCATTTGGGTGGATGGGGTCTTAAGCATCTGAATTGGTTTATTTGAGATTTGAGTGTCAAAAGCCTTTGGAGGGGGATATTTGGGGATGGTTTGTGGAGCAAAGTTATTAAAACTGAATATTTGAAAACCTTCTTAGTAATTCAGTGGATTCGAAATCCACAAAAGTCTATATGCGTCTCTAATTTGGTGAGGCCTTGTTAAAAAATTTCCAAATTTGGGTGGTTGGTTGAGTTGGAAAATTGGTAGAGGCACTCAGTTTTCATTGGTATTGATCCTTTTGTTGGTTATGGAGAAACTATAAACTATGTGCTCCTATATTAACTCAAATTCATAAGACAAACATTCAGGTTCTCACACATGTGAGGCAGTTAAATGGCACTGAAGTCTCTTCATCCTATTGGTATTTGAAAAATGACTTAGGATTATCGGACGAGGTCACTGAAGAATGGAATTATTATATTATGATTCTAAACAGATCTGGAATTAAACTATTAGATCATGAAGACTTGTTAGTTTGAGACTAGGGTGATGCTAATGGAGTTCTCACTGCTAAAAAAGCATATGAGGCTATCACTACTACACAATGTTCTTATAATCTGAAGTGGTGGGAAAGGTCAATATGGAAATGGCATATTCCTTTAAAAATTAGATGTTTTCTGTGACTATGTATGGAAATAAAATCCTTGCATGGGAAAACCTCCTTAAACTATTGGTTATGGAGCTTGATCTTCCAAATTTAGAGATTTTATTGTTCAGCCATGTTTGTACCCCAGTTTTACTGTGCACTCATCCCAATAGGGGGGTGTGGTGGGACATTGTCCCCTCGCAGGGGTCCGGCGGGGGGATCCCCCCTAGCATTGGGGTTAGGGGACAAAGCCCCCTGAAAGAAATTTTTGGGATGTTTGTTGGCTAATAGTATACGGACCCATAGTATAGGGTGACCTGTGGTATTTCCCCATGTTAATTCCCCTATAAAAGGAAAGCCTTGTAATACGACTGTGTATTGTATTGTAGCATTGCAAAACAATCTCTATGATTGTGTGAGAGAGACTATGAGAGAGTGAAGAGGAAGTGAAGTGGGGTTGTTGTAGGTTGTATCCCTTCATTTTGTTGGATGGTATAATAAAAAAGGACTGACAATTTCTATGTGGACATATCCCATCTTGGGTGAACCACATTATATATGTGTCTCTCTTGTAATGTATTTTAATATTTGCATATGGGTGATTCCATGAAGGTGGGTAACACTTTTTGGCCAAATTTGGCGATGAAAGCCTTATTTTTTACTCATGTGCTAGATAGAAGCCCTCGAAGCGCATATATGCCATGTGAATTTTGACTTGCAGTTAGAAAATAGATTGTAGAATATTATGTTGGCTTCTCAACGATATTTTTTTTTAAATATTTCGATGTCATTTAATGTGTGAAATTTTGCATTTAATGAACTGTGTGACTTTAAAAAATTGAAGAAGTTAATAAGTGGATCGTGTCCCACCCCAACAATTCAATCTTACATTAATAATTTTATATATATATATATATATATATATATATGAGCATGATCTACACAAAATGCACTGTTGTTTGCATATTGTTTTGTTAATTTATTTTGCAATATACAATTATTTATTATTTTTCGAAAGTGACCACATCTGATTTCAACATCATTTTATACACGTGTGTCCATCCCAGCTTTTTTTCACTGTTTTCAAAAATTGAAAAACCAAAGATACCCTTTTGAAGAGGACACGTCGATGTGTGGGCTGTGCATTTTTAAGAAATTTTTGGATGTGTATTTTTTACCATGTGGAGTTTTCTTTGATCTACTTCGAAGTTGTTGTCAGGTTTTCTAAGTCTAAGCTTTAGAACGAATTAAAAAAAAACCCATATGAATTCCAAAATGCATGCATGACACCTCAATGGATAGAGGATTTGGTGATGAATCTATTGATATAAACTCCGCTCAGTTAAGTGCCATGAATGGCAGGGTTTACACCCCTAGAAGACATAGAGAAATATTGATTTTCCTGTAAGAGGGACAATTCTCTATTTTTCATGCCCTTGATCAAGGTATGTAGCTCGATCAAGGTATTCAAATCCCTCAACCAAGGTTTTAATAGTAGCTCGATCGAGGTAATTCTGAAACCTCTTTTTATAAAAAAAAATTCACATGGACCTCGATCGAGGTATGTAGCTCGATCAAGTTCTTAACAACTCGATCGAAGTTTTCTTAAACCCTCGATCAAGCTTCTGCTAAACCCTCGATCGAGGTTCGATCGAGGTTCTAACACCTTGATCAAGGGTTTAGCAGAAGCTCGATCGAGGGTTTAAAAAAACCTCGATCGAGCGTTTGTTAAACCCTCAATCGAGGTGTTAAGACCTCGATCGAGGGTTTAAAAATTGATCGATCGAGTTACTTTTTTGTGTTTTTTTCCAAAATTGCCTTGCCAAAAAGTGTAACCCAGCTCCATGGATGCACCCATATTGTTTATTGTTTATTGTTATTGCTCTGCGATCCTATTTTTCTAACATAAACGTGGATTCATTGGTTCCAGAATATGGACTTTATGTTGGATGGAAGCAGAATCTGGCTCCCATATTCTTAATCAGTGCCAATTCCTCATACTGTATGGTCTGACTTAAGTGGTCTCCTTCATCATCAGGATGACTGGGTTTTATCAAATTTTCAAGACTATTTTTTCATGTGGTTTCATACTAAAGCTTAGTTCAAGGAGTTTCCTCTTTTCACTGTTTGGGAGGTATGGAAAGTGAGAAACTAGTATATTTTTGAAGATATTATGCCTTCAAGATTTTATTTTTGTTCTAAAGTGACCAGTTCTTCCTATGAGTTCTTTAAAAAAAGTCCCAATCATAAATTTAGATATCTAAAGATGTCATATGTGGAGGAAGCTTTGTTTGCTATTCCTTTTTATGGTTCTAAGAAGGAGGGCCTATGTGGGGCCGACATGGTTCTTAAGATTAAAAAATACCATCAAGTTTATATGAGGATCGGTGTTGGTAATGGCACCAACACTAATGCAGAACTTTTGGCCTTTGGGGGCTACTATGGTTCTTGTAGAAAAGGGATATTTTCAATATCAAAATTATGGGAGATTCGCGGGTGGTGGTTGATTGGGCAATTGATTTCTCTCATATACAGGTTATCCAACTTGAACAATGGGATGCAAGTATTCATGACATGTCCATATGTTTCTCATATATCACTTTCTCACATATCTATCGAGAATTAAATGGTATGGATGATAACCTTTTAAAGAAAGCTACTAGGCCTATGGATGGCTTTATTCGCTATGAGGAATACATTAAAGATCAAGTGGTGGATCCTAGATCTTTATACGTTTTCTAGTTTGTAGGAACATACAGTTTTTTATTGTTTTTGTTGTGACTTAAATCCTTATAGATTTCATCATAATTATAGTCTTCTAAAAATAAATTTCCTTATGTCAATCTTTTTGTAGTATTGCTCAAAATCCTTTCAGCATTATAATCTTATTAACCATATATAATTTTATGTTAAATAATTCTATACAACTTTTATTCTTTTAAATAACAAATATATGTATATATATATAATCTTAAAGCAATATATTTAAGATTTTAAATAAACGAAGCTTTTATAAATTTATTTAAATTAAAATTGAATTAATATTTTTATAAAGATTTGAAATTTAAAGTATCATTTTAAATAGATAATATACATAATAACAATGTAAGATTAAACAACCTTTGTGTGACAATGATTGTTAATAGTATTAAGATCTGTATTAAATGACGATGAAATTTCGTCCTTTTCTCACTTGTTTGTTATCTTATCTATAACACTTTTTTTATATTTATATAACGTGATGATGAAAATTCGTCTTTTTCTGAATGGTTTATTATGTGATCTATAACACATTATTAGAAACAATTGGTGATTATGTTGAGGTTACTTTAAATCATTATAAACCACTTTTAATTTTGAATCCAAATAGATTTCCATATACAAATGAATTGTATTGTTCCATGATAATGATATTGATTGATGATGAAGATAATAATAATAATATATAAAAAAAGTTTTGTTTTTTTATAATAATAATACTAATTTGTAGCTGTATAGTAGTTTTAGATTGAGTAGTTGAAAGGAGAATTGTTATTTTTTTGGATTTAAATTACATATTGTGTCATAATGTTTTTCGCGAGTTGTTTATTATATATCATAACCATTATGAAAATTGTTGATAAAGTTTTGAGCTTTTACATAATCTGGTTTATTTTGGATACCATCATTGGAATAAGGTGAGATATTCGAATGATTTCCTTGGGATATATATTTAGAGTAAAAAATAAAGTTATATAATAATATTTGATTTTTTTTTAAGGTGGCAAAACATATCATAGTTTCGTTGTCAATCAATAGTGATGATAACCATCATTGATTGTTAGCAACAAACACGGTCTAACTCATCGTCATTATTCAAGGAAAACCACATCACTTGAAATGACTCGTTGATGGTTCACAAGAGGACAGACTTCCACTCTTCCTAGATGCTTCCACATATTGAGGTGCTAACTTGTTTTGTTATGGCCAAGGAAGATGAGCTCTTAGTCAATCCACAAGGAAGTTAATGTCCTTTATGATTATTGTCGAAGCTACATCTAATGAAATCACATGCTTTATAATAACATATAGTCTTAATCTTATACATAAAACTAAAACGTTATAATAATATTGATACTAAAAATTATATATTTTATTTAGTAACTTTAATAAAATTATTTAATTGAAATTGAAGTTTTCAAAATAACTTAAAATATATATATAGTTTCAATTTTATTTTTTTCTTAAATGATTTCTTAATTATGATTTCTTAAATGAAGTTCTGAATAAAGTTTCTTTTAAATAACGTTCCAAACAAAGTTCAACGCATTCAAGACGTCCTACTCATTAAAGTAAAATGCCTTCAAAACATTAATTGTACATTAAAAAAAAGTTTTAGATTAAAGTTCCAAGCATTCAAACCTTATAGATAAAATTCAAAGCATTCAAGACTTATTTTTTAAAGTAAATTTATTTGAAAATATTATCTTAAATAAAGAAAATTTAGATTAAAGTTTTAAACATTTAAAGTAAATTTATTTGAAAATAATATCTTAAATAAAGAAAATTTAGATTAAAGTTTTAAACATTTAAGAACCCTAGCAGGCCAAGCTCTTTCTTTAGAGCATTCTCTGGCTGGCTAGTTAACCCTAAAATGTGCACAAAAGCGAAATACCGTGTCATGAAAGTTCCAAAGAAGTAGGTCAACAGAACAATTTCTTGCATTCCACGCACACGTGCCATATTCGTATTTAGATCCAGTTAATTAAAGAGTCTTAGCTTTTACATTCTTGTCGATCAATTTAGTCGGTAGCTGTTTCCTTAGCCAATAATTAACATTTTCCCCGATGTTACATGGCAACTTACATATTCGGTTGTGCCAAACCATGGCCCTGCGACAATTTGTTTTTTCGACATCCAAACAAATTCAGGTAACGGAATCTACTGGTATGTGCCATGCGCTTCCCGTGTTTGCTTGATGATGAGGAACTAACAATTCCATAAAGTTGTCGCTGTTTCAATATCTCTGGGAGAACCAGATCAACGTTTGCTAATTCCATCAGTTACGATTCACAGCCATGCCATCCCTGGAAGAGCTCATTCCCTCAAAAGAAGACAGATATTTTCAACCCTGTAAGTTTTGTGTAGAATTTGGGTGGAAAAATATGGACTAGAATCACAGAAAAATGTTGAAAGGTCAAATCGTAAAATGACGACTATGTTCAAGAAGCCTTGAATTCTGTTGATTTCCTATTTATGCTAGTCTATAAAAAAAAACTTGCATATTTGTATAACATTATAAATTTATAATAAAACATAAATAAACTATTCTCACAACAATGATATCAATTTATAGTCTTATAAGCTACTATTTATTATTTCCTATTTATGCTAGTCTATAAAGAAACTTGCATATTTTTATAACATAAGTCAAGAATATTACTAGAAGTATGTAAGAAAGCTTGAATATGCTTGTTTTATGCTACATTGCAATAACCTATATCATATTTAAATGGACATTTTTTAATTCATTTTTGTTTTAATTTCTTTCAAATTGTAATTATATTTGTTTTATCATATATTTTTATAGCAAAATTATCCTATTGCTATATATTTTCAATCTCTTCTTAGGAGGCAGGTACTAAGCAACTTTGTTGCTTATTCCACTTGTTTAAATTGCACTAGTATGCATGAGATTATAGCATGTATATGTGTAATATATGTATGAATGCATCCATGTTAATATATATATATAAAATAAATTCATTTGGGTTCTTAAGTATAATATCACCAACATATAATAATGTTACCGTTTTTGTTATTGATATCGTTAACATTGTTACCAACTATTCTGTACCATAGTTGGGTTACCTGAGGAGCCGTCGGTTGACAGACTTGTTCAAAGTCTGATTTCAGTGTATCAGTTGATCCGTCTGCTTATCTAGCCAATATTGGCTAGTCACTTTTTTATTTGAATAATTTTGACCATGGCCCCGCGGGGTTTGTAATAAAATGTGCTATTAGGATATTTTTGAGTGTTTCGGTCTCCTAAGACATAGAATCACAAATAGGGTATTCCAGGGAGTTTTTTTCCCCTGACAATTATGCTTTTCCTTCATCCAAGTATAATTGACTAGGTTTTCTCTTGCTTCCTCCAAAGCCGGAATGCCCGATGTTGAATTATGGGCCTTAGGGGGGTTATTAGAGCCAAACTGAGTGTTATAAGCCTACTAGACATTATTTAAATAGATCATGGTCATGTCCTAAGTCATATGGAACATAAAAAAAATTCGAAAAAATCTTTTTCGAACAGTGAAATTTTTTTTTTTTTTTAATTTTTAATTACTTTTCCTAAGTTTTTTGGGTTAATTTTTCCATAAATTAAATGGAAAAAACCCGTTCATGATCCGGACTCGGAATTGAATGATTGAAGGCTCTAACCTTAATCCAAAAATCATTCTTGATCAGCCAGTCAGTCAGAGCCAATTTTCAGATCAGCAATCAGACACATAATGCATTTTTACTCAAAAAAGTTAGTTTTGAGTAAAAAAATTATTTTTAGTAAAAAAATGATTATTTTGGAGAAAACTAAAACTCTCCAAATTAATCCAAATTCAGTAAAATAAAAGGCTAAATGACATCTCATGGAACACTTATCATGATTGGAGTTATCATAACTCAACTTCAGTCATCATTAAGAGAGCAATTAATTTATTATCAGTTATCAGACATGTCATCTCCAGCTAAAGATGAGATGGAGAGCTCTCATTGGTCCGGTGATTTGATCGAGGTGAAGACTGAAGCTTACACCATCAGTGAGCTGCCCAAACCTAGCTCAGGCTCCTGCTAGACCTAAAGGATGAGCTTACCTACATCCAGACTCACACATGTGGCCTCGACACCTCTATTCACATAGTAGGACATGTACTCGTGGCGGTTTGTGTAGAATACCTTCCAGATTGGTGGCATATTTTATATGCTACCTCCTTGATCATGCCAGTGTTCATGAGATTTTAGCTCTCGTGACTTGATCCTAGTATATGTTAGACATTTCCAGCTATTATGGAGATCTTGATCCATTGTATATCTTCAGCCATTATGGAGATCATGGTCCTTTGTATATCTTCATCATGGAGATTCTGATCTATGTATATTGTACGTGGTGATGACCACTTATGTGATATCTTGTATCATGCCTATCCATGGCATCGTACTCTTATGTATCTGAGACTGCTATATGTATTTGCAGTTATGTGCAGATTTGTATCATTGTACTATGCTGATTGGGTGGTTGGTCTTCCATTTGGGATCCTTCATCACTCCACTTCTGGGATGGACTTATAATGTATTTCGGCCATCGTATGACCCCTCTGACCTCACATATTAGGGGGCATCTGTTATAGTTGATTTTACCACTCCAGGTGAATCACACTTGTATGGCCTTCCCCTGTCCCTCTGCAGACTCCTTGGACCCCTTGGACCATTTTTTGTCCTTTGATGTTTCCTAAACCATCCCTAAAAGCATGTGAAAAATGATACACGTGAATTTTAAACCCTTAATTGTGTGTATACTTGGGTTTGACCCCTAAAACCGCGTACATCGGGATGTGTGCATAATCCAAATCCTTTTGGAGTTTTCCTTGACATGGATTTGACTCACTTGACTCCTAGCCTTCCCTATGCCTTTAGATCGCTCAGATTTGACCTTTCATTACCCCTTTGAAAAGCTATATAAGGAACTCTATGGTACATTGAAGGCATATGAGAGAATTGAGAGCAAAGAAACTATAGTCCATTGTTGTCGGAACTTATGCTTGATTCTGCATCCCTTTGTCCCTTGGAGCACTTTTGTGTTCTTCCCAAGCTTTCCTTTTGCTTGTGAGCTTGCTATCGAGAGATGGAGGATTGAGGTGGTGGAGGCCCAAGTGGGGGATTCAGTTTCTCCGATTCGCAGACGTGCCAACAGAGGTTGTATCCATTGTAATCTCTAATTTTATATTAATAGAAATATCTTTTCCTCTCCAATAATGTATGTTTGAATGAATATTTTATCCATGGATGTTTTCAAATGCTTATACATTGTTGATTATATATGCTAGAATAGATCTAATACCAATATATATAGTATGCTTGCATTGTTTACTTATTGTTGAGGAGGTAATCTATCAATTCAAGCTAAATTTGGAAAGCTCAACAGGGATCTACTTCAACCATCCATAATAAGGTACGAGGTCTGATCCTTTAGTGTTAGATATTTAATTTCTATTGCATATTGGAAAGGATTGATTTCTGGAGTCAAGTTGTCTATTGTGGTACCCCAAGCCATAGGAATTTCTCTCTGTAACAACAAGATCAAGCATGTTGCATATAGAATCATCGAGAAATACAAGACAAGTTTCGTATCATGAGGCTTCCCACAGAAATAAGGCATATACTACGAAGAGACATTTTCACCTATGGTGAGGTACACTTCCATTAGTACCATACTTGCATTGACAAGATTTTATGAAATGGAAAATACACTTGATGGATGTCAAGACAACTTTCTTGAATGGTGTAGTCGAGGAGGAAGTGTATGTGGAACAACCACTGGTATTTGAGACACATGACAGGAAGACCCGTGTGTGCAAATTGAAGAAGGCTTTGTATGGATTGAAATAGGAACTAAGGACATGGTATGATAGGATGGATAGCTTCTTGATGAGCTTAGGCTTTACTAAGAGTAAAACAGATTCCAACCTTTACTTCAAGGTTGAAGATGAAAGACCAATGATGCTCCTGCTATATGTCGATGACTTGTTTCTAACGAGAGAATATGACTCATTAAAGATGTGAGGAGACTTTCTACAGAGTTTGAGATGAAATACCTAGGTATGATGCACTACTTATTAGGCATGGAGGTGTGGAAGAGTGTAGATGGGATATTCCTTGGTCAAAGAAAGTATGAAATGGAGATTCTAAAGAGATTCAAAATGTTGTACTGCAAGGAAATAACCACACATATTGCATCTAACTTGAATTTTTTTGGTGATGCTTCATTTGAGTCAGTTGATGCCACTATGTATGATCAGATGATTGGATCATTTATCTATCTGATGAATACAAGACCCGGCATATGCTTTGCGGTGAACACCCTGAGCCAGTTCCTAACATATCCAAGGCATGTTCACTTGATTGTTGCAAATCGTGTAATGAGGTACCTAAAAGGAACAGTGGAATATGGGCTCAAATATTATGTGAATCAGAAGATTAACCCACACAGTTATGTTGATTTAGATTGGGAAGTTAGTGCCACTGAGAGGAAGAGAAATTTAGGTTGCTACTTTAGTTTGGTATATGGCATAATCTCTTGGTTCAATAGGAATCAATCATGCAAGGCACTGAGTACTACTGAGGAAGAATATGTTGTCTCTTGCTCTGCTAGTTATGAGGCAGTCTAGCTATGGAATCTATAGTCTGAATTATTTGACCTCCAGTTGGATGTGACTTATATCTTCTACAACAATCAGAGTTGCATGAAGTTGTCGAAAAACCATGTGTCCCATGATAAGTTGAAGCATAGTTCCACTATATCAAGGATATGGTGCAAAGAGGAGTAGTGAAGCTCCAGTGCATGGCAACATAAGAGTATATAACCGATGTGTTAACCAAACCTATAGCAAGAGTGAAGTTCAAGTACTTCATAGAAATACTTGGTGTGATATAGAATGAGACCCCTCAAAAGAGGGAGTGATGTGTTCTAGCATAGCTAGAGAGACAGGTTGTTTTAGCATAAAATCTTAGTGAAGATAGTAGGTTTCTCAAACGAAATAAGTCTTGTAGGTTGTCCTTGGATGTAAAAAGTCCTGGCGAAGCTTGCAGGTTATCCTTGGACGCAATCAATCTTGATATGTTTCTATGCTAGAAATAATAGATGAATAGTATCTCACATGGGAAATGAGACAGGTTGTCCGAGCATGAAAAATCCTGGTGAAGCAGGATGCTCGAACATTATCAGTCCTGTAGGTTTTCCTCAGATATAATCAATCATGGTGAAGCTCCTAGGTTATCCTTGGATGTAATCATTCCTCATACAGGTTATTCGAGTGTAAATATGAGCCCTGGTGTGGTACATAGGTTACTCGAATGTAATAAATCTCGTGGGTTGTCTGAGTGTAAAAAGGAGACCTAGCGTGGTATGCATTTTAATTAGACATAATACGCCCCAAGTATTGTCTGAACAAAAAGATACTAGATGTAGGTTGTTCAAATGTAATAAGTCCTTACATATCTATATATGTTTGTGTTCCCATGTTGATATAATAAGGCCACGAATCATGTGAGGTGAACCTAGGTGACTCTCCTTTACTGGTAGAATGCAGGTTGTCTGAGGATGCTCTATGTGATTTGTTTTGTGCAGGAAAAAGAAGATGATTTAGATACGATGAGATAAACATAGAAGACATAGGTTATTGTCATGGAAATGTAAAGAAGGTCCTGGAAATTTCCTACAAGATGGATTGCTTGAGATGTGACGAAGACCTGGATGAGGACCATGCCTACACCTAGCTTGAAAGAGGGCTAGCTCTGTAGAAACTTCTGATGACAGATAATACCATTTTATGATCGACAGTAATATGATGATGCCAACAACTATGATGATGAATCTATGATTCCATGATGATGAATTTTTGATGAAGACTTGATCATATGTGTTCATGACTATGGAAGAGAGAGAATACCTTCCTAGTTAAGAGGGAGTGTTGATGTATTTGTAACTTCGAAAGATATTCTGATGTATATTATCATTGTATGTTGTTGTACCCCCATTGGAGATGTGTTTTCCTCCTTATGATATGCCTTTATTGTGTCTAGACCTTGAGGTACAACCTACGTTGTAAGTTGGGGAAATAGTCCCCAGTATGACATCATTTAATGTGTATTTGGAGTATCTCTAGGCGAAGTCGGCCCTGCTAGTGGAACAGGTCAGCCCCAATCATGTATTTGGTTAGTCACATGAAAGGTATAAATAGGGAGGCACTCTCCCTCATTTATACACACCTCACACACTCTCAAGTTCGCATGAGAGAGAGAGAGAAGGGAGGAGAGATAGATAGTTGTTTAATACTTCTTATTACTGGGATTGATCATCTTATGAAACAGTCTTTGTGATTGCACTATTCTAAGGAATTTTATGGGTTTTTCTCCTTTATGGTTTCCTCGGTGAAAATATTTGTGTCTTGTGTATATGTTATATCTTATGCATATTTTTGTACTTGATATTCTTTCAGACAAGGATCCTAATTAAGCTAATAAAATCTAAGAAAAACTAGCAATAACAACTAGTTATTAATTATTATTTTTATAAGAAAGTATGAAAATGAATGTTATTTATATTTTGTAGTGATCTTAAATAATGAAAATTTGTTTTTTTTTAATTTCTTTTTTAAATTTCTTTTTCCAACTGTATTCATATTACATCTTCACCGAATATTTGTTGAATTCTGATTTTTTCTGAATTTCTGTACAGGAAAGGCCAATACAACTGAATTATGCTACTATGCAATAAACCAATTTAATTTGGCATCATTCATAGTGTTTATGGCCTAGAAAGCTATTGTAAAGATCCAATTCCAAACGCAAGAAAATAAAATTTCACAAGATTCCTTAATCAACTTTTTCATAGCCACATTATGTATCGATGAGGAAGTGCTTTCTATATTTTCTTTCTTCTTTCGCATCAACAAAGAACCAATATATCTTCCTTATTCATTCATCTATTGTGTTGAAATACTATTTGTATTAAATGAATCCACAACAAGATCTTGAATGTAATGAGTATCCAAGTCAATGTATTTAGTATTGGAGTAATACATTGAATTATACACGAGATGAATTTCACCTTGATTGTCACATATTAACTCAATAGGATATTTTTGTACTAGAACAAGCTCTATTAGAACATGTCATATCCACACTGATTATTTATTTTCTTCCTTGGCTGCCCTATATTCTGCTTCACAAGAATAAATATAAAGAGTTCTCAACTTCTTACTAGACCATGAAATCAGACCCGAACTGAGCTGAAAGATGTACCTTGCAATAGATATTTTATCTAAATAATCCCCTTCCCAATCAAAACTCCATAATGCATTGTCCCCTGTAAATATACGAGAATCCTCTTTGTTGCTTTCCAATTACTTTCCTGAGTATTTTGCATTAAAACTTGAAACCATGTTGACTACAAAAGAGAGATATGGCTTGTTTTCTGTGTTATAAAGGATAAAATGGCACACTCTCTTCTTGTGAACACTTTCCCATGAATTCGTTGCATGCTGACACTTCCACAAAGACACTTTAGAAAAGTCACTGAAAAAACATCTAACTTGGAGGAGCCATATACATATTTTTGTAACTTCGTTTAACCTCTTCTCTACATCGTTGGAAATGAATTGAAGTAAGAAAAAACTTTATAGAAGACTCCAAAGTCTAAAAATTCCCATAAGTATCCTAAAAATTATCATCTTTGAACTATTCACAACTTTTCCTACATGGTACCAGTGAGTTTCACCTCTGTACTCCTAAATTTCCCTTCATGCTACCCACGGTTACCCCGAATTACTCTTGTATTCATGAATTTTATGTAAGTGAACCCGTGAATTCCTTTGTATTCATGACTTTTGATACGGTAGCCCGCGATTTCGGCTTTGCATTCACGATTGTTGTCACTGCAACCCACGAATATGTCTTGTACATGTCAAAAATAAATGTTTCTCAAATTTTGGGTAGTTTGGGTGGTTATACAACTGACTCCTTTGGTTGTTACTACTTTTTATTTGACCTTATCTCTTCAGAAATGTATAAATATAGGGAGAGAGGTCCATGAAAGGGGACTTGGACTTTTGCATTGTTATGCTGGAGGAATTGAGACTCTCATTCCCCCCACCTTTTCCCTAGAAGCTATCTCCTTGTGTTTTAGATCTTGGAGGCTAAGTTCCTTAGAGAAAAGAAACAACATAACTGTATCAAGGTTTCAAGAGGTGCCTAGCTTGAACAGAAGGTATAGTTGTATTTCTTTCATGATTAATACATATATGATGCACTTCCTCTTCCAATCAATATGTCTTGTATATTGAATCTCTGATTATGATCATATGGTTTTGTCTATCAGATTAGGAATTCATGTTTCTTTGATTATCATTGCTTTACATGTGGTCATATTGGTTTGAGGAAGGTATAATTCATTTTATAGGTCTCTTGGAGAAAGAGGATCAAGAGGAGGATTGAAGGGCTTCAAGGATCAACCTTCATTTGGCTAAGGTAGGAACCAATCAAATCTCTGAACCTTGTTTATATTTACTTGCAGAACTATATGCATCTACCTTTCAACCCTAGTATGTTTATGGCCTCTTAAACCCTAGCAATAGGAATCTTTCCTCTATAATAGTGTGTCAAATATATCAATCTCCCCACAAGTTAATGATACAATGTGGCATCAACAAGAGGACTGTCACAGTTAACATTTACCTTTACACTGAACTTAAACGATGTAGGAGAAGGATTACAATCACTAATATGAAACTGAGAAAGTAAATTTGTCACATAATTGGGATAATACAACAATTTAACATCAACCATATGCCAAATATATAGACCCAAAAAATAATGTCGTAGGCCTAAACCGGTCATTTCAAATTTATCTTTAGATTATTCTTCATTTCCTATATAATTGTAATATGGATGCTTGTAATAATAAGATTATCCACATAAAGTACCGCAATGAGGAGATCATCATCAAAGTTCTTAACATATAAATTTGGATAAGATATGCATCAATCAAAACCATTCTCAAGAAATAAGCATCAATTTTCTCATCCCAAGCTCTACGTCTATTTAAGACCATATAAATACTTGTTCAATTTTCATACTAAACTTGAAGTTTCAATAATAATAAAACTAGGTGGTTGTTGCATATAAATGTCTTCATGAAGATCACCATTTAAAAACACACTCTTGACATCCATTTGTTGTATTTCCCATTGATAAGATGCAACAAGAGAAAGAATAGTTTTTATTGTGTTCATTTTAGAAACTGGAGCAAAGGTTTCTATATAATCAATACCTTCTTGTTGAGATAATTCTTTTTCTACTAACCAAGATATATGTTTTTCAATATGTCCATGTGCACTAATATTTTTTTTATATATCCACTTACATCCAACTAAATTCTTTCCAGTAGGTAGAGGGACAATAGTCCATGTCTTGTATTTCATTCGAGAGTTTTATTCAACTACCATTGTTTTCTCCCATTCAGGTTTATGTTTAGCTTGAGCATAGGCAGAGGGATAATTTGCGGTAGAGGGATATCATAAGGAATACCAATCTCAAAACCTTCAAATTCAAGATTTTTCTAGGCCCAAACGAGGAAGATAAGTAGTGGTAGGAACCACACTAGTATGATCTTAAGAACATTCAAGAGGATCACTTAATGAATAAGGTGAACCAAGATCAAGTGTAGGAACAAATGTAGAGGAGTGGGTAACAAAGACAGGGGTAACAAAAAGTGAAGGAAAATTCAAGATAACATGAGGGTCAACAGAAGCAAGAGGAGAGACTTCATTCAGGTGAAAATATCTCCTAATAGTAACACCTTGAGTAAATGGATCAAACAACTTGTATGCTTTGACATCCTTGCAATAACCAATAAAAATAAATGTGTGAGACTTGGGTTTTAACTTTTTTCTTTTTTCATTTGGAATATGTGCCCAACATTCACTTCCAAATATATTAAAGTGACTAATATACAGTTTTCTTCCATTCCATTTTTTTTAGGGAGTAACCTACAAAATTTGTTTAGTAGAGACCCTATTCAAGATATAGTTATCACAACAAATCGATTCAGGCCAAAAACGTTTGCGTAATCCTTTAGAATAAATCATACATTTATCCATTTCAACCAATGTCTTATATTTCTTTCTTTCAGCTACCCCAATTTGTTGATGTGTATAAGGATTATTCTTTTGATTTTGAATTCCATGCTTAGATAAAAATGCAGTAACTTTCTTTGTAATGAATTCCCCCCTCATTATAAATTCTCAAAGTATTAATACTTTTACCATATTCTTTCTCAACCATGGATTTAATTTCTTAAAATATGCCAAAGGTTCACTTTTATGCACCAAAACATAAACCAAATATGTATGACTATAATAATCATTAAAAGTAAGAGATTATATTGCATGAGACAAAGTAGCTTCAAGAGGACCACAAATATCACTATGAATTTAGTTGCAATTGTTCCTTAGCGCGTTAATATTTACCTTTATCAAACATTTCCTTATTAAGTTTACCAAGAACACAACCTTCACAAAACCTTTATCAACATAGAAATGAAAATGTTGATTTTTTATTTAATTAAAACCAATAAACTTATATAATCCAACCTTATGATCAACAAGACCAGAAGAAACAATTTTGAAGCAATGCTTGATATCTTTTAACTTATACTTATCAGGCCAAGCTTCAAATTGATAAACTTTTTGACATGCATGAAAAATAGAAAGCAAGTTGATGGGAATTCCTTGAACATAAAACACAGCTTCCAAAGTACTATTAGGAATATGAACATCACCATATCCTAAAATTGAAAGATGATTACCATCACTTATATATACTTTCTGTGTTATGTGTTTGTTAGTTTCATAAGAACTAAATAAATAAGCTAAACTAGTCATGTGATTAGAAGCACTTAAATCCATTATCATTTCCACAAGCTAAACCAATCATGTGATTAGAAATACTAGAATCCATTATCCATTCCATTTTAGAAGATGAATTACTAGGTTGAATAGGCACAAAGGGACATCAACTATTCTTCAGAAGAATTCTTCTTTTCTTTCACAAGTTCACATCTCCGTTTAAAACAAACATTTTTAAGGTGGCTAGTTTCCATAATACATACAAGGATTATACGCTTTTTTTATTAGAAACCATTTTAGAAGCACCATAATAATTAATAGGTTGATCTTGGATTATATGGTTTAGAGTTTTTATTAAAAATTCTATTAGGATTCTTTTTATTGTGTTCCATTATAGATTTAGTATTAGACATTTGACCAATAATTAATCTATCATGCTCATTTATCAAACCTTTACAAAAATATTCAAAAGTTGGTTTCATAGTTCCTTTATACATTATGGTAGGTCTATTTCTAGTTTGGATGAACATATCAAAACATGAAGGTAACCTTTGTTCAACAAAAATAGTAAGAGCATCATCATTTTTCTTGTCATAAGAACCACAATTATTTAAATTTTCATTAAAGGTTTTGGCATCCTTCTCTTGAAGACGGACTCAACTCTGAAGTATGAAATGTGTTGAGATAAAAAACTTCACATAGGTTCCAAACTCTCCATAATAATGGATTAATTTATTCTATCAAATATCTAGGGTCTAACTCAAGGATTTTATTTTCAAGATAATAAGTAGAAACATAATCACTTTTATCAAATAAAGAATCTAGGGTTTCCATACATCAATGGGACTATCCTCAACCTCAATATATGCTTGTAAACTATTTGAAATATTTTTTCCAATGAGTCCTTTTGCTTCATCACATCGATATTCCCATATTACCGAATCTTTTGCATCGTTTGGTTTCATTTTATCGTCTTTGACTAATCTCCAAAGATTGTTACTCCTAAGAACATCAATAATCTTTATTTTCCAAGAGAGATAGTTAGATCCAACTAGTTCAAGAATAGAAACAACCTCTGAAGTCATAGTGTGACAAAAGAATGAAACCCTAAATGCAAAAAAAAATATTTATCGCAAAAGAAGAAAAGTAATAATAAAACTAGAAATTTCTAACCAATGCCAAAAACTTCATGTACCTAACCGAAGGATCTTTAACTCTACTACACAGAACAATGAGAATAATTTGTTGAACATCAAATGCATTGAAAAATAGGCATATGCACCCTAGATGAATGTAGGGTATGTATGGACCTGATGTATACTTTATTTTGTTGAAGGTAGGGTGTGTATGGACCAAAGGTATACCCACTTTTGTTTAAGGTAGGGTGTGTATCTATTTGTAAAATGATTGAACTACGAAAAACATCAAAGTTGAATCCATATAGATGGAAACCTACAAAAAAATGAACTATAAATAGACAAACAACTAGACCTACAAACCAAGTGATATATCCTTGATGTTATATTGGTATAAAATAGATTTCAATTCATATCTACATAAAAAAATCAAGAAAAACCTGAGATTTTTTTGAAAATTAATGATGAGGGCATTAGTAGAAATTGGTAAATAAATGACTAAATGACTAAAACAATTAGTCACAAAAGTGTTTTAAGCTAAATAGGACAAAATTTGAGCAACACAACTAAAAATGACTAAATTAAATGACTAATTTAGTCATTGGATAAAAAATACAACTAAATAATAAGTCACACAAATAAAATTGAGTAAACCAATGACTAATTTAATCTAGGGATTTTGTTAAACACGATTAGTACTACACCCTTTATACATAATTTAATGACATTCAAATTACACGCTATGAAAATCTACTAGAATCTACAGAGTAGCTATGTATGGTGATATCTTGTTTGAGAAAATTAGATGCAAAAAGTGTCAATATGATCAACCACCTTACATTCTGAAATCTAATTGTGGTATCATTGATGGGCTCTTAGCATTCATCAACCTCTGATATTTTCATTGTTCTATCTCATGTTTATTTATTTTATCCCATGTTTATTTAACTTATTTGGATATGACATGATTTATTTATGGATTCACAAGAAATTTTCGATGAAACATATGAGCTATTTATGGAAGAAATTTCTTATGGAATTCGATCTATTTATGCAAGTAAATTTTGTGAAGGAATTTGAAACTAGTTTTGGGGATTTTGTGCACAACTTGTTTGAGGAAATGATTCCTTGGAACCTCTACTAAGTAACTTATATTTATGCCACTATTAATTATATAATGTGTATTTTTATGGTACAATATCCTCGGAATGGTTTAAGACACTTCTCTTCGATGCTTCTACCTTTTATTCAAAAAATATTTCTTCAATTGGATCACGGGGTCTTCACTTAGTAAAACCATGCCATAGCACGTTTGTTCGTGGCATATGAAACAATACCCCTATTTTCAAAAAATATTGGAAAATATCTCTCAAAATCATTTTTTTAACCCCCTCCCAATATACCTTCCTAATTAAAAAAACCCCCTATTTTCACTAAATATTGCATGTATCCATTTTTTTCATTTACTTTTTTTATACCCCTTTATATTTCTACCTAGTGAATTGACATGATACCCCACATGAATTCTACAATGCGCCTTTCTTCTTTCGATGTATATTGTGGATGCACATTACTTCACCCACAGAGATCACATTCATTTCCTAAATTAACACTAATTTGTCATTTTTTCCAGGTTCCTGCACAAGATCAAAGCTTAAGGAAAAACCATACAATGTGAAAAAGTTCAAATCAAAGTGCTAGCTAGGGATAATGAGTGGATGACCTCTAACAGGATTAACATTGATAGTGTGTTAACTGCACATATACAGCAAATACATTTTTTTCTAAGTGCCTGAAAAAGAACATAGCTTAAGACGAAAACATACAATGTTGTGTTTAAAATTTTGTAACATTGCATATAGAGTGCACCCCTTTTAGGACATTATTCAATGGTCACATACTCATCATGTCTCACATAACACCAAATTTTAAAATGATTAACAGTTGATGAGGATGGACGTTTAAAAACCCATTGGCAACAATTAAAGACTTGCATTAGCATTGTCTTCTAAAATGTCTTTTTCAGAAGGCATTTCAGTAAATTCACATTCCAAATATGCTAAAAATCTTCACAAGTTCCGTTGTAGTTGGGTTCTGGACCAAGTCTTGGCTAACTTTGAAAGCTTGATGCCATAAATGAATGCCATTTGAGAACTAATAATATCTTAAGTTCTAATAGTCTTGAAATTGAAGGTGATTTTCCACATGGGTAGATGTCTTCAATTTTTATGGAAATACCTATGTGTTTGCCACCAAAGGCTGATAAATATCATTTCTGAAGTATCCTACCGAGTGATGAAGTTTCCATGCCTCCCTCTAAATGACGGTAAAACGACATCACCGAGCTCAGGAAGCTATGTATGCATGTGTTGTAGAGGATGCAACTGCTTTAGTGGATCTAGTGGCAATTGGTGTGACTGGACAAGATGATGCATACAAGATTTTTACAGATGAAAATATTATAATAAATTCTTTGATAATGACAAGAAGTCAGTTAAGTGAAATGAGGAATGTGTCAAAGTAGACACATTGATCCAAAAAGAAGCAACAGAAACAAGAGGTAATAAGAAACCTGTGGTGTCTTCAGATTTATATAAATCCTTTATAAGGTTACCGTGGCTAAGATGGTTAGGGTTGGTTTTTTTGTTTTAGGGTTTTAGTACTCTCTCATTTGTTAAAAATAGGCTCTTTTAGCTCTATTTGGATGGACTTTTGTAGCAGAGTTACTCTGAGAAATTTGTATCAAGCATTTGCTTTAATTTGTTAATAAAGATCAGACTTTGGAGGTCCATGAGCTCTTGGATGTGGTAGTTTTTTGCAATTGGTTGAGGTGATATTGTCTCTAACCCCTATTTTTTTTTAATGCTTATGTGAGATTAAATTGTTTATTTGTTAGCTCAAGAGGGCCATTGTTGGCACAGTAGAACAATCATTTGTAGTTCAACTTGATTGTTTATGCGAAGTATATTAGTATTTTGATGGACATGAGTAATCAGTATATACGTAATGTTGATCATGATTCAATTTTCTTAGCATACTAGCATGTATTTTGATCTCACGTTTTGTGTTGAGTTGTAGTGTGTTTGCAGGCTTCACAGGTTGAAAAAGGGTGTGAGCTCAGCTGCTTTTATCCCAGGCTTCAAGCAACCTTTTTAATCTAACACTTTCATTGCAGGAACTACAAAGATCATCTTCTTCAAAATAAAAAAAGAAAGCTCGGAGTCTAGCTCTCTCTCTTGGGTTCCATCCATAATTTCAAATACTTTCTTGGTTACCGAACTTCCCTCTTCTAGTTCTCTCTTTGCTCCTTGATCTCCTTGTTTTTCTTTCTTGCTATCATTTTCCTCCTTGCTTGGTTTTGCCCTTTATCTTTTCTTCATCGCTGCCCCGTTTTACTCTTTTTACCACTCATTTTCTTCTTTTTGGACAGCCCTAGTGTGCCCTAGTTTATGCTTCTTTTTTGCCTCTTTTTGCCCTAGTTTTTTGCCCTTCTTCCATCTCGTTTTTGGCCTTTTCTTCCCCTTTTTGTTTGCTATCATGTTTTTTTATTTTTATGACAACTATCTTCCTTCTTCATCGCTGCCCCGTTTTCATCATTTTTTATACTCCTTTGGCCTCATAGTTGGCTACCCTATTCTCCCATTTTCTTGTCTTTGACCTTCTCTTTGTTTTCCTTCCTTCTTCCTATCCTTTTCTTCTTATTCTCAGCCTTCTTTGCCTTACACTTTTGCTCTCATTCAAACTTCTTCTTTTCCTTTTTTGCAAAGTTCGAGAAAACTTTTGAGAAAAGTTTCAAGTAAAAGTAAATCACTCCCCTTTTTTAATGCAAATTTTAATGATAGTAGAGTTGTATGCTTTTATTTGAAAATCCCTTTCATGGATTAAATTCCTAAAGGCAAATTGTAATAATTTCAATAAAGTACTTTTGTTTGAGTGGGGTTTTTAAGTCCCCACTCTCATCCTCCCCCATTTGGGGAGGCTTGTGTTGTGTTTACTTATGTATGCTTAGGTTAGATTTGCTTGTCTTCATCATTATTTGCATCTTATGCTTAGAATATTAATTGTTAATCCATCACTTCTAATTCATTGATTAATTTGATTACTCTTTTAAATTGTTTATCTTTCTAAGTAAATTGACTGTTTAAATCTTTTGAATCACACCATAAGGTGGATCAAGAGTGCTCTCTGTCGGAGAGTTTAATATGTCATCTTTGCTTTTTATTCACATTGTTTAATCAATTAACTCTTAAGTAAGACTCTTAAACTTGCAAAAACACAAGTCAAGAGCACTCTCTATCGGAGAGCATCCTAGGTTTGCATAATACCTGCATTAGTCTCATCTAGATTAGCTAAGTCTCTTGAACCACTGTCATAAGACAGGGTCAAGAGCGCTCTCTGTCGGAGAGTCTTAACTAATCAACTTAATAAAACCTTCAACACAAACACCCTTTTTAATTAATTAACTCCCTCCCCTCCTTGCCGAAGTATGCTCTGACCGATCCCAGATCAGAATACCCAGAAATGGCACTGGATCTTTAAACCCTACAAGAGTAATTTAATAATACTTAAACACCCGTAACCAATGCACCGGCGTTGTAGGGATTCTTCCAAAGTACTTCCTAGTAGAGGCGTCGGAACCTCCCACTGTCTTAGATTCTCGGCTAGCTGGTCAATCTTGGCGATACCAGCCTAGGATACTGGGCAAGCCCAACATGTCTTCAACGGAGGGAACTTAGAAGAGTCTCCTGGCTTTGACAAACTTTTGTTGACACTCTAAGCAAGACCACTATCAAAAACTTTTAAAATCTATCAAGAGCACTTGCAAAACCTAATACTCACTAGCTTGATTCCTAGACTTTATTTCACGCATTTATTTGACTCCATAAGGCATTGGTCCTTTGTTATATTTGATTAATTTTCTATCTTGATCAACTGTCTATGGGCCATTTTAATTGATTATATTTGAATGCTTAAGTTATAAGTTTGGAATCTTTGCTTATCTGTGTGATCTCTTGTCAGCAACGTGGATTGCTTTGATTAATCATCATCCCCCTAATATTAATCATTTTAAATCACAGTAACTCCTAAACAACACCCATCCGCATCCAAAAAATCTAAAAATTAACTTAAAACATTGAGCCATAGAAAACTCTTTGTTAGGGACTACCCCCCTTGGCTTCGTTAGGAGTTAGCCTAAACGGAGGAGCTAGGAGTAGCTGACAGTACCTAGCTCTGTGTTTTCCCCCAAGGTCACACCTCTCCCACTTTCCCAAGTGAGGAGACAACTTTCGGAAGATTTCTGCTGTTGGTGTGCAATTGGCGGACAACAAACACCAGCATAGATCCATCTTAAACCTGGATTTAGAAAGCACCGAGAGGGATCCAATTTCTTTAGGTGTAAGTTATTTTTATCTTCAATTTTTAAATGTTCATAAAAAATTACACCTCAAACATTTTGATCTCTTTAGTGTTTGGTAAATCCGGGTTTAACATGGATATTTTAATTACTTTTCATTTATTTTTATTATTGAGTTTTTATTATTTGATAAATTAGGCGACATATTTTTCCCTTTTGGATGACAGCCTTTTATTCTAATCAATAAGCCATAATCAAATATATCAAAATTCTACTCTAAAGCCACACCAAGATATATCTAAATTTTATTATAAAAAATGTTTTATTATTATTATGGTGAAATATAAAGAAAGTTAGTTAATTTAAATTATTTCAAAATTATTTTAAAAGTAATTAAAAATGAAATAAAATAAAATGGCTAAAATCTTGGAAGAAGGTTGAATATCTTTTAAAAAAGAGTTTAGCATTTCCAGTAATCATTAACGTTAATATATATTAGAGGGGATAAAAAGACAAATGAACCTAGAAAAGAACACGACAAAAATATAAATGATCATTTTCTAAAGAACAAATCTAGTAAATTAGCATAGATCCATTTTAAACCTGGATTTAGTGTCGAGAGGGATCTAATTTATGGATCTATGCTAGTTTATTGTTTTTATTGCACCCAGGTTATTCCTTTCCTTTGCTTGTGGTAGATTGGAGTTTATTTAGTGAATTGATTTTGGATTGAGTGGACACTATATAAATATATGAATCCACAATATAATTTTTATTTATTTTTATGTGGGTTAACATAATGTTTTTTTATGTTAGCTAGCATAACGTGACTAACGTGACAAAATCTCCCCCATACTGGGCTGATAGCACCTCGTTTCTCTCGGTGCAATTACCAAGGCTTCATAATGTGCAAGGCTTCCTAATGTGCAATGATATATATATGCACCAATGCTTAATCATATATAGACCTTTAGTGTTTTACAATATATAATACACATTGAAGCATATTAAAAAGTGACATACCAATGTGCCTTATTGTATGCAGCGCACTAGTAAAACATATGTTTGGTCATTAAAAACTTTATCATCAAGAATGTTTAGCTATAGTAAACATTTACTAAAGCTCATACAAATACCTCCACTTTTATTAGTCCCTGCCTCCAAGCATGCATGGACTCTATGAATGGCCTTGCCACCAATTCATTTGTCTTGCACGTCAATCGAAACAAATTTTAACAATTTATCTTATGTTTTCATTTCATTGTCAGCATTTCTCTGTATAACACTTTTCATGAGCAAATCAATATGCAATGACCATTTTTTCATCCAATTGACAAATTCACCTTCTTATCTGGCCTCATATCGAGGTAGAGAGTCCATTGTTCATTGTTTGTTAAAATCTTAGGATAAAATTGAGTATTTTTGTCCAATTTTATAAAAGCAAGTAATGCTAGATAACTTCTAGCATTACTCTTATAACATTACATGTTTTAAGATCTCTTAATATAATTAATACTTAGCATGCATAATGCTTAGAACCTACCCGTGACAATTGTTCTTTTGCCATGGCACTTGGCAGGCACTATGCATAGTGTCTCTCCATGCATGATCTGTGTGAGTTGCATGATCAGCCAATCTATAAATAAACAAGATTGATTACTTTATCCCAATTCTTGATCATAAGAAAATCATAGACAAGATAGTGTAATATGCTTATGGATTGAATAGCTAAATGATGGGTGGTGCTCTTGTTCATGAAAATCATGGGCAGGTTTATGATAATGATCGAGCTTTATGTGGCAGTTCTCCATCAAAATATTTGCAAGGTTTTGATTCTGATAATGATGAAAGTGGTGTTTTCTTTCTAGCCAATTTGATTATTTTAGGCGTTGCCTTGATGCTGGGATCGATAGCACTTTCCACGGTCTATTTATGTTGCCAATCGTAATAAACAGGTATGCAAGTAGAAACTAGTTATTGTCCTCTTTAGATTCCTTCCAAATCTAAGGTTTTCTATTTAATGCTACATAAACTTTTATGCAGGTAGAGGGAATTACAGGAACAAAAATAGCAGAAAGAACATCAATTTTCAATTTTCAATTTTCTAAATTAATTGTCTTCAGTACTAGCAAAACCAGTAGAGTTACTTGTAATTATACATGTTACTGGAATTTTCAAATTTTCACTATTTGTTGCAAAATGGGGTTTGGGACTCTTATAATTATTTCTTATAAAATAGAAAAATGTATAATGAGTCTTACAAAAGGGAAAATTAACCTTGACATGCTCATTCTCAATAACATTTTTTCCACGAATCCTCAATACAACTACCACATTATCATAATCAATGGTCTGTTGTAACCAGCATTTTCAAAAGGTAAGTTACAATTAGATTGGCAAAAATATTACTGCATCAAGCTCACTTCCAACGCTAATTTAATATGTATGAAGAGAATAGAATTGTCAATAGTAAATACCAAATTGGTTCAGCAGAAAATAATAAGTACCTCAACCTCTATCTCCAGCTTTAGTCTAACACGCTCTACATCTCTTCTCCAAAAGAAGACTCTCTTTGCACTTTCCTGCAAGTTTAGGAAAACCAGCCCAAACAAGGTCACTGGTTTAAGAGGAAGCATAAAGTGTTATTGCATTCAAATCTCATGACAATTTGTAATCATTTCAAAATCACAAGATCACCAGTTTAAGAGGCAGCATAAAGTGTTACTGCAATAAAGCTCATGAAAATTTGTAATCGTTTCAAAATCACAAGAAAAGGTGGCTAAACATTTTAAATTTCTCAAATAAGATTGGGATGTGTTCCTCTTCATCATCCAGAAAAACAGTTCAAAAAATAGAGACAGAAGCAACAATTAAGGATACCACCATCTATACACATACATCACTAGCTAGAGAAGCAATATACATGATTTTTTAAGAAATATTTTGAGAAGCATGCCCCAAAGGGAATAGAGCAGAAATCCTTATTCCACCAAAATCACTCGCCTATCATCCCTTCCAACTGATGAACTATTGCAGGCTGTGTGTACCTGTGTACCTGCCCATCCCATGCCAAGTCTACATCATAGAGATGAAAATTCCAAAAGAGAAGTAGAGCTAAATAAATGTATGCATGCATGAAAAACATCACATTGGAGATGATATCATAATCACTACAAACCAGATGCACTTCTCAAAGACACTTACCAGGGTGGCGGAGTAGCATAACATGGCTCGAGATGGTACTTCTTACAGGTGTGGGGAAAATCCTATTTCAAAAATCTAAGGCTAGCATCCTTGCATGATCGAGGGTGGAGCAATGGAAGTGGTACTCCAGATTTGATTGTGCAGGGGAAATCTAACAAGTGAAAGGATACCCGATGGAATGCCAGAGCACAAAAGAGAACAATGTATACATATACAAGCGTGAGTGCAGTCGTGATACTTTTCCAAAGGGCCCAGGCAATCCCTATGTAAACCTTTGGCTTTCTTGTGATGACATGGTTTGCAGGAAATTTACATTTCATTATGAAGTATCAACTCAAACTAGTTTTGGCGAGGAGCAACGCAGATTTCCTGATTTTCAGTTTCCAAGTGCCTTTTATCGACACTTCTTTCAGGCTTCACCTCTTTCCAACATAAGTTTTCTCATTTTTTTATCGTCGTGGCTTTTAATTGACATTTGCCTTTTGCAAGACCTTTTCTTTTTGTATCTTGATTGGGTTATTTTCCTTTTTCAATGACTAGGCTGGAATCATGATGAGCCCCCAGGAGCAATTGTTTGGATATGCAGACTAGACCTTAAATCTGGTGTGTTATATAGCTCGGCCACCAAACTGTGTAGAGAGACCATACCCAGCACATCGCCAATCAAAGCTCTACCCGGAAGGCTTGTTCTCTAAACAAAAATTTTCCAATGCATCCTTTCAATTCATATCAAAGCCTATCAAACTCAATCATTGGAATGTGGCTTATAAGTGGGCCAGGTTCACAGAACAAGGAAAACATTTGTCAACAAAATATTTTGTTTAGCCTTAATATTTTTTGGTTTGCAACAATCCTCCATCCGTCATGTTTATTATTGCATGATGACAACCTGAAAGACAACTAAAATATCTAGGAGAAACCTTGGCATCTGTAAGCTCAAAATATTAGGTGTTGGTTTTTTTATGCATGGCCTCCAAGCGTGTCCACATTTGAAAAGGATGTTGACATCACTAAGCTCAAATTATTAATTGTTGTTGTATGGCATGCAAGCGTTTCCACATTTGAACAGGAAGTAGTTCACTTGATTTTTATTATTATCACTAGATTATTATTATTATTATTATTATTGAGTGTTCTAATGACATCCGCAATTGTGCCATATTATGTGATCCACCGGACAATTTAGTTTAGTCTCCATTGGGAAATGTAAGTAATTTCTTTATTTCATATTCTTTGCAGGCTATGCATACCTGCTTTAATTCAGATTCTTTGCTCCCTCACCTAGTCCCCTACTTTCATATAGTATTTTTTGGTGGAATGGAATGGCACTACGTGGAATCACATTGCATTAATTTCATAGAGTATTTTTTTGTGGAATGGTACAGCACAGTATGGCATCACATTGCAGGCTAAAAACCAGGGCGATAAGATTAGGTTAAAAGCAGTTTGTTTTGGGTATGGGCATGGCCAATCCGCATCAGTGCAGTTCCAGGACAAGCATGAATGTGCTCCATTATGGAATTTTCCAGGTTGGCTTTTTTACTACATCCTCTCTGTAGGACGATTGGCTAGAACTTCTTCACACTCGGTTGTAACGTCCTCACCGTATTCACATTTTTTAACTACTGAATTTGAAAAGATAAATATGGATAGTGTGTGGGATCCATATTCAAGAAAAATGAATGCAAATCAACTTCAGGAGTTTTGGCACAGTAGGCCCACAAGCATGTGCCAGTGCACTATGTAAAGAATCTAACAAACAATTCATGGATTCCACCCTAATGGCCTAATTATTCCAAAATGGTTCCTTCCTTAGAACTTTTGTAATAGTAGGATTGATGACATAATATTCATGTAATACGCATGTAATATCTTACTAAAGGTAACATGGAAATAAGAATTCAAAAAGGGGTCTATGTGACCATTGCTGCTATCTAAATATATTTTAAAATAACATGCTGAGATTAACATTTACTAGGTTAATTTTATAATTATTATAATTATAAGATAGGAATCCATCGTTAATGTGTCTTCCTTAATACAAAGTCTCTACCTTAAAATCCTATGCAATTTAAAATAACCCTATGGAACGTTAAATATGAAACCTTTACTTCTCTCCATCGAGTGTTCTCCTCTACTCAAGAGCTAATATAGTTCTGACTGGGCTAAGCGTCGAATAAATAATCCCAAATGGCGCCTATTACTAGAGTTTTGTGCTTATATGTGCTTGCTTCCTTGAGTCTATTTGTCTGGAGCATGGAGGCGAGGGAGAGCAGATTATTTAACAAAGAGCATGCCTACAAGAACCCCAATGGTGAATCAAATACCGCTAGCTATAGATAAGGCTACACAACCAAAGGAGTAGATAATGCTTACGGAGCTGGTTTGGGTAATGTCTACGGTTCCTACCGAGAACAAGAACAAGGAAATGGTAATGGATATGTATATGGTGACAGTGAAGTTTCCCGTGTTGGTTCTGGGAGTGGAGCTGAAGTCAGGAGTAGCTATCGTTCTGGTTCAGGTAAAGGGGGTGAGTACTATTCATAAAATGGTGTCGGGAATGAGGTGGCCCATTACTCTGAAACTATAATAGGAAATTGACGAAGCAGCAAAGGCAAAGGTTAAGGTAGGGACTTAACAAAATTGAGAAGTCTTAACAAAATAGGCACTTAACAAAGTTGAGAAGTCTTTTAATTGAGCATCACGATGGCTCCACCAGTCGTATTAGACAGATATGCATTTCTATCAAACTAAGACAAGAAGGCATCCATGGATCTCCTCTTCAATAGATTTTAACTTCTAAAGGAAGGGACTTGCCGCCTTTAGCAGCTCCTCTTGTTTTATTAGCAATTTTTTTTTCTAATCATTTTGCTCAATCTTTTAACATTAAAAACCTTTGTTACTTAATGTATTCCTTGTAATGATCATTATCCTTTTCTTTTTTCCTCCTTACAACATCCTAATGACCTTTCTTTCCAATTCTGCCCATCACTACACCCCCTTAACATTTAACCTTCCCGTCCTTGATCTATAAATCTGCCCGTCCTTGTAATGATCATTATCCTTTTCTTTTTTCCTCCTCGCAACATCCTAATGACCCTTCTTTCCAATCTTTCCCATCACTATAGCCCCTTAACATTTACCCTTCTTGTCCTTGATTTATAAATATTCCCATCCTTGGTTTATAAATCTAAGGGGAAGATACCATGATGAGGATCAAGTGATAATGAAGAATGAGAGGGATTGTGACATTGGGAGAGAGCGAGAGTGATAATGAAGAATGACATGGATTGTGACATTAGGAGAGAGCGAGATGCAATAATAAGGGGATGGGGAGGGGTAAAGGAAGGGGAGAAAGGACGAGGACGAGGACGAGGACTAGAGGAAGGAGGGTTAAGGGATGCAAGATTTTTTTTAAATTAAATTTCTTTTTTTTCATTTATATTTATATTTTCTTTTTATAACACTAGTGTGTATATAAATGATGATTAATATAATGATTTTAAAACAATAGGGTTAAGCTTTTAAAGATATAAAATCTATTTTTATTTAAATTAAAATATTAATATTTTTAAAAAAATTACACATACATATATACACATATATATATAATCCTTAAAAAGGATAATTCAGAGACCTTTAATGATTACAAACCTATTTCTCTGAGTAATTTTATCTATAAAGTCATCACAAAGATTATCTCCAAGAGAATCAAATTGTTTTTGGCAAAGTTTATCTCTATTGAATATTTTGGATCTTATTTTATCGACAAATATTGGATGCGGTGGGTGTGTCCCAATAATGTCTTCACTCTATCAAATATAGGGATATTTAGGCATTCATCCTTAAAATATATTTGATAAAAGCATATGATCGAGTGGATTGTTCTTTTCTCATGTTAGTTCTTATTCACATAGGACTCTTGATGGAGGTGACAAATTGGATTATGAGTCTTTCATTTCATCAACTTCCTTTGCAGTTTTAGTGAATGGATCTCCAACCTCCTTCTTCACTTGCAGCAGAGTCCTCAGGCAGGGGTGTCATTTATCACCATTGTTGTTCCTTTTGGTTATTGAAGGGATTAGTAGACTTATAGACTTTGCTAAAAAGGAAAGGAAACTTAAAGGTATTAGAGTTTCTTAATCCCTCTATATTACCCATCTATTGTTTGTTGATTATGCATTAATATTTGGGAGTATATATGTGGCTTATTGGAATATGTACCGGTCTTTAATTGATACTTTTTATGTTTCCTATGGGATGGCTATTAGCGTTCAAAAATATATGTTCTTCTATAATGTCTCTTATGCAAGGATCTGTGATCGAATCTCACTCGTTTTTACCATATCAAATGGAGAAGCTAGATTTTGATTTTAAATACCTTGGATATTTTTTAAAACCAAATTGTTACTAGAAAGAGGACTGGAATTAGCTCCTTTAAAAAGGTGGATAAGAGAATTAGTAATTGGACATTTACGTGGTTTTCAATTGGTGGTAGACTCATATTATCCAAATCAATACCTGAAAGCATTCTAGTTTATTGGTTCTCCCTTGTTATGGTCCTAGTTTTTGTCATCAGTAATATCAAAAGGAGGATCTTCCATTTTCTGTGGACTAGAAATTTGCATATCCCTAAATTCAATATAACTTCTTGGGAAAGCATTTCCTTGCCAAAGCATTTGGGTGGATGGGGTCTTAAGCATCTGAATTGGTTTAGTCGAGCTTTGAGTGTCAAAAGCCTTTGGAGGGGGATATTTGGGGATGGTTTGTGGAGCAAAGTTATTAAAACTAAATATTTGAAAACC
>LPNX010089736.1:71103-93850 GCA_001517045.1 Pseudotsuga menziesii | reverse complement strand
AAGTGGGGTTGTTGTAGGTTGTATCCCTTCATTTTGTTGGATGGTATAATAAAAAAGGACTGACAATTTCTATGTGGACATATCCCATCTTGGGTGAACCACATTATATCCATGTCTCTCTTGTAATGTATTTTAATATTTGCATATGGGTGATTCCATGAAGGTAGGTAACACTTTTTGGCCAAATTTGGCGATGAAAGCCTGATTTTTTACTCATGTGCTAGATAGAAGCCCTCGAAGCGCATATATGCCATGTGAATTTTGACTTGCAGTTAAAAAACAATTGTAGAATATTATGTTGGCTTCTCAACGATATTTTTAAAAAAATATTCCGATGTCATTTAATGTGTGAAATTTTGCATTTAATGAACTGTGTGACTTTAAAAAAATGAAGAAGTTAATAAGTGGATCGTGTCCCACCCCAACAATTCAATCTTACATTAATAATTTAAAATATATATATATATATATATATATATATGAGCATGATCTACACAAAATGCACTGTGGTTTGTATATTGTTTTGTTAATTTATTTTGCAATATACAATTATTTATTATTTTTCAAAAGTGACCACATCTGATTTCAACATCATTTTATACACGTGTCCATCCCAACTTTTTTTCACTGTTTTCAAAAATTGAAAAACCAAAGATACCCTTTTGAAGAAGACACGTCGATGTGTGGGCTGTGCATTTTTAAGAAATTTTTGGATGTGTATTTTTTACCATGTGGATTTTTCTTTGAGCTACTTCGAAGTTGTTGTCAGGTTTTCTAAGTGTAAGCTTTAGAACGAATTAAAAAAAAAACCCATATGAATTCCAAAATGCATGCATGACACCTCAATGGATAGAGGATTTGGTGATGAATCTATCGATATAAACTCCGCTCAGTTATGTGCCATGAATGGCAGGGTTTACACCCCTGGAAGACACAGAGAATATTGATTTTCCTGTAAGAGGGACAATTCTCTATTTTTCATGCCCTTGATCAAGGTATGTAGCTCGATCGAGGTATTCAAATCCCTCAACCAAGGTTTTAATAGTAGCTCGATCGAGGGTTTATTAAACCCTTAATCGAGGGTTTATTAAACCCTCAATCGAGCTACTGTTAAAACCTCGATCGAGGTAATTCTGAAACCTCTTTTTATAAAAAAAAATTCACATGGACCTCGATCGAGGTATGTAGCTCGATTGAGTTCTTAACACCTCGATCGAAGTTTCCTTAAACCCTCGATCGAGCTTCTGCTAAACCCTCGATCGAGCTTCTAACACCTTGATCAAGGGTTTATCAGAAGCTCGATCGAGGGTTTAAGAAAACCTCGATCGAGCGTTTGTTAAACCCTCAATCGAGGTGTTAAGACATTGATCGAGGGTTTAAAAATTGATCGATCGAGTTACTTTTTTGTGTTTTTTTCCAAAATTGCCTTGCCAAAAAGTGTAACCCAGCTCCATGGATGCACCCATATTGTTTATTGTTTATTGTTATTGCTCTACGATCCTATTTTTCTAACATAAACGTGGATTCATTGGTTCCAGAATATGGACTTTATGTTGGATGGAAGCAGAATCTGGCTCCCATATTCTTAATCAATGCCAATTCCTCATACTGTATGGTCTGACTTAAGTGGTCTCCTTCATCATCAGGATGACTGGGTTTTATCAAATTTTCAAGACTATTTTTTCATGTGGTTTCATACTAAAGCTTAGTTCAAGGAGTTTCCTCTTTTCACTGTTTGGGAGGTATGGAAAGTGAGAAACTAGTATATTTTTGAAGATATTATGCCTTCAAGATTTTATTTTTGTTCTAAAGTGACCAGTTCTTCCTATGAGTTCTTTAAAAAAAGTCCCAATCATAAATTTAGATATCTAAAGATGTCATATGTGGAGGAAGCTTTGTTTGCTAGTCCTTTTTATGGTTCTAAGAAGGAGGGCCTATGGGGGGCCGACATGGTTCTTAAGATTAAAAAATACCATCAAGTTTATATGAGGATCGGTGTTGGTAATGGCACCAACACTAATGCAGAACTTTTGGCCTTTGGGGGCTACTATGGTTCTTGTAGAAAAGGGGTATTTTCAATATCAAAATTATGGGAGATTCGTGGGTGGTGTTTGATTGGGCAATTGATTTCTCTCATATACAGGTTATCCAACTTGAACAATGGGATGCAAGTATTCATGACATGTCCATATGTTTCTCATATATCACTTTCTCACATATCTATTGAGAATTAAATGGTCTGGATGATAACCTTTTAAATAGGGCTACTGGGCCTATGGATGGCTTTATTTGCTATGAGGAATACATTAAAGATCAAGTGGTGGATCCTAGATCTTTATACGTTTTCTAGTTTGTAGGAACATACAGTTTTTTATTGTTTTTGTTGTGACTTAAATCCTTATAGATTTCATCATAATTATAGTCTTCTAAAAATAAATTTCCTTATGTCAATCTTTTTGTAGTATTGCTCGAAATCCTTTCAGCATTATAATCTTAGTAACCATATATAATTTTATGTTAAATAATTCTATATAATTTTTATTCTTTTAAATAACAAATATATATATATATATATATATATATATAATATCTTAAAGCAATATATTTAAGATTTTAAATAAACGAAGCTTTTATAAATTTATTTAAATTAAAATTGAATTGATATTTTTATAAAGATTTGAAATTTAAAGTATCATTTTAAATAGATAATATACATAATAACAATGTAAGATTAAACAACCTTTGTGTGACAATGATTGTTAATAGTATTAAGATCTGTATTAAATGACGATGAAATTTCGTCCTTTTCTCACTTGTTTGTTATCTTATCTATAACACTTTTTTTATATTTATATAACGTGATGATGAAATTTCGTCTTTTTCTGAATGGTTTATTATGTGATCTATAACACATTATTAAAAAAAATTGGTGATTATGTTGAGGTTACTTTAAATCATTATAAGCCACTTTTAATTTTGAATCCAAATAAATTTCCATATACAAATGAATTGTATTGTTCCATGATAATGATATTGATTGATGATGAAGATAATAATAATAATATATAAAAAAAAGTTTTGTTTTTTTATAATAATAATAATATTTTGTAGCTGTATAGTGGTTTTAGATTGAGTAGTTGAAAGGAGAATTGTTATTTTTTTATATTTAAATTACATATTGTGTCATAATGTTTTTCATGAGTTGTTTATTATATATCATAACCATTATGAAAATTGTTGATAAAGTCTTGAGCTTTTACATAATCTGGTTTATTTTGGATACCATCATTGGAATAAGGTGAGATATTCGAATGATTTCCTTGGGATATATATTTAGAGTAAAAAATAAAGTTATATAATAATATTTGATTTTTTTTTAAGGTGGCAAAACATATCATAGTTTCGTTGTCAATCAATAGTGATGATAACCATCATTGATTGTTAGCAACAAACACGGTCTAACTCATCGTCATTATTCAAGGAAAACCACATCACTTGAAATGACTCGTTGATGGTTCACAAGAGGACAGACTTCCACTCTTCCTAGATGCTTCCACATATTGAGGTGCTAACTTGTTTCGTTATGGCCAAGGAAGATGAGCTCTTAGTCAATCCACAAGGAAGTTAATGTCCTTTGTGATTATTGTCGAAGCTACATCTAATGAAATCATATGCTTTATAATAACATATAGTCTTAATCTTATACATAAAACTAAAACGTTATAATAATATTGATACTAAAAATTATATATTTTATTTAGTAACTTTAATAAAATTATTTAATTGAAATTGAAGTTTTCAAAATAACTTAAAGTATATATAGTTTCAATTTTATTTTTTTCTTAAATGATTTCTTAATTATGCAAATGATAGAGAATATTATGTGGACTTTTGTAAATGGTTATTATTATAGTAGATATGGTGCAGTGGAATTGAGGCGCAAGTTTTGATTGTTGTTTTCTTGACATATATTTCTATTTTGATGTGAATACAAGTTGGTGAAACCGCGAAGAATGCATAATGCGCGAAGGGAATAAATTGACTCAATGGCATATTTAGTGTGCAAAGTGTTGTTTGACATATATTCATGAATGTAATATATTTATGGGATGCTCCACATATGGTGCAAGAAGCATTTGACTAGTAGCTCTGCTAGGTTTGAATGCATCATAATTTTGTGAATGGAGACTTGCCTTTTTTGTTTCACACTATTATATTATAATAGGAATAGGAATGCATGATTACTCCTCACCCCAATCCCAACCCCAAACCCAACCCATTTCCAATGGTGGGGGCATTGTAATTTCTCTTTCACCGAATCCATGCTTACCATTTTCATTGGTCAAAAAATAGAAAACGTTATGGGTAAAGACAAAGATGCCATACCCACAAAATCAGGGAATAGAGAAGGAAAATCACCAGATTAGGGCGGGGGTGGCATGACGTAATTGAAAGTTGAAATAACCCTCCATCAGTTATGTGCAGGGAGTTGTCTACGTGGATGGTTTGTAGTATGCCACGTGGTTTGAGAGTTCCTAAACAGGACGTAAAGGATAGTGGAGGGTAATAAAATACTAGGGGTTGTTGAAGCATGGTTCCATCAAAATATCCAGAAAAGGAAAAATAATATTGAAGTGAAAAGTGGATGGGGAATCCTTTGGTGTGAAAGGGAGAACCTTGGAGAGGCTTCAACAAAATTGATTTGGAAGGGATCATCATCATCATATCACTGGCTCGTTGATTGATTGAAAATAGTGAGAGAGTAGTTTGGGGTCCCTGTCTCAATAGTTTTGTTTGTTGATATGAGGTGGAGTTAGGATAGAGGGGCTTTCCAACTTCCTAGTCATGTGATGTGTGAGGTGGACTATGGGAGATTAGGGATCCTCATGGATGGGGCATTAATTGCATTGGGTGGCGAGTCTTAACTTTATTTCTCCTTTCTCTTTCAAAAATTGAATGCCATGGTGTTCATGGTTGGCTTAATGTCTTTTTCAAGGCCTTGACTAAGGGATTGGTAAAGTTGTATTAAGGTTTGACTAACACCCACCAATGAATTCATGGGCATGAGTCATGCGAGAATCCTTTCCACTTTATTAGACTTCGTTTTCGAATATTTCATTTTTAATTATCACTATCATCATCTTGATGCACCCCCATTAATTAAATATATAAAGCATGATAATTATTCCAATGTCTCCATAACTAAACCTATTACATTACATAAAATGAAATGCATAAAACATTGTTATGAGCGTTGATAAAAAAAGCGAGGAGTCTTCCTAAAACCAATTACATCAAATTAAAACGAAATCCATAAAACATGGTTATATATATATATATATATATAGTATTAGAACCATTTAAATATTTTTTAAGGTTGGTTTTTGGATATATCTTTTTAAAATTTTATTGGAATGCTTAAAATCACAAATATAAAGTGTTAAGATTGCATAATTAAAGTGGAACATAAGCTTTTTTAATAAATATGGATTTTAAATAATGAAAAATTATGATTTAGTAAAAGATTAAATTGCATGATTCCATTAATGATAAACGAAAAAGTCAAAATCATCTAATATTTAAACAAATCCATAAAGAAAAAAGGGTAATATAAACATAGAAAAGAAAGAGCAGTCTAAGCCGTGGACAATTTTGACTATTTTCCTTGTCATTTTTGGGATTTTTTTGGTTTAGAATCTTGTTCGAGTTAGAATTACAAATATAAGTTCTTGAGATTGCAAAATACTGATGTAGGGATATTCTAAGAAAATTAAGATCTTGCCAAAAATCAAAATCATCAATTATTTAAACTAAAAAAATCAATAATTATAATAAAATTGTTTAGATTTTTTTATATTTCTAAATTAATTTATTTCATTTAAAAATAAAAACTTCAAATGACTCCTCAATTACACTTAGTTGAATTTCAAAAGAAAACATCAAGTTAAATCATTAATTAATAATTCAAATCTCTTAACCAATGTATATACCTTATTTATTTTCGAAGATGGGGAAACTTTTTTTTCAAGAAGAAAAAGTGTGGTTCCTTGATATTCAATGAATCAAAGATAACGATATACATAGCAGTGATACAAAGTATCATAACCTGCCAATATTTACAAAACATAGCTCTACAACAAGAGCAACAAAGAGTAGGCTCTCAGTCAATGTAGAAAAAACCAGCTACCGCGGCAAAGGTGGAGTGTTGCACATCAAATAAGGAGGATCCAACTCATATAGAATCCTAGAAAAAGGAGCCAACTCCATCTCTACCATTCCAAACAGAGCAAAAAATCTCGGGGTCACAAGAGAGCACATGATGAGCGTTGAAATCTTATCAAAGGAAGCACTTGGGGTAGAAATAATGACCCCTAATAAGATGAGTCTGTTAGTCACACCATGAACTGATCACCAAGGACTAAAAAAACACCTGAGCAAAGACTCAAAAGACTTTTCCATCTTCAGAAAAGATGAGAATATCAAATAATGCAGTAAGGGGCTCTTCAAAAGAGTTGAAGAGAGCCACCCCCAATTTCTTCTCCTTCCAAAAATTATGAGAAGGAGAGTAAACATGAATCCAAAGAAAGTGCTTCCTTTGATAAGGCATCAACAGTCATATTGTGCTCCCTATAGACGTGCTGGAAATTTATAGAGAGAAGGGATTTTTTGATATCAGTAATGCGAGCACACCAATGCTCCATATCTAGAACCAAAATTCCAGAGACATAGTTTTCCCAGTTAATGATGACATTGGAGTCCCCATAGACATGTAACTCAGGAAGACCAATTGAAACAACAAATATCATTAGAGTCTAGAGTGCTAGCAATTATCCTCTCATATTAGGGTTGGTCCCACAACCTAATTTTAAATGAAAGAAATGTGAAAGACTGATATAGAGAATGAGACATGCACCTCCCTTACCAGTTGTATTAGCACTATCAAAGAACCCAGTTGGGTAAATGATTGTGAGAGTCGGTCCAATGGCTCATGATGACTTTTTTGAACAGGCTACATGATAGGATTTAAAAATATCAAGAGTGATGAAGCATATTGTTCTTATATCCAATTCAAGATCCTTAAATATGCATCTGTTGCGGGTAATCCATACATTCCAAATATAAAAGAAGGGCAGATATAGCAATTCACAATATTGCTCATTCCAACAATTTAGATTACCCAGTAATGAGCATTCCTTCCATTCAATATTTGATTTAAAAATAGAGTCGAGGGAGGCTCTCACTACCTGAGCAAAGGAGAAGACTACAAAAATATGATCCACGGTTTCAGCCTCCGACTTGCACAAACAACAATAGTTAGGTCCAATCCATCCCTTTCTAATCAAATTTTCCCAAGTGCTTATACGATTGTCTCCACATAGCCAGATAAAGCATTTGATCTTGATTGGAATGTGCCAGCACCAGATATGATGATATTGCCAACCAATTTAATTCGCCAATTTTGATGAAGCTATAAGATCATATGCAAGTTTTGTTGAGACTTCACCTTTTTTTGAATTGTGCATCCATAGCAATTTATCCTTCTGATCTGAGAGTCTGATACCCCCATGGGATAAACTGTGAATATAACAGGACCATTCAACCTTCCAATCACCTTCTAGTTACAGGTCATCCACAGACAACCAATAAGAAAGAGATGTAGTACCTTCACATGTATTGTGAGCCTGTTTGAGAGTACAAATGCCATAATCATTTAAGTAAGAAAGTAGCTCCAATGAGAGGATATAACTCGTATTCAGGCCTGTAATTGGGTCTATTCCCAACTTTATTGATTTTCCATCACCAGCTCTCTAACCCAATACTCTATTGATCCATGAAAGTACCCTAATAAATTCATTCCAATAATGAGATGTACTATGGACTATCTTCTTATGCAATCGAAGCCAACTTTATATGGATTTTTTTTTAGATATTTTTCCTGCATCATTTGGTTCTAAACACCTTTACTACCAATCACAAGCCACAAGCTCTTGAATCTGAGAGAGATACCAAATCATTCCAATTTTTTTATATTCCATCCCCCAAAAGTAAAAGGCCTTGAGATAGTTTTCCAATCAGCTAAATGAAACTTGTGCTTGTTAACAGTGCCACCCCAAAGGAAAGTGAAAATATATTTTCAGAGTCTTCTTAGAATACATTTTGGTATCCTTTCCAAAGAGAACAAATATACAAGGATATCACAAAAAACTAATCTGATAAGAATCAATCTACCACCCATAGATAAGTATATGTAGGACCAATTACTGAGCCTTCTTTCAAAAATTTTGATAATCCACTGCCAGTCGTTCAGACCATAACTCAAGGGTTTAAGCCAATAGCCCAAATATTTAAATCCTTTTTAAATAAGCTCCATGTTATAAGGGAGGATAGCAATGATGTTGTTGATCACATCCTCTTTTAAGTCATTGCAGAGAAAATAATAATTTTCCAAACTAATACTCATCCCTGATAGAAGCTCAAGTTCATCTTTATATGCTTTCCATTCCTATAAGGTTTCATTCCCAAATAAAATAACATCATCCACGAAGAGTAAACGAGTTATGGCTAGTGTGGGCAATATTCAAATACCTTGAATTTTCCCATCTCTCTTTGCATCCCCTATAAGGAGACTGAGTCCTTCTATCACCAAGAGAAAGAGAAGAGGCGACAATAGACATCCTTGTCTTATGCCCCTGGAAGCATTGAATAAACCTGGAGGAGAGCCATTGACAAGCACAAAGAAGTTTGCAGAAGAAACACATCCCATAATCCAATTTACAGTTTCCAAGGTCAGACCCACCTGTAAAAGTAAGGGATGCAGAAAAGCCCAGTTTACTCTATCAAAATATTTTATGATGTCCATTTTGAGAACCAAAGCTTCCAACTTCTTTGTCTTTACAGTGTGAATGATTTCCGGTGAAATACCCACTGACTCAAGGATTTATCTGTTCTTCAAAAAACCAAATTGTTCAATTTAAATAACCCTATCCAAAATAGGCTTTAATATGTTGGAAATGAATTTTGTAATAAGATTATAAATCATGTTGCAAAGAGAGATTGGACAAAAATCTACAAAGGATTTAGGAATTTCACATTTCGGGATGAGAGTCAGAAAGGTATAATTGATAGAAATTTGTCTCTTACCTTCTTTCTGAGATTGTTCAACAACCTTTAATAAATCAATACATACGAGCTTAAAGAAAAACAAGAAGAATTCAACCAACCAGTCATCGAGACCAAGGATTTTGTCCTTCTTGAAACTCTTCAATGTAGTCTCTACTTCCACCATTGAGACCTCAACTCCCATAAAAATTTCATCCTTGACAAAGAAAAAGGAGGGGAACAATTTAATGACTTTTAATTTCTCCAAAATAGAAGCACTTCCATCATCCATAAACATTGTTGAGAAGTGTTTTTCCCCTTATGTTTTAAGTTGAGCCCGTTCATGGACGGTATTACCATATCCACCCCATAAATCCTAGATATAATTAATACTTCGTCTTGTTGAAGAAAAACTATGAAAAAACTTTGTGTTGGCATCTCCGTGATCAATCCATATAGCCCAGATTTTTAGTCTCCAGGTCAGCACCTCTTGAGCCAGAATTTTCTCTTTTTTGTTTCCTAATGGAAACCAGTTTGTGAGCCTCTTCTTCAGAGAGAATGCCAGAAGGAGATTTTGAGAAAAGATGTTGAAGCTCCAATTCAATATCGGCTAATTCCGACCCCTGCCTCAATTTTTTCTTCTTTTCCCATATTTTTACTTCACCTTTCAGTCATTTTAATTTCAAAACCAAATAGTTCATATCATCACAATCAAATTGTGACACCTTAGAGGACCAAGAAGTTTTTACAAGGTGTGAGAAGTATTCCTCCATCAACCATGCTCGATTGAATTTGAAAGGAAAATTTTCCTTAAAGGATAGATCATCCCACTTGAAACAAACCGAGAAGTGGTATGAGATCACCGAAGGATGGGACCAATTTCTTTGTTTAGAGAAGAGAGACAACAGTGAGTCAGATGCTAGAAACTGATTAAGCCTCTTACTAATTCCCTTAGCCCCAATCCTACCATTCATCCATGTTTGGCCCATACATACATGTGTTAAGTCCATGATATTAGTGTAGATCATTAGTTGAGAAAAGTAAGGGGAAAGAGGATCGATGCGGGATTTTAGTCCCCAAATCTCAGCATCTAAAAGTGTGAAGTTTAGGTCACCTGCAACAATCAAGTTGGGATGATTAAATATTCCCCCATCAATGACTGCATTTCAAAAACGTTCCCTATCAAGGTAAGGGCCATAACAGTTTAGGCAGGAAAGTTTAGTGTTCAAACCCCTAAACTTGACATTGACTAGAATACCAGCAGTGGAGGAAAAGGATTTACAATAGGAAACTAAGGGATCCCAACCCATAAGAAGACCACCAGAGACACTGTTAGATTCTATGGCGCAAAATTCCCAACTGGGTTTAATTTTTGCAAAAAGGTGGAGTTCTTGGTCATGAGCACACATAGTTTCTTGTAAAAAAAATCATATCGGGTCTTAAATAAGAAAGCAGAGAACTGAAATATTTTATCTTGGTGAGCCCTCAAAAACCACGAATATTTAGGGTGAGGGATCTCATTAAAGTCCCAAAGAAGGGGGTGATGTTTCTCTAAGAACCCTAGGGGAGGAAATAAGGTTTGGGGAGTGACCATCCCTAACCGATTCCTTAATCCTAGCTGACAGAGGAATGTAATGAACATCACTCCCTGAATCTTGTTGAAGCCTATCTTGTTCAGGTTTTATGGCTCTTCGAATGGTCACATTTTCATGTCTAATGGAAGCCAAAGGAATGGTAGAAGGAGAGAGGGGAGTCTTATCAGTAAAGATCAATAGAGTTTAGGAGGTTCGGGTCAGTGAAAGAGAGAGATTCCCGAGGGCTTGCAAGAGGATCAACCCTAACCGGAGTTGTCAAAGGAGCCTCCCCCGATAATGGGGGATAGTCATCCAGTGAGAAGACAGGGGTATGATATGCTGGAATGGAAGGCGGTAAAATAGCAGCATGAACTGACTCCCCAGAGTCAAGTCCCCCAACCAAATCGTAAATCATCTCACTGACATTTAAAAATCTCTCACCCCTAGAACTGACAAGACCTGAGGAGGAATCAATGACAAAGGGCACTAGTGCTAGCAAATGAATGCAACTAGAAATTTTTTCAACATCTTCAATATAATCCAGTTACCCTTTTGTCAAATATTTACAGTTTGAAGGAGAGACAGAACTGTACATCCCTGTTGGGAGTGGCAAAGGAGAAGCCTCAATTGGGAGTGGCAAAGGAGAAGCCTCAATAATAATATCAGTGGAGTGCAGATTTGCTAAATTCTGCATGTCCTTCTTTGATCTTCCCAATGATGAAGGGGAGCCATGAAGCAGGGAGGGGCATTTATGCATGAGGTGCCTAGTCTCGTGGCGGAAATGACAATGAAACGACATATTTTGATAATCTAGCTTTTGCACATGCACTTCATCATCACAGAGAATATTAATTTTTGGAGGCAGTCCACAGGAAACGTCCAGTTCGACCAAAACATGGGCCACACACTTATCAAAAGAGTGCAGGAAGTTTTCATCCATGACAACAAATCTACCCAGGAAATTTGCAATACCAATGAGGACATCGCGGCTCCAGATAGGTAAGGGAAATGTTGTTAATATTTCAATAGTTATACAAGATCTAAAAACATTTAGCATCATAACATCATAACCATATACATAAGAATCACTGAAAGAAAGACAAGCACAACCACACAAAAGAACATAGAGATTTATCCTAGGAAATCCTCACAGGGAAGAAACCCAACAAAACTTCCCCGATATAGACTTCAACCAAGTACACTGTAAGACCCAAAGGATAAGACTTATAAGACCCCAAGAATAATCCTGGATTGCTTCCTCTATCCCAGATGAACTACTCTTTCTCTCTCTTCTGCAGTTGCTTGAGTTTTATTCTTATCCAAATGAGGGAGGCACCTCTCCTTTTTATACAGATTAGTTGAGAGGCCTAATAACCCAACTGGGCCGAATTCTCCTTGCTTCCAAGGTTGACTTGCCTTGGAAGACTCAAAAATACATTTTAATAATACTTTAGTGGGTACTGATGACCCGACTTACAACAAAGGTTTTACCTGAATACTTTTCATGACCAAATACATCAATGACATCCCTAATCAGAGGAACAACATCTCTGGAAGGGGTAATAACAATAATAATACAAAATAGAATATCTTCTGCAGTTACATTTCTTTAACAAATGTTGGTAACAGAACCCACAAATGTCACTTCACAACCCTTTCACAAAGAGGGTCAAAATATGCATGCCACTGACTCAACACCAGATATCCTTTATGAATGGTCCAAAGGGTATTAAATATCTTGGAGGCATCATTTCCATCGAGAAAAAGAAAAACTAACCAACCATTCGCAAGACAACTAACAATGGGAACATAATCGATTAAAGGCTTCCATTTTCGAGTTGCCCACTCCACCTAGTCATCTTTCTCCATTTTGCAGTACTCGAGCCTGCCAACCAGAGCTCTATTGCATAGAGCTTCCACTTTTTCCATATAGATGTCCTGACCAAGGACAAAGCTATGCTTAGCCTCTAATCATTAGGGAAGTTTTGAGGTAAAAATGTGCCTCAAGACAAAAATTGTACCATTAAAATTCACTTTATAAGAACCAATATGATTCAAGATGATGATGTTAACCATAAGGGTAAAATTTGTAAAAAAAAAGGAGGGAAAAATAAAAAACTATTTTTTCTTATTGTATTTTCGGCATATCTCCTTATCGGTTCACCTAAATTTCGAGTTTGAGGACTCCTTGGATGGGGAATTTAATTCTGCATCCAACCCATACCCACACCGCATACTTCTAAGGTACCCACAGCACCAAACAATGAAAATTTCAATAAAAAAACATATTTTAATTAAAATAAGTAAATACGTTTTTTTTATTGAAATTTTCATTTTTTGGTGCCGTGGGTACTTCAAAAGTATGCAGTGTGGGTTTGGGTTGGATGTGGAATTAAATTCCGCATCCAACAAGTCCTCAAACTCTAAATTTCGGTGAACTGATAAGGATATATGCCGAAAATACGATAAAAAAAAGTAGTTTTTCTTTTTCCCCTCCAAAATTTAGAACTTTTATTTTATTGTTATAACTCTTATTTTATTAGTTCCCTTATGAGGTCCATTTTAGACCTCAAAACTCCCTAACTTGAAAAAACTTGCCACGAAAACCTTAAAGTCAAAGATAATCATGTGCTTCCCACTTGAGAGCGGACCAGTGAGTTTATAGAGACACTCAGCTCGAAAACTCAGACAAAAAATAAACACTACCAGAAAGTGGAAAGACCCAAACCCCACCACGGGAAACCAGGAGTTAGACAAGGGAACCTGTCAATGACAGTAATGGTCAGAGGTACCCAAGTGGAGGGAAAAGACAAAACATAAATGTTGAGCCCAAGAAAAAAACAGATAAATAGATGTTCGTTCCCACTTTGTTTTCCATGGTTGGTACTAAGTCCTCCTTGTGAGAGGACAAACTCCATGCATAATCATCTTGGCCTCTAGAAAGAAACAAAAGCGGGAGAGCGAACAAACCCTAACCAGAGAAACTAGGATTAACAACCAGAGAGGATCAATATACGGGAACCAGGACAAGCCGTAAGGGAGCCAAGACAAGTCGTGGTCTACAGACCAACCACCCAAGCTTCCACTAAAACCCTAGTTCTCGACTAACGACCACCATTGCTTGCCTCGTCATCAAACCTATGTGCATTGGCAATTGAGATAACTAATTTCATATATGTTTAAAGATGAGAAAACCTATCATAACTTAGTTGTCAAAAGTGATATATACCTAATTTTTACCATAGCCAACAATGTCCATATTCACTTTTTTTCCCTTAAAATACAAAATTTAAATCACCTTAATAATCTAAATCTCTTAACCAATATATATATACCTTATTTTTACCATAACCAATAATGTCTTTATTTACATTTTATTTTTTTCCCCTTTTGTATTTAAATCAACTTGCTAAATGCATATTGGATAATAACTCGTTGAAATCTCCAACAAAAATAAACAAAAATAAATATTTCAAACATATATATTTTCGTATAAATACGCTTCGTTCAATATTTCAAGTCGTTTTTTCTCATCTTTTATTTTCCTTTTGCTTTCTCTTGTTTTCAATGAGCGGTGTTGTAACCATGATATACTTTTCATATTCCATAACTCATACCCCTGGTCTCACGAAAGATAAGGGTTAGGGTTATTATGAAGTGAATAGTAAGAAAGGTGATTAATTAAAGTTGTCATTAAATTAATAGTTTTATCTTAAAATTGAAATAAACTAGCAAAATATATAATTAGAAATAACACACTAAAATCTAAAAATTGCATAACTGGTAAAATTAAATTATCACTTTTATCTTCAAAAAAAATTAACAAAAAAGTAAATACATAATTAATTAAAGTTAAATTATCTATTTTTTTTTTAAATATTACTTTTATCTTAATTTTTTTTAAGATAAATTAGCAAAATACATAACTAGAAATAGAAAATGCTCTTAATTAAGTACACTTATTTAGGATTTCAACTCATTTTTTAATTAAAATGTTGACATTATGATATATACTTTTCACCTCTCGTGACTCATGAGATATATGGGTAAAGAATGAGAATGGGTCCATGATACACTTTTGATCTCTAATATTTCGAGAGAGATAAATGTCCTCTCCTAACTCGAGACTCATGAGATATATGGGTAAAGAATGAGAATGGGTCCATGATATACTTTTGATCTCTAATATTTCATGAGAGATAAATGTCCTCTCCTAACTCTTGAGATATATGGGCCTATATACTTTTAATCTCATCAAATATATGGGTCCATGATATACTTTTAATCTCCCAAATCTCATGAGAGATAAATGTCCATTATGGGCTAATATTATTGTTCTTTTCTTAACATTTTCATGGAAAAGTGAGAGTTGTTTAATTAAAGCTTTTATTAAATTAAAATATTATTTTAAAAAAATATTTAATAATATGATTTTAAATTATATTTGATTTACATATTACCATTTCTTTTCTTTACATGGTGAGTGTCAAAGGAAAATAATGATTCTGTTAAAAGTTCATGGTTTCAGGCATCAAATCATATACCTAAATATTCCAGGATAGAGACGCTTTAGAGGCCATTTCCTGCCTTATCATAGAGTAGCATTGTTATTTTATTTTAGGGGTGATTCTTTTATTTGGAAAACAACCCCCAAAAATCTTCTGAAAATCTGATTCACAACAAGATCTAAGAGCTAAGAAAATCCTCACAACTCAAGAATTTCACAAGCTATGCAGAAAAACAGTGAAAAGAGCAAAATTAACACATAGGAATAGTGCCAATAAATGAAGCTTCTATTACTGTCCAACCTGTAAATATGTCTGGAAAATCATTATAATACAATAGGTGAAAATCGTTAGCCTTTGGAGGCAAATTGGAGGCATACATGTGGCAGGCTTAGATTAGACCTCAAACCCCCCTAGGTGGACCAATGAGATCCCAAACCACCTCAAACGGTCAGAAATTGCCATGTGGATGCGGGTGAAGCATGCTAGGACATAAATGAGGGTAGGCTAGGTGTGTTGGAGTGCATGGGTGAGTGGGAGTAGCTCTAGGCATCAATAAATGGTCTAAAAGGCAAAAAACACTCAAATACAATGCATGGGCACCTTTGGTCAAACCAGTTCACTATTGTAAGGAGTGGGAGTGCACCAAGAACTGGATTGTCATAAATGAGGGCGCATGTGTCTCTTGAATGATCAAATATGGGCGCCTGGGTGCATTAATGACTCCAAAACACCCAAATACCTTGCTAGACCAACATAACTAAGGTTTGGACCATATGACATAAGTACAAAGCAAATGAAAATGTGTCCTAGATGTATGTGACCATGGTACTATGTGGTATGATGATCTAACACCCCCTCTTAATCTTGACTTAGTGTAACAACATCAAAAATTGAGGCCTTGTCAACTAAGTCTCAAGTCACCTCTTACAAAAATTTATTTGTCCATATAACTAAGGTAAGAAGGAAAACCTCATGGGAACAAAACCTCCCCTCTAAAATGGACATGGAACAAAATATGAAAGTGAATATCAGTCATCACCATGTGTCACGCACTCCAAGGAGTGACCTCAGATAGGTGAATGTTTTCTTTGTGAAGCTCTTGGTGAAGATGTCAGCAGTTTGCCCTGTAGATGGGTAATACTGCAATGATATCACCTGCTCATGCACCAAGATCCGAATATAGTGCATGCATATCTCAAAGTGCTTGGTCCTCTGTCTCTGCACTAGATTGGTGGAAATCTTGATTGCACTTTTATTGTCACACCAAATGACAGTGAGTGAATCAAATGCAAATCCAAGTTCTCCAAGAATGCCTTGCAGCCACACACATTGTGTAGTTGCATTCACTGCTCCTTTGTACTCGGCCTCAACTGATGAAAGGGATATAGTGTGTTATTTCTTACTTGAACATCATATTGGGCCATGTGCAAGCATGAAGACATAACCTAAAGTGGACTTTCTATCAATGGAATCTCCAACCCAATAAGAATTAGTAAATCCAACTAGTTCTAGTGGAGAACTAGCAGCATGGTGTATCCCAAAGTGTTTGTTTCCTTGCACATAATGCAAGATCCTTTTTGCATCCTTCCAAAGGATCTCATGAGGCTCCTGCATATACCTTGCAACAACACGTACTGCATAAGATAAATCAGGCTAGGAGTGTGTGAGATACAACAAGCTCCCAACTAGTTGTCAATACAGTGAGTTGTCCGCCAACAGAGATGAACCAAAATCACATAGTTTCACTCCTGAAAGGAAGGGACACTTGGGTTGCTTACATTCATATATTTTGAACTTCAATAAAAAATCTGCAACATACTATGATTGGATGACATTAATACCTGCATCATATTTCTCAATCTCCAAGCCAAAAAATTGTTTCAACAATCCAAGGTTAGTCATTGAAAATAGACTATGCAATGAAGACTTAATTGAACCTATATCGACATTGCAACTTCCAGTGATGAAAAGATCATCAACATACAATACAATGACGTTCAATGAATCACCTATATGTTGCAAATATACATTAGGATCAGATTTTCATCTTTCAAATCCTAGTGATAGAAGAAAGTTGTCCATCTTGGCATACCAAGCCCTAAGGGCTTGCTTGAGTCCATAGAGAGACTTATTCGACCTATAAACAAGTGAAGGATCATGAATGAAATGTTCAGGATGCTGCATATAAATCTCCTCATGAAGGTCACAATGAAGAAAAAATCTCTTCACATCCATGTGGTGCACCTGTCATCGCTTAGATGTTACAATGGCCAAAACTAGCACGATAGAGTCCATCTTTGCAACCGGTGCAAATGTCTCTGTATAGTCCACTCCTTGGACTTTAATGAAGCCTTTGGTAACCAACCTGACCTTTTAATTTATATCAGAAACATCAGAAGCCACTTTGTTCCTATAGATCCACTTACATTGCACTAGTTTCCTCTTGGAAGGTAGAGGAACCAACTCCCAAGTTTCATTGGCTTGCAAAGACTTAAACTCTTCTTGCATGGATGTTTTCCATATTGGGTCATGTGATGCTTCCTCATATGACTAAGGATCATATCCAATCATCACTAAGCACCTCTCTGAAATATTCAATTCACAAGTGGAGAAAGCATTGTGAAATTGAGAACTAGTCTTCCTAGATTCTAGTGGATCTCTAGCAAGATCACAGGTTGCTTGTATGTTTTTATCAACCCACTTTGGCCTTATATGTGAGTCATATATGCATTCATGTCATCATATTCATCCTCAATATTAGAATCAGAAAAATCATAGAAAGGATCATCACTTACATCATCATTGAGTGGAGGGTGTGAGCATTCCCCCTTGACTAGTTCGATCTCATGCATGGGCTCTTCTTCGAACTATACACTTCTTTCAATGAATTTTTTCTGAGATGAGGGATCAAAGAAATTGTATCCCTTTGCATATTCAGCATATCCAACCATAATGGAATATTTTCTTAGAGGTTGCAAGGCCTTTCTCTTCTCGAGAGGAATTATAGCCCAAGCCTTTCAGCCAAAAACCTTGAAATGAGAAACATTGGCTTATGACCACTCCAAGCCTCAAATGGGGGTTTCTCTTCCAATGCTTTGTCTGTAACTCTTTTATGAACATATGAAACACAATTTATGGCTTCAACCCATAGCTTAGGAGAAAAATCCTTAGCCTCCATCATGCATGTAGCCATCTCTTTCAATGCTCTATTCTTGTGCTCTACAACACCGTTTTGTTGTGGTGTGTAGGGCACAGAATGCTGCATCTGAATGCCACTTTCATGACACAAATACTGTAGTTTCTTGTCTACATAATAATTTCCATTATCATTCCTAATGACCTTGATTTTATTCCCACTCAATTTTTCTACCAAAGCATTGAACACTTTGAAAGTCTCAAAAACTTCATATTTTTGCTTGAGAAAATACACCCAGGAGTACCTTGAGAAATCATCAATGAAATTCAAAACATAGCTTTATTTTCCATAGGAGGGTGTGGTAAGAGGCCCTATCAGATCTGAATTGATCATATCAAGCACTTGGACATCCCTCTTTTCCTTTCCCTGGTCATATATGTGCTTAACATGTTTCCCCACTATGCAACCCTTGCACATGCCTTTGGAAAACTTGATACTTGGAAGCCCTTCAACCATGTTTTCTTTGCTTAGTGCTTAAATATACCTGTAGTTGAGGTGTCCAAACCTCTCATGTCATATTTTCCTAGTCTCATTGGCATGTGACATGAGTGCATTCCCTTGGGAGCAAGGAAGGAAGTGAGATAACTTATACATCCTCGAATCATGGTCAACAAAACCCATTGGAACAACTTGGCTTGCATAAATTTATGAAATATCAACATCATTTTGAGTAAATGTTACTCTCTTGGCTGTACCTTTGTGTTTCATTTAATAGATAGAAAGTAGGTTCTCTAAAATATCAGGCACATACAACACATTGTTTAAGTACCCAATGTCGAGGTTGATCCCGCCAATCCCTTTGGCTGGGATCTCAGAGTCATCACTCATGAGAATGGATGGACCACTATAAGGATGTAGGGATGAGAAGGAGTCTTGTATGGAATCCATGTTCTGTGAGGCACCTAAATCTATGATGAAGGAAGAAGAGCATGAAGATCCAACAACCAGTGCATGGCATCTTTCCTTGTTCTCTGATCTTGAACCTCCCTCTTTCTTCCTTGTGAATTCTGGTAGTGGGATGTTGTTCTTCTCAAGGAGTCACACCATCATGTAACTGGTTTTCTTCAAGCATGCACTCTCTGGATTCCAACCTTTGTGACAATAAGTGCATTTTGTCTTCTCTTGCTTCTTCTTCTCTTTGTCTTTGTTAGGATTTAAACCCCCATCTGAAGATTTGGGCTTCTCCTTATTATTTTTCTCTTGCTGCTTCGAATATTTAGATTTCTTATTTCCTTTGGATTAATTCAAAACACCTACAGCAAGGGCTTGATCCTTGGTGGATTTGATGGTTCCCATTTTCACCAATTTGTGTTATTCTTGAGTCAAAGAATCCATGAAGTCTACCAGTGAAGGCATTCTCCAATTTCAAACTATCAGCTTTCTTGAGTGGAATGTGGAGACAGACAGTGAATACTCAGGGCCTAGCTTCGAAAGAATGGACAAGATCAATTGCTCCTCTTTCTTCTTGATGCCACACTGTTTCAACTGAAGTACCAAGGATTTGAACTTTGTGAAGAAATCATGGATCATCTCAAAGTGAGTTGGGATCAATGAAATCAACTCATTTTCGAGTTGGTGTCCTCTCATCCCACCAGTCTTCCCAAATAGTGAGTCGATATTGATCCATACTTCATTAGGTGTAGTAAGACTATATACATGGAAGAGAATATCCCTTTAAATACTGAGGCAAAGCATCCTGAATGCCTCATCTAACCTTTTGAAGTACATTGATTTTTCCACAATAGAGTTTGGCTCATTCTCAGTCCCCATGGTTACTTTGTAGAGGTCTTTCGACATTAGTTGGATCACCATTTTTTCATTCCACTAAAAATAATTGAATGGGGTAAGCAATACATGACTATTCTCCATTTCTTCTTGTGCATTGAGTGACAAAGACACTGGAACTACCTGCAATGCAAACACTCAAATATTTCTGGAGGAGGCCCTAGATTGCAACTCAAACCCTCTGAATTTGAATTGCAGCTCCAAATAGCTCTGATACCATTTGAAAATATAATTCACAATAAGATATAGGAGCTAAGGGAATCCTCACAACTCAAGAATTTCACAAACTATGCAAAAAGACAGTGAAAAGAGAAAAATTAACACATAGGAATAGTGCGAATAACCGAAGTTTCTATTACTGTCCAACATGTAAATATGTCTGGAACATCATTATATTACAATAGGTGAAAATTGTTAGCCTTTGGAGGCGATTTAGAGGCATGCACATGGAAGGCTTAGATTGGACCTCAGACCCCCCTAGGTGGACCAATGAGCTCCCAAACCACCTCAAACGCTCATGAATGGCCATGTTAACATGGGTGAAGCATCCTAGGAAATAAATGAGGGTAATCTAGGTGTGTTGGAGTGCATGGGTGAGTGAGAGTGGCTCTAGGAAGCAATAAATTGTCCAAAAGAGCAAAAAACACTCAAATACAATGCATGGGTGCCTCTGGTCAAACCACTTCCCTATTTTAAGGAGTGGGAGCACACCAAGGACTTAATTTTCATAAATAAGGGCACATTGTCTCCTGAATGATCAAATATGGGCGTTTGGGTGCATTAGTGAGTCCAAAACACCCGAATACCTTGCTAAACCAACATAACCAAGGTTTGGACCATATGACATAAGTTAAAAAAAAATGAAAATGTGTCCTAGGTGTATGTGACCATGGTTCTAGGTGGTATGATGTCTAACAAATCCAGAACCCCTCTTCCTTTGGTCAAGTGGCTCTACCCCTCAATTTACATGGAAGCATCACCCTCAACTAACCTGCCATGCTTAAAAAATAGGAAGGACCAATATACCTGTTGGAGATGAATACCTTTATTGTCTTTCTATTTACCCAAGACCAGGAATCAGGCCAAGCTAAATACCCCATCCTATGATCTTTCGTGTCAACCTAGTATCCAAACCCAATAGGCAAGTCAAGTAGCCCAAACAACCTCATTTGTTGTGAGGTCTGCTGACTTGAAGCTGCCAACTGTCTAGATAATAGCACAGGGGCTTCACTTGTTGACCAATATCCTATCACGTTAGTTCATATTGTGGATTTTAAAATTATCAAAATTTGAACCAATATATTGCAGGTATTGGGGGGGATGAGGGGTTTAAAGTGGGGGTGGGCAGGGTGGTTTATAAGGATTGAGGTATAAAAATGGGTGGGAAGGAGGTTTTAAGTATTGGGAGGGGGTTTAAACAAAAAAGTTTGGGTCAATATCTTTGGAAATTAAGGGTATTCTTTAATATCCCATGATCGCACGTGCTATGTGATAGGTTCACTAAGTGAAGTCCCCGTGGATAATAGTCCTTTCCTTATCTGTCTCCTTCCATGTTACTATAGGAAACATGCAAAAATGTTTTCTTCTTTGCCGGGGCACGGAGTGATACTCAAATTGTTGCATTCCTCCCCCCCAATTGATTGCACGCCACTCTATGCACAAGCAAGCTAGACTAGACAACTTATGAATCTCAAAATAGAGACATGGGTCTTTTATTGCTTGGATCAATGGGATTTTCACACATAAATTTTGTAATTCCCCTAAAATTTCATATTCTAGTTCTTTGAAAGGAATTTTGTTGGTTTGATTTTAGACTAGAGTCCATATGGGTGGCCAATAAAATGGGTTTAATGTAGTCTAAGATTTAGCATATTTAATTCTTGAGGAGAGAAAGGTCTCACCCAAAGAATTATGTCAAGACTAAAGATAATATGGGTCTCATGCAACATAGTAGTCACACAACTAACACTTGTGTTAACTAACATGGCATTATTGAGTTAGTACTTAACTCATTGCAACCTGTAGAAGGAGCAAGTCGACATAAGTCGACTTGAATGAAGACCGACTTAGTCGATCAGCCGACTAAGTCGGTCGGCTGAGTAAACACAGTGATTAGAGTCTGTTAACTAATAGTCGTGTCGGTTCGGTGAACCGACAGGTAGTTATGATTGTAACTGTTTGTAACCTGTATATATTAGGCTGTTGAGCCTCACAAGAACTCAGTTCAGTTCTTGGCTTTGTACAATTTATTGAGAATAATATAATCTGTTCATCCTATCTGTTCTTCTCTCCTGTATCTGTGTATATTTCTGTATATTTTTGTATGTATTATTGGTAACCTTATGTGATCTGTGAGATTACAACATTGGTTCCGTTGCCGGTAGTACATAACTAAGATATATACTCACATATGATACTAGAGCAGGAGATAAAGGACTGGTGGGAGCGAAAAATTGCTAACTATCTACAAAATTACGCATGAAGGAACAGATTGACCGTCGCAGAAGCAAAAGCCAGATTTTTCACTGAGACTCACGAAAAGTTTGTCGAATCCGTCCCACACCTGTTGAAGCAGCTTTTTGATG
>LPNX010089736.1:26275-63350 GCA_001517045.1 Pseudotsuga menziesii | reverse complement strand
CTTCAATTTCTAGGTCGACCAGTGGGTCGACATCATTTTTATCTTTTTGATTTAAGCTACAAATGTTCTTAGTTTGTTTCTCGGGGTTTGTGCTTTTGACTTGTTGCAATAAATCAATGAAGTGGCCTACAGATTTGTCTGTCTGAATAAGATGGGTTATTTGTTGGGTCGAGCTAAGTCGACTGTGAATATTGTCTTCGTGCTGTGCAAGATTTTGAAATATGTGTGTAGCTTCTTGGTATGTGTGTTGTTCCTTGCTAGGGTCAGGGTATGCATTTGTGGGTGTGATCTTGCTAATCTGAGGGTTTTCAGGCCATGTTTTGGTGCCTTGTCGAGTGACAATGTGTAAATTCTTAGTGTTTATTACATCATTCTTCTGGACACAAGACAAGACATTAACATTCTTTTTATAGCTAATTTTTTCCAACATGGTAGGACAATCCTCCAAGGAGTGATCGCCTACCCCACAGTGTGTACAAAATTTGAGATCAGTTCTGTCCTTATACGGACAGTCTGCGCATCTGTGCCCTTCTTTGTAACAGATAAAGCATTGCGTCGGTAGACGACTTCTTATTTCTCGACCCCCAACGAATCGACCTGTTCTTCCAAACCCTGGGCGTCGGTTGTCATTTCTGCGTTCATATCGTCGGCCATCATTGCGTTGTCCATTCTGGTTGTTGTTATTGTTTTGCTCCTTGTTCTGTGCTACTGCATTTGTCTGGTAGACGGCCTGATAATTCTGTCTATTCTTTAGGTTAAGATGGCAGTCGGCCGTGTTATGATTTGCAGTCTCGCAGATAGCACACCAGGAAGCCTTCCCATTCTTCATATTGTAAGGACAGTCGGCCGTGGAATGGTCTCCACGTTCTTGGCAAATGTCGCAAAATGTCTTTGTCTGCACAAAACGGACATCTTATCGGCTGAATTGCTGTCGACAAGTATCTTTGGAATGCCCGGCTGTTGAACAGTTAGTGCACCAGACGTCTTGGTTCTTTAGGGTCAGCTCTTTCAAGGACTTCTGCACGTTTTCCAGCTACTCCTCCAAACGGTGGTCGGTCGGATAGGCAGGGATATCTTCATCCATTTCGACTTGTAGAGCTTTTGTCAGTGCATCTTCATACGACTTGAAAGTTTCCAGACTAATAAGTCGGCGAACTTTCTGTGAGAGCCCTGCAAGGAACCATTGAATCAGTAATTGTTCGTCAATAGTATAATCTAACTGGCTCAATAGATCCTTCCATCTTTTGTCATAATCACGGACTGTTTCTCCTGGCTTCTGTGATGTCGTTTTCAGCTTCTTAGCAGCTAGATGTTTGGCGTCTGGGGTCTTGAAGAATGATAGGAATTGTGCTTTTATCTCTGATTTTGTTGCTCTAGGTTTCTGTTCAGAAAATGTCATATACCATGTGAGAGCTCTTTTCCTTAGGGCTCCCGCGAACTGGGCCATCTGGCGTTCTTCTTCTGTGACCTTGTTGGCCGCCCATATCGATTCACAGACGAACCAATGTCGTCTGGGGTCTTCGTCGCCCTCATAAAGGGGAATCTGAGCAGATCCGTGACCCATGTCGGAGTCACTGTCACTACTCTCTGAAGTTGGTGGGGTGGGTGGTTTGGGTGGGGTTGTAAGGGGTGGGGTTGTTGAGTCAATCGAATCTGTCGGGGTGACGATGGGGTTTTGGTCGACGAAACTTGTGCTTCCGTCGGTTGTCGACTCTTTCTCGTCGAATAGCGGATTGTTGATAATTTGTCTTCGTAATGACCCACTGTCACTTTGTGTGCTCAGGTCTGACTCTTGTGTATCTTCTGAAGTTGTATGTGGCAGGGGGGGTGCTCCTTCATGTGTCGGCAGGAGCAAGTGGATACTACGAAAGGAGGGTGCCGTTTGAAAGGTCACCCAATTCCCTTCAATCGGTCGACGTATTACAAGATGTCGACCCGGATATGGTTCGTCGCCTAGTCGGCTCCAGAGTGTAATGTCGCCAGCTCTTAGTCGAAGGTCATTTTCTATAATAGTTTGTATTCTGGTACGCGGACTTACTGTGGAAAGGGTTACTCCTTCGTCGGGAACAATTAGTTGGAGATCTTCTGGCTGCTCTATCCACATTTCGTCATCTTTAGGGGACCCCTCTTCTTCTTCGCCTTCTCTGCGTCGGTCATGACCCGACTCTGGCGGTACGTCATCATGGTCGGTCTCCCTAGGGTTTCGCTGCAGCTCTGCGGCTCTTTCTCGTCTGGCTTCCCTTCTCTACTGTCTTTCATCCCTTTCAATTCTCTTAATTTACGACATACTTTCGTACAATACTATGCCTTCAGGTCCTCTTCGGTCGATTGTTCATTACTGGCGACTAAAACTCTGGTCGACTAGAATCCACTATGCTCTAGGTCCGACACACGACCAGCTACCCCCCCATGGCCTACCCGACGCTTTTTAGAAAGCTCAGATAGTGTCTACTTACTCAGGAAGTATTCCCACTCCCTTTCAGCAATAAATTTTTCCCACTTCTTTTGCTTCTCCACCCAGTTAGTATTTGAGGGTGGTTCACGTAATAGTGGTCGAGCTTCGACAATATGGCCTGCACCTTTTTCTATTAAAAACTTGAATAGCAAAGTCGGCAAGGAACACAAGAATTGATCAGTAAATTCTGTGAAAAATTTATGTCGGACAGTTTCCACAGAAGTCCTGTCTTCGACTGCTTGTTGCTCACAGAAGTCGTCGGCTATCTTTTCAAACCACTCCGATAGATTTGTACGTCCTCCTCGGATCAGTTTCTGGAGTAACTGTGCTTCTCTAGTCTTGTCCGGTTTTCTCATCAAAAATATGCTTCAACAGGTGTGGGACGGATTCGACAAACTTTTCGTGAGTCTCAGTGAAAAATCTGGCTTTTGCTTCTGCGACGGTCAATCTGTTCCTTCGTGCGTAATTTTGTAGATAGTTAGCAATTTTTCGCTCCCACCAGTCCTTTATCTCCTGCTCTGGTATCATATGTGAGTATATATCTTAGTTATGTACTACCGGCAACGGAACCAATGTTGTAATCTCACAGATCACATAAGGTTACCAATAATACATACAAAAATATACAGAATATACACAGATACAAGAGACAAGAACAGATAGGATAAATAGATTATATTATTCTCAATAAATTGTACAAAGCCAATCTTAAACATTAAAGATAAAACATAAAATAACACATTCCATCATGCTATTATACTTCCATATGCAACGTAAATCAATCAGATTCAATATCATTCCTAAACAATATCATAGAATAGCAAAACACAATATCATCACCATATAAGTAAAAGACAATCAATATTTTTAAAGGGGTCCTTCTTCCATTGATATTCAAAATGATCTAATACATAAATAATCACTTCACATTACACCACAACAATTATAATCTATTGATTAATAACTATACATTATCCAATATCAACCTTTCAAAAGAATAAGCCTTTGCAATATATAAATCTTCATTAAAATGTGGGAAGGTGCATGCAAAAATCTCTAGAGTCATTATCTTCTCACTTCTCTCAGCTTGGTTGACTTGCAATTTTGTCCAGATGGCCTCTTCCTTTTTGCACCTCTTCATGCGTCACCTAGGCTCTTTCTTAGTACCATGATCGTTGTCATACATTAATTGTGGTGATCATTGTTGCTTCTAATGGATTTTTTGCTACGTGGTGCAACTTAAGTCTGGTTTCATTGATTTTTCTTGCATCGCCTTATCCTTTTGATTACAGCATATGTTCTACTTCAAAATTATTGATTCAAACGAAGGGGTATAACAAGCCCCAACCACACCTTTTGAATTCCCCTCTAGTTAATTCTTACCAATTAGATTTTACATCTTCTCCACTTCCTTTTGGGATGAGGATAATTCCTTTTGAAACAAGGAGCCCAACTCTAGGAGAACCTCCAAAAATTTGTATCTACATCCTATGAAATATTTCAAATTTTTAAACCATTTTCCTACCAAGGTGTTCAATTGTCAATGTTTGAGCAAAAATAGAAGATGATTGAACTTTAAAATGTTTCTTTAATGAACAATCACGACATATGCTAATCTCATAAAAAAATCAATCACATAATACACAAGATGTACCCTGGGAAAACCCTCCAAATCCGGAGGATGAAAAAACCAACAATCCTTTGAGTATGATAGATAATTGCAGAGAATGATTTCCAATATATGAGTAGATTTCCTAATAAGAGGTAGCAATAGAGAATAAATCAATATGAATATTGTCTCAGCCTTTCTAGTGCATAACACTTTAATAACAATCTTATTCAGTCATACAATGAGAGATATCGAATGGTTGCATGCCTTTGTGCACTATGAAAACTGTGTGCACTATTCATACGTTAATGTTTTGTTCCTTCCTTGACTTGGTGCCAAGTTTTCACATCGAAATTATCTCCCATGCAGAAGATATGTGCCTTCCTTCTTTCACTGGGTGTTAACTATCTTTAACTGAATGTGAATAGATTGAACTGAACTAAACTGATTGAAATTAACTCAATCATTAACTGTCTACTTGACCATTAGTTAGGAGTTTAACTGAATGTATTTAGTGCTTCACAATCAGTTCCATCTATGAGCAAACACTTTGCATAAATCAATGATTAGATTCCTTAATTAACTGAAACTTCCTTTTTTACAACTGAGACTTAACTGATTTCTTTGCAATTCGAGTTCACTGAAGGTATGGCATAGGAAATTCGAATCCTTACTATTTATCAATGCTGATCTCATTTATCACTAATTAAATACTTCAAGGTCCATATCTGTATTATCTTAATCATCTTATCATATCATACTCAGAAGGATTGTTCCATAATGATGATCATATGTATTACCTCGGGTCATATAGTCATATGCTAAATTAATTCACTCTAGGGGTAGCTAATCCCTATAGGAGACTTATAGCACCTAGTGACCATGACTAGAAATACATCACATAGCATATCCACATCACTTGATACAACACAAGACCAATATTGATACAACATAAGACCCCAATATTGATACAACACAAGATTCCGATCTTGATACAACATAAGATCTTGACTTGATACAACACAAGATCATAGTACATGCATCTTTCATGAATAGGACTTGATACAACACAATGTCCTGGATTGATACAACACAAGCTTCCTTAACTTAATACAACATAAGTTCCTGACTTTATACAATACAAGTCCCTTAACTTGATACAACACAAGTTTCTAAACTTGATACAACACAAGTTCCTGAGAATTGATACAACACAAGTCTCTTGGAGAATTACTCTTGATGTTGTACATTTAACATTCCCTCTCAGTGAGGGAGACATTCTCTGCCATACCAATATTATCTAGGAAGTGTCTGAACTTTGTCACATATAGAGGCTTTGTCATCACATCTGCAATATGATCATCAGTATCTATGTACTGAAGTTTTGCAATACCTTTATGGACCATGTGTCAAATGAGTGTACTTCATTTCTATGTGTTTCGAATTGTCATAAAACATGATATTTTCTGAAATATTTATATAAATCTAATTGTCACACCTAATCACTATAGGATCTATATTTTCACCGAACAATTCTCCAAGTATCTTTCTCATCCACACTCCTTCTTTGCAAGTAGTACTAGAAGCAACATATTAATCCTCTGCAGTACTTTGGGCAACTGAAACCTGCTTTCTTCTAGACCAAGAAATCATAGTAGAACCCAAACTGAAATAGTAACTAAAATTTCTCTTCTAATCAAGAATGTTTCCACCCCAATCATAATTAGTATATCCAAGCAATAACACTCCTCCATTGGAGGAAAACTCGAGTCCATAAGCAACTGTACTGTGGAGGTATCTCAAAATATGCTTACTTGCAACCTAGTGTATGTGTCTAGGATTAGTCTAAACTTACTCAAAATTCTAACTGCATAGCAAAATTCTGTCCTCGAGTGTATCAAGTACATAACAACCCAATTAACTATCTGTATAATTTGGGTTCCACTAGATTTGATCTAGTCTCAGTCCCATGGAATTTCCTCAAATTGGAATCCATTAGAGTATTCATGGATTTACAATCCATAATGCCAAATATGCACAATATGTCCACAATGTGCTTCCCTCGAGATAGAAATATATAATCATTCCTCTTCCAAATATCAAGGCCTAGGAAGTAGTGCATACGACCTAAGTATTTTATCTCAAACACTGAGGTAAGCTCCCTCTGACTCTAAGCAATCAATATTTCCTCTCTAGCGACGAACAATTCATCCACATATAGGACTAAAATCATAGGTTGGTTCTACACTACTTTGAAGTACAAGTTTGAATCTGCATCACTCTTCAAGAAATCTAGTTTATGAAGATAACTGCCTATTTTGGCATACCAAGCTCATGGACCTTGTTTTAACCCATATAGGGATTTCTTCAGCTTTCACACATGAGACTCCTTCCCATGTATAAAAAAACCCTCAGGATTCTCAGTGCAAACCTATTCCTCAACCTCACCATTGGGGAAGTCACTCTTCACATCCATCTGGTGAAGCTTCCAACCCAATACTGATGCAAGTGAAATAATATCTCTAATGGTGGTATACCTAGACACTGGAGAAAAAGTATCCTCATAATAAATGCCCTCTTTCGAAGAAAAACCACGAGAAACAAACCTAGATTTGTACTTGTCCACACTTCCATTTGCAACATGATTTATCTTGTAAAGCCATCTATAAGTTACAACTGACTTCCTCTCAGGTCTGGGAACAATATCCCAAACATCATTCTTCATAATAGAATGATATTCCTCTATCATAGCATCTTTCCACACTTTCTTCTCTGCAACCTCTTCATATGATGAAGGATCTGAGTCACTGATGTTGCTCATTACTGCAACTTATCTTGAATACCTATCAGGATGCTTATGCTCTCTGGAAGAGCCTATTGGTTCTCCATGATTCTTAACATCTCTCAGTACATATCAACACAAAGATGACCTCCTCTTTGCAGGAGGTTCATATGGTTCATCAATGACATGTAGCTCTGCATGTTTTACTAGATTCTCCCTCTGAACATAACAAGGGGAAGACTTATCATCATGTTCCTATGATATAGAATCCTAAACCTCCTCTTTATTTGGATCACATTCATGCTCTTTTTACTACTTGAATTTTTCCTCCTCATGGAAAGTCACATCCCGACTAACCTCAACATGTCTCTCACTAGATACATATATTTTGAATGTCATGGAGGTCTCAATGTATTCCACAAAAGTTCCCTTCTTTCCAAAATGTTCCATATTGGTTCTTTTTTCTTTTGGTATGTGAATATACACAGGAAATACAAATATCCAAAGATGTGATATGTCTGGTTTCTCACCAGTGTACACCTCTTCAGGTGTTTTCTCATCAAGAACTACATGCAAAATTCTTTTATGTAGTTACACTGCTGTACAAGTGGCTTCTTCCCACAAATAATTAGATATATCTTGATCATGTAACATGGTTTTTTCATCCTCACAAATAGTTATGTTATTTATCTTTGCAACCCCATTATGTTGTGGGTTGTAAGGAACTATTAACTATCTACATATCCCTACATCACTACAAATCTCATTAAAATAATTTGATTCAAATTCTCCACCCTTATCAGAACTTAGGTAATGCATATCCCTACTTGTATGATTCTCTACTAAGGATTTATATTCTTGAAATTTACTAAAAGTTTCACTCTTTGCTTTCATGAAGTAAATCCAAGCCTTACGAAAGAAATCATCAATGAACAATACATAGTAAAGATATCCAGTGAGGGAAGGGGATGACATGGGTCCACATACATCTGAGTGCACTAAATATAATATGCATTTATATATATTATGGCTTCTAGGAAACTTATTTTTAACGTTATTTCCTAAAGCACAACCCTGACAAATAGTATCATGCACAAAATCAAAACTAGGCATTCTTTTCACCATTTGTTGCAAGCCAAGGAGTGCTCTGAAGTGGAGGTGTCCAATCCTCCCATTCCAAAGATGGTATGGGATGATAGTATGATGTATCATGAATGAAATATACTTTCCTAGTACCTTGTAAAGTCCCCCATCTCAAACTCCAATGATAGTAGCAATATCAATGTTCTGATTCTTCGACCATATACGTATGTTTGATTCTCCATGAATATAACTCTGAAGTCCTTATCTTCAAGAACTAAGAGAGAGAGTAAATTCTCCTTTAATCTAGGGACATAAAGGATTTCCTCCACATGTAGTGTGTCTCCCAAACTCAGCTGAAGATATGTGGATCCAACTACTTGGATCGAATATGTGGAATTGTCCTTCAATTCCACCATGCATGCAAATTGTCTCTTTTTATGTTGTAGATTGTGCCCTTGAACCATGGAATGTGATTTGAAGGAATACTATCAACCATCCATGTATCCTCTCTTGTGATGAGAGATCTAGACAAAGAAGAGACAAGGTAATACTCCCTCCTTTTCACTTTCTCTTTAGGTGCATATTTCTTGGAAGATTCTTCTACGGAAATGGAAGCATGAAATATTCCTTCTCTTCTTTTTATTGTATGGAAATTCCATGCAAAGTGGCCCAGATTTTGACAATAATAGCATAGAAGATTTGATTTTTCAAAACCTTTATTAATCTATTTCTGCTTTGCACAGAAGACCTTATTGGGAGTGAAAGGCTTCCTCCATTTCTTGGTTCTTTCCATGAGGGAAAGATTCTCCTCCTTAGTGTTCACAACTTTGTTTTGGATGTGCCCTTATTCTTGGATGCAATCATGCCAAAGTATTTTGAAGTTGGGATTCTCTTCTCTTCCATTTACCACAACAAGAAAGGTCTTCCATGAGGAGGGGAGTCCATCACTGGCAGTTTGAATAAGGTCATCCTCATCCATCTCCACACCGATTCTTTCAAGTTGATCCTTCACTTTTGAAATCTTTGTGAAAAAGGAAGCTACGGTGTCATCTCTTTCCATCTTCATGCCGTGCAACTTGTTATTCAAATCTTTGTTTTGAGTAGGGGCCTTCTTCTCATAAATAATTGTGAGTGTGTCAAAACACTCCTTTTCCTTCTTCAATGGTGTGATCACCAACATGAGGTTGTCCTTCACAGAGTCATATATGACCCTCTTTTCCTTTACTTGAATCTTGTAATTTGTTCTTCCTGCATTTGTAGTGGTCCCTTTGATCACGATGGTCACAAAGGAATCAAGATCATGTTCTTAAAGAATGTTAATAACCCTTTCCTTCCATGTGTTGAAGTTTGAGGTGCATTCAAGTTGGTCTTCTGGTCGGAAAAATATTGATGCCATTGCTCCAAGATCTTACTCAATACTTCAATATCCATAGAGGCTTAGAATGTTGGCACAAAACTAAGCTCTTGTACACCCTTGCTATGATACCATGTCAAAGTTTGAGCAAAAATAGAAGATGCTGGAACTTTAAAAATTTTCTTTAATGAACAATCACATCATATGTTAATCTCATAAACAATTCAATCACAGAAGATACAAGATGTACCCTGGTGTTATCCTGTAAAATGGAACTTCTCCGTATGAGTACTGACACTCAATGTGTTGGTACACAAAAGGACAAAATGGATAGAAGTGGCCAAAACACTATATATGTGCATGACATTTGATGAATCATCCTCTTACCAACCCTACCTATTTTATATAAGGTCATTAAGGTGAATTCGTGACTATTTCCCTTGAAACCTATGTATCATTCACGACTATTGACATTGCAACACGCGTATACATGATTAGGGTTGGAATTCACAGGTTGCCCTTATGAAAGTCATGTATCATGCATGACTTTCTAATATTAATAGTTGTGAATGCCTTAATCCAAAATTAGAAAATATAAACAATTTTATTTGAGGATAGTTGGGCTCTTAATCATAACTATCCCAACTTCCCCAACCCTCTCAACCTTTGTAACCTCTCTCTTTCCTCATGTATAAATAGAGGTAGGGGTTGAGGCTAAACATGATCAATTCTAGAGCAAATTTATGCTAGTGGTTTGCCTTTGGAGATCTTGGAGCAGAAAAACTCAGTTCCCTTGGCTAGTAAAGGAGCACTTGTTTCATATACTGGGTGTAATATTCCACCACTTGTTTATTAATAAAGATAGTATTTATTCCAATATGTGTCTTGGTACTCTTATGTATTGTGATTTATGAATTGTCTTGTTATTTCGTTGCAAGCATTGTATTTCATTAATCATCTATATGATATATAAGATATTGCAGGAAAGGTCTGGCTCTTTGCATTTATTGGAGATTCCCTAGAATCCGTTGGAGAAATTTGGGATTGAATAAGAAATCTAGGATCAACCATCATAAGCAACGTACACCTAATTTCTTCCTTATTTCTCTGTCAAATTCTTTAATGTTTGAATGTCTACAAATTTATTTAGTACGTTGGTAACCCCAGAGACCCTAGGTTATAAGGTTGTGTTCTCCTAAACAACAAAATTGGCGACTCCGCTGGGGATTCCAACTTATTGTGGCTCCATTCCTTTGGTTTTCTTTCAGTTTTTCTCTGATTGATCCTGTTAGTGATTTGTTCATATTTTGCCTTTTATTTTTGGTGCTTGATGTTCAGAACCTTTAGGTCATTTATTTTTCTCTCTAAAAATTTTTAACTTCATTCGCCGTTTGATTTGGTAACAGTCGTATATTGTCTGTTATATTTGCGGGTTGCTTCGGTAATAGTCGTGAATGGTATGCAGCTTGCCTTGATGGCAATCACGAATTTCCTGTAGGTATCTGTTAGTCGATAATGTTTTGCTTGTCCTTCCTTTTTTGATCCTTCAGGTTCCTATTAGGGTTCTTATTTAGCATGGTACTGTAGCTTGGGGTGTATACATTTTACTGTGTGCTTGTTAATTAAAGTATTTTTGAGTAAATTTGGTCTGACTTATTCGTTTGTGAATGTGTTGGGTCCTTCTTACTTGGACTTTTGGTCTGTGTGCTTGTGTCTTTTTTTCACTGGTGTCTATCAGTCATTTAAAGGACACTGAGATACTTAGGATTTCTTGTCTAGTAGTATAAGTGAGTCATTCTAGCCATGTTTTGGATCTATTGGTCCTTGCAAGTCAATAGTTCTGCAAAGTCTAGGATTTGAGTCATCTCTGCCTGTTTGGTTGAAGAATGTTACTGTAGGGTATGACTGCTATCATTTACACTTTATAAGATCTGATTGTTTAATTCTCTCAAATTGCATTTAGTTGCATATAGTTTTTGAATTTATTGAAAAAATGAAAGACAAAAGAATTTTTTCATTTTTGCATTAGTTGTTTTCCTTGCTATTTTTCAGAATTTTTTAAGTCAGGTAGTTTTTCTTTTGCATTTATAAATAAAAGGAACACATGTTTTTTTTATATGCATGTAGATTAGGGTTTTGTCTTTAATGAATTGCATATCATTATTCTTAAAAAAATAAAAAATAAGTTGTTCTTTTGTGGCTTTCAAGTTTCTATTTGAAAAATAAAGAGAATAGTTTTTGCTTTTTGCATTTCATTTCTCTTTGCTTAGTCATCTTGTTTCAACATTGAGTCAAAACACAATTGGTTTCACCTTCGCCAACCCCTTTGAGTAATCAACAACCCTTTAAAATAAATGCTTAATATCTAAAATATATTATTAACTATTTGTTTATAGGGATGACACACACTAGTCTAGGCTAGTGTTTTGGGTTAGGGATATTTTAACTGCCCAAAAATTTAAACTCAAACATAGTGGCCTACCTTTTAGAAAATCCAACTTCGTTTGGAAAGACACATGAAATATCCTCTCACACAGGAATCAAGCATGAGGTCGTGCAATACTGAGCTGTTGGAGATACCCCTCCACTTCTTAGTAAAGCATACACCAGAGTTGTTGCACATTTGGGGACTCATCCAATACCTCCTCCCAACCCCGTGTGGTTCCTGGTACTGTTTTGGTTTTGGAATTAGCTACCTTGCCCATGTGCATCGGCTGTACTATCGACTGTTTCGTTGGATTTTCTCTGTGATTTTGGTAACCTTAGTATCTTGTCTGCTAGGATCTTACATAGGTGGCATCGGAAGGCTATTTCCAGTGCACCTAGGGCATACTTGGAAGGTAACCCCAATTGACAATTTGGGAGGGAGGTTGGGTGATTCCAACGCTTTCACCTAGAGAACTTGTAATGTCCCGGTTTTGACCCCATTGCACTAGATGTATATGATGTATATATATTGTAATGATCATGGTGTGGAGCTAAAGGCCAAGGCCCCACCATTGATCGATTATCTTATGTTTTGGATTTAAATTTGTCACCGATTGAATATTGGGGCATGCGGCATACGTTTTGGGTTATCATCATGTAAATATGCATCTATAATTAATTAAATGAACCCGACCAGCTACGATCGCGGCAACTAAAATGAGAAAGGGGCATGATTTTCACAAGGATAGGGGTGGGGGAAATTGTCAACCTTGGCTAATGAGAGAAAAACCCATGTGTCTTCTTTTCTTGTCTTATTCCAACCACTTTCATTATGAAAGACTGCTGGTGGTTGAAGCAGTTAATGATTTTGGGAGTGGGGTGGCAAGACTGTCAGTCCTCACCCACACGCACACTCTACCCACGATTTGGCTGTTCTTTCCCTCACGCAGACATTCTTCTTCCTCTCCACGAGTGGCTGCGCACCGACGCACTGAAAATTCGTGTCCTCCTGGTAGCTGTTCACCTTCACGCACTTCCCATTTGGCCGCTCACTGTTTATCACGCACAGGAATTTTCCTAGGTTTTACCCACGTGATTTTCTCCTGCAAATTCGCGCCCTCTCCATTGCTGTGCATTCTCATGCAGAGGGATTCCTTCCCATTTTTGGTCTTCACGCACAGGATTTCACTGGATTTACCCACGCAACAGTTTTCCTCTGCGGATTGGTGAATAGTGTGGCCGTATCCTGTACTCACGGGACGATTGTGGGTTCTGCATTGTTGCTCACGCTCACCCATGGGATGGGAGACTGTAATTTCTTCCCCAACTCGGTCTGTATATGTTTTCTTGGTGATTTTGTTGCCCAGGACGGGCTGTGTTTTCCCACGTTGTTGGTTGTGGTTGTTGTGGTCTTCCTTACATGCTGGGGACTGTTGTAAATTCGCCTGAGAGTCATTTTGGCCATGATAGGGCCAATAATGACTCAGAAGTCATTTTCCTGTTTAGGCTATGACAACTGACTTAGTTGCTTGTGTGCAATGGTTGGTCTTCGGACTGTGAGAGGAGCAGGGATGTTGGCTTAGATTTGCTTGATAAACCTGGTGGCTGGAAACCACACAGACAGAGCTAGAGGGCTGGCCTTCTTCTCCATCACCCCTGAATAGCACTGGAAGGGAATGCAGGGCCTGAGGGACTATGTAGCAGAGAAGGGACTGATTCCTTGTGTTGGGTGTGTTTGGGTGTCTTAGAGGTCAGGCTAGTTCTGGTGTAGGTGTTCTTGGCTCTTTAGTGAGCTCACCAGCTTAGCAATTTTCCTTCCCCAGCTCCTCAATGGCATGATAAACCCAACTCTGTTGGCTTGGCTGTGTGTTTGGTGTACCCTTGGCTAGGTGTAAGCCTGCTAGTTCCCTTATTCCTTGGAGAATCATGCCCAGCTCAGGGGTGGCAGCGTTGCTGAGAGATTAAGGAGCACGCTGGCCTATGGTTGGGTGGAACGTTGCAGCGACGTAGCTGGTTGTGGAACGAGTTCATCAAAAGATAAGTGCTCTTGTTCATTCTCCTTCTGCAACCTTAATTTCTGTTAATGGGAATGATGAACATGTTAAATGAATGCTTGCTTAAATGTATGATGTTTCTGCTATGCCTGATAGATGTTTTCATCTGTGCATGATAAATGTTCATGTGTGTATGTTTAAGCATTTTGTTTATGCAATTTTTATGCCTGTACATGTTCATGGGGCTCTCAGCCCACTGTGTTTGAATCTTGGTTCGCGTCCTCTTCGCCGGTCGGAGGCAAGGGGATGTGACAAAATGGTATCAGAGCCCTGGGTTGCAGCAATGGGCCTCTATGGGCCAAGAAGATGCAGTGACAGAAGGTAGAATTACCTTCTCTGTTTAGCAGAGCAGTAGCAAGTTTCAAAAATCGCCTAAGTGTTTAAATAGTCAGAAGGATTGGCGGAATTGACTTCCTCTGTAGCGAAAGGTTTAACGTTTTCCCATCCGCCGTTGCAGATGGCAAAGCGATTCCGCATCCGATGTGAAAGTCATCCGATCGCAGATGCCACAGAAAGGTTTAAAATTTGGCTAAGTGTTGAAGTGTTGGGTAGTCGGGTCATCGGAAGGTTAGAGGTTCTGACTTCCGATGTGGCGGAAGAAGGAAGGGTCCGAGCGTCCGCCGTTGCGGAAGCCAAAGTCCTTCTATTTTCGATGTAAGAAGTCCGCCGACGTCCAACGTTAAAATTGCTCTCCGTAAGTGCCAATCGAAAGAATTTAAGGTTTGGTGAGCCGCCGTTGCGGAAGAATCCGTGAGGTGAACTTCCGCCAATCGGAAGGGAAATTGGTCCGACGTCCACCGTTGCGGAATCCAAAGTCATTTGGCTTCCGATGTAAGAAGTCCGCCGACGTCCGACGTTAACATTGTTCTCCGTAAGTGCCAAATCGGAAGAATTCGCGAAGTGAATCGGAAGGAGTCGGACTTTGGTCAGCCGCCATTGCGGAATCCAAAGTCATTTGGCTTCCGATGTAAAAAGGCTCCCGAGGGAGCGGAAGAATTAATGATTTCCCGTCCGCCATTGCGGAAGCCGAAGGCATTTGCCGGCCGATCGAAAAGACTGTCGATGCCGTAAGAGAAAGTGCGTTGATCGGAAGAGGAAATTGAAAGAGCGTCTGCCGTTGCGGAAGCCGAAGGCATTTGCCGGCCGATGTGGAAAGACATCCGACAGCCGATGAGAAGGGAGGGAAAAATTTTGAGTTTTTCATGGGGTTTAACCAGCGAATTTTGACTGTTTTTAGAAGAATTTTTCAGCTGTTTTTCAGTGAATTTTCAGGGATTGAAAAAGAGAAATTGGAAGCGATCTAATGCGCCGGATTGCACGAAAATTAATGTTTTACAAAAAAAAAAAAAACGAAGGCACTGCCCTCGACCTGCCCTGCAGTGGAAGCCACAAGGGGGCAAGCCCCCTTGACCCCCGTTGTCCCCCTCAGATAGATGTTATTGGAGGAGAAAATTTTTGTGTGTTTGGGCATTTGTAATTTTATGATTATTCCAAGAGAAGGTAAGTAATGTTGATTTGTATCAATGAATGCATCTAACAATTGTGTTATTAACACGTTTGCAGAATTATAGTCCCCTTCAAGAGAAGTATTCCAGGTAGTGCAGTTTGGTAAGTAAGGGGTGGTTCAGTATGAGAACCCATGACGGATATGATGCTCGGGATTCTGATGAGCATGCCTGAGATGCCATGGGAGAAAATGTACGTAATAGAAATGATGAAATAGAGTCTAATGGAAGGAGATTCCAAGAGACACCGTCAGATGTTGCAGTTACTATGAGAAGCTTGATTAAGGCCCAGGAAGAGCAGCATCAGTTGAATGCTGCTATGTTGCAAAGTTTGACAGATTTGCAAAGAAAGATAGACTCTAGACGAGGTACAGCAAGACCAGAAGGCAGTAAGAGCAGTACTAGGAGAAAGAGAAGAACTTCTAGTGGAACATCTGATTCTGAGGAATCCAGCGGGGATTCCAGTTCTTCTTCTCATAAAAGAAAAAGAAAGAGACACCATAGGGATCGCTCTCGAGATGAATTTAAGAAAGCAAAACCTCCTACAATTCATGGTGAGGTAAAGACTGGACAAGAGGCTGAAGCTTGGCTTCTTGGTATAAAGAAGTACTTTCAAGTGCATGACTATTCAAGAAACATGAAGGCTAGAGTTGCCATATTCAATCTGAATGGAAGAGCATCCATTTGGTGGGAACACTTCAAGCAAGTAAAGAGGATCAGTGAAAGGAGACTTAAGTGGAAGCAGTTCAAGAAGTATTTCAAGCAGAAATACCTCTCTGACAGCTATTACGATGACAAGATTAAGGAGTTCCATGAGCTGAGATTGGGACAGCAGACCATGGAAGAGTATGCAAATAAGTTTTTGGAGTTGTTGAGGTATGTCCGGTACATTAGGGATGAAAAAGTAAAGGTCCAGCGTTTTCTGAGTGGATTACCTCAGTCTTACAAAGATCGAATTGAGTTTTATGAACCTAGAACTCTTGAAGAAGCAATAAGGAAAGCTAAGTATTGTTATGAGCAAAGCAAAGGCAAACCAGATTACCATAAGGCATGGAAGGACAAGAAGAACGAGAAGTTTGACCAAAGAAAGAAAGGTTTCAAACCTTCTAGCTTCAAGAATCAGCAGAAGCAGCCCTCTCAAGCTGCGAGTAAACCAGTTGGAGTGACAGGAGAAAAGCCTAAGGATCCACAACAGAATAGAGGGCCACTTCAGTGTTGGAAATGTGGAGGACCCCACATGCGCAGAAATTGTCCACTCGAGAATGAGAATGTAAGGCCAGCTTATAATGTTCAAGAAGCAAAAACAGTGGGTCAAGTAACAAGGGCAGTTCCTAGGATTTATGCAGCACTGGAGGACCGCCAGACAGATCACCAGTCAGCTGTAGTTGAAGTAGCAGGTAAGATTGTTGAGCAATCTGTTTCTATTTTGATTGACCCTGGTTCTACTCACAGTTACATTACTCCTAGGGTAGTGGAGATTTGTGCTTTTAAGAAAGTAAAGCATCGGAAATATTGGTTAGTTCAGCTAGCCACTGGAACTAAGAGAAAAGTCAGTGAAGTGGTAGAGATATGTCCATTGGTCATGAATGGACTGGTCACTCGTGTAGATCTGAATGTTCTACCGCTTGGTTCCTACGATGTTCTCATTGGAATGGATTGGTTAGAAGCTCACAGGGTGAAGCTTGATTGCTACAATAAGACTTTTGAATGCATGAATGAAGAAGGGAACCCAGTAGTTGTGAAAGGTATTCCAAAGGTAATTTCAGTACGATAGGTTTCAGCAATGCAGTTAAAGAAGTTCTGTAGGAAGGGTTTCCAGTTGTATGCAGCTCAAATTTTGGAGGAAATAAGAGATGAAACTCCGAGGTTGGAAGACTATCAGGTGTTACAGGAATTCAGGGATGTGTTTCCTGATGAGATTCCAAGGCTTCCTCCAAAGCGATATATTGATTTCACTATTGAACTTGTGCCAGGAGCAGCACCAGTGTCCAAGGCACCCTACAGGATGAGTACACCGGAGATGCTAGAATTGAAGATGCAACTACAAGAGTTGTTGGAAAATAAGTATATCCGGTCGAGTGTGTCTCCTTGGGGAGCACCAGTTCTGTTTGTAAAGAAGAAAGATGGTACACTCAGGTTATGCATTGATTACAGACAGTTGAACAAGGTTACCGTGAAGAATAAATATCCTTTGCCTAGGATTGATGACCTCTTTGATCAAATGAGGGGAGCAAAGGTATTTTCCAAGAGTGACTTGAGGTCTGGTTACCATCAGGTGAGAATCAAGGATGAAGACATTCACAAGACAACCTTCAGGACAAGGTATGGGCATTATGAGTTTGTAGTGGTACCATTTGGCCTTACAAATGCACCAGCTACATTTATGTGCCTTATGAATAGTGTCTTCAACAGGTATTTGGACAAGTTTGTTCTTGTTTTCCTTGATGAGATTCTTGTTTATTCTAAGAATGAGGTGGAGCATGAAGAGCATTTGATATTGACATTGCAAGTGCTCAGGGAACACCAGTTGTATGCAAAATTGAGCAAGTGTGACTTCTATAGAGATAGAATTCAGTACTTGGGTCACATTATCTCAGAAGAGGGTGTATCTGTGGACCCTGAAAAGATTGAAGCCATTATGAATTGGCCTACTCCAAGAAATGTGACAGATGTAAGATCTTTCATGGTACTTGCAGGATACTACAGGAGATTCATTGAGGGATTCTCCAAAGTTGCACATGCAATCACTTCTTTGCAAAAAAAGGGGATAAAGTTCGAATGGACATCGAGATGTGAAGAAAGTTTTCAAAGGTTGAAGAATCTTCTCACTAGTGCACCAATGTTAAAGGTTGCAGATCCAGAGAAAGATTTTGTGGTGTGTACCTATGCATGCAGACAAGGGCTTGGAGGAGTCCTTATGCAGGACAGCCACGTGATATGTTATGAGTCAAGAAAGTTGAAGGAGCATGAGAAGAACTATGCCACTCATGATCTAGAGCTTGCAGCCATAGTACATGCTCTCAAGATGTGGAGACATTACTTGATGGGTAGAATATTTGAGCTTAGAACAGATCACTGTGGACTGAAGTATTTGTTTGATCAACCTACTTTGAATGCTAGGCAAGCAAGATGGCTGGAATTTTTATGTGAGTTTGATTTTGAAATCAAGCACATAAAAGGGAAGGAGAATAAGGTAGCTGATGCACTCAACAGGAAAATGCAAGAAATGCATGTGGCATCTCTTAGTATTTGCCAATCAGATTTGAGGCAGCAGATTGTTAGTCATGTTGCCAGAGATGAATTGTATGAGCAGGTAAAATACAAATTGCAGCAGCAAAGCCTTGAGAAGAGGTACAAGGGATATAAATTGGAAGAAGATGGACTTCTCACTTTTAAAGGCAGAATTTATATTCCGAATGTAGCAGATTTAAGGAGAGTTGTTATGGATGAAATCCATCAAGCTCCGTATTCTGGTCACCCAGGATATCAGAAGACGATTTCTACAGCTAGGAAGCAGTACTTTTGGCTAGGTATGAAAAAGGACATTGCTGAGTACATTTCAAGGTGTATGAAATGCCAACAGGTAAAGGTTGAGCATCAACATCCTGCAGGTTTGTTGCAGCCTTTGCCAGTTCCAGAATGGAAATGGGAATTTATTTCCATGGATTTTATTACAGGATTGCCGATGACTTGGAGACAACATGATTCCATCATGGTTGTGGTAGACAAGTTGACAAAAGCAACACATTTTATACCAGTTAAGTCTACGTATGAGGCTGGTGACATTGCAAAGATCTTCATGAAGGAGATATTCAAATTGCATGGATTGCCGAAGGCAATAGTTTCTGACAGAGATGTCAAGTTTACTTCCAACTTTTGGAAGGGGTTGTTTGCAGATTTGGGTACAAAGCTAAACTTCAACACTGCATACCATCCTCAGACGGATGGGCAGACCGAGAGAGTTAATCAGGTGCTTGAAGATATGCTTCACATGTATGTGATGGACAAACCAACCAACTGGGAAGATTACTTGCACTTGGTAGATTTTGCTTATAACAATGGACATCAAGCATCTTGGGGATGAGTCCGTATGAAGCTTTGTATGGAAGAAGGTGTAGGACACCAGTGACTTGGGATAATCCAGTGAACAGGGTTGTGCTTGGACCAAAGTTGCTCCAGGAAATGGAGCAAGAGGTTGTAAAGATTAGGCAGAAGTTGAAAGCAGCACAGGACAGACAGAAAAGCTATGCAGATAAGCATAGGGTGAACAGGGATTTCAGTATTGGGGATCATGTTTACCTCAGAGTGAGGGCAAGGAAGAGTTCCTTGAAGCTGGAAGTTGTGCCAAGTTGTCACTGAGATATTGTGGGCCGTTTGAAGTGCTTGAAAGGATAGGGCCAGTTGCATATAGACTTGCATTGCCTGCTAGCACTAGAGCTCATAATGTTTTTCATGTTTCTTTTCTTAAGAGATATGTACATGATCCTAACCATGTGATAAATTGGGATGTGATTCAGGTGGAACCCGAGGGAGAGTTCCGAATCGAGCCAATGCGCATCCTTGACAGGAAGGTCACAATGCTCCGGAACCGAGCCATAGGTCAGGTAAAGGTGCAATGGGATCACTTCGGACCTGAAGAGGCTACATGGGAGCTGGAGGATGCCATGCGATTGGCACATCCATTTTTTTTCAATTCTGTGGAACACTAAGGTGATACCAGTGTAGCATTTTGTTCAAATTTTGTAAAGCACTGAGGACATTGCTATTGAATGGGGAGGGGAATGTAATGTCCCGGTTTTGACCCCGTTGCACTAGATGTATATGATGTATATATATTGTAATGATCATGGTATGGAGCTAAAGGCCAAGGCCCCACCATTGATCGATTATCTTATGTTTTGGATTTAAATTTCTCACCGATTGAATATCGGGGCATGCGGCATATGTTTTGGGTTATCATCATGTAAATATGTGTCTATAATTAATTAAATGAACCCGACCAACTACGATCGCGGCAACTAAAATGAGAAAGGGGCATGATTTTCACAAGGATAGGGGTGGGGGAAATTGTCAACCTTGGCCAATGAGAGAAAAACCCATGTGTCTTATTTCCTTGTCTTATTCCAACCACTTTCATTATGAAAGACTGCTGGTGGTTGAAGCAGTTAATGATTTTGGGAGTGGGGTGGCAGGACTGTCAGTCCTCACCCACACACACACTCTACCCACAATTTGGTTGTTCTTTCCCTCACGCAGACATTCTTCTTCCTCTCCACGAGTGGCTGAGCACCGACGCACTGCAAATTCGTGTCCTCCTAGTAGCTGTTCACCTTCACGCACTTCCCATTTGGTCGCTCACTGTTTATCACGCACAGGAATTTTCCTGGGTTTTACCCACGTGATTTTCTCCTGCAAATTCATGCCCTCTCCATTGCTGTGCATTCTCACGCAGAGGGATTCCTTCCCGTTTTTGGTCTTCACGCACAGGATTTCACTGGATTTACCCACGCAACAATTTTCCTCGGCGGATTGGTGAATAGTGTGGCCATATCCTGTACTCACGGGACGTTTGTGGGTTCTGCATTGTTTCTCATGCTCACCCACGGGCTGGGAGACTATAATTTCTTCCCCAGCTCGGTCTGTATATGTTTTCTTGGTGATTTCATTTCCCAGGATGGGTTGTGTTTTCCCACATTGTTGGTTGTGGTTGTTGTGGTCTTCCTTACATGCTGGGGACTGTTGTAAATTCGCCTGAGAGTCATTTTGGCCATGATAGGGCCAATAATGACTCAGAAGTCGTTTTCCTATTTAGGCTGTGACAGCTGATTTAGTTGCTTGTGTGCAATGGTTGTTCTTCGGACTGTGAGAGGAGCAGGGATGTTGGCTTAGATTTGCTTGATAAACTTGGTGGCTGGAAACCACACAGACAGAGCTAGAGGGCTGGCCTTCTTCTCCATCACCCCTGAATAGCATTAGAAGGGAATGCAGGGCCTGAGGGACTATGTAGTAGAGAAGGGACTGATTCCTTGTGTTGGGTGTGTTTGGGTGTCTTAGAGGTCAGGATAGTTCTGGTGTAGGTGTTCTTAGCTCTTTAGTGAGCTCACCAGCTTAGCAATTTTCCTTCCCCAGCTCCTCAATGGCCTGATAAACCCAACTCTGTTGGCTTGGCTATGTGTTTGGTGTACCCTTGGCTAGGTGTAAGCCTGTTAGTTCCCTTATTCCTTGGAGAATCATGCCCAGCTCGGGGGTGGCAGCGTTGCTGAGAGATTAAGGAGCACGCTGGCCTATAGTTGGGTGGAACGTTGCAGTGACGTAGCTGGTTGCGAAACGAGTTCATCAAAAGATAAGTGCTCTTGTTCATTCTCCTTCTGCAACCTTAATTTCTGTTAATGGGAATGATGAACATGTTAAATGAATGCTTGCTTAAATGTATGATGTTTCCGCTATGCCTGATAGATGTTTTCATCTGTGCATGATAAATGTTCATGTGTGTATGTTTAAGCATTTTGTTTATGCAATTTTTATGCCTGTACATGTTCATGGGGCTCTCAGCCCACTGTGTTTGAAGCTTGGTTCGTGTCCTCTTCGCCAGTCGGAGGCAAGGGGACGTGATAGAACTCTTTATGTAACACCAAGTAACTACTCTCCTTACTTCATTGGTTAGTTCTAGGCCCTCATCATCCCAGACTTTCCTTTGGAACACATCTTTGTTTTCCTGGATTGATACTTAGGTCTTTTCTGATAGTGGTGTGTTTTTTGTACTGTTGGTTTCCTATCAACCTCATACTTTGTCTTCTCATTTGAAACTATGGCTAACACCCATTTAAACACCAACCAAGAGATCCCCATGCTAGGAACTCCTCATACTATTCCTCTCATAGGGAATGTTGGTGTTCCTTTGATGGCCACCTTGAATCTGCCTGGATTCACCCTAGGGCTACTGGTGTGGTTTTTTTCCACTCCAACTATCCTGAATGCTCCTGGTTGTTCTCAAGTAATCTCCTTATATCAAGGGCATCAAAAAATTTCTTCCCCTTCACCTGTAGTTTACTCTCCTCCTCCTTCTACATCATGCAGTGAAAGTTATGACACTAGTAACCGACAATCTAAAAGGAGTAAAATAAGGAAGAATAGGAAGAAGACACATAAGCAAGGGGGCACCCGTTCAACCTTTGCAAGTCAATTTTAACCTCACCACCCAACCTATGCAGTTCATGTTGGGGGAACCTATCCAACCTATGTAGTTCATGTTAATAGATCTAAGAACTCAACCTCAACAAGTCAAGTTGATCTTCACCATCCAGCCTTTGTCGATCATGCTAGTGGAACATTTCCAACCTCTGCAAGTCATGTTGGATATAGTCACTCAGCCTCTGCAACTCATGTTGAGGGCACCCGTTCAACCTCTGTAGGTCAATTTGAACCTCCCTGTCCAACCTCTGCAGGCCATGTTGGACCCAACCACCCAGCCTCTGCAGGTTATGCTGGGGGAACACATTCAAACTATGCAAAGCATGTTGAACCTCCCCATCCAACCTCTGCAGGTCATGTTGGACCTAGTCTCTCAACCTTTGTAGGTCATGCTGGGGGAAAACTCTCAGGATCTATAGGTCATGCTGAGGGAAATCAGTCAACCACTTCAAGTCATGTTGACACTGCTAAAAATACTAATCGTTCAAAACACAATCTCAAGTTTCCTTGTAGGATTTGTCAGGGATACCACCTTACTCATATATTCCCTGCCATCGGAGAGGTACGAAGAGTTTGGTTCCATGGTCATCCTGTGTTTGAACATAATGAAGTCTCTCAACAACTAGCCTCTCTTAGTCAGGTTGGACACAGTCACCCAACCTCTGATAGTAATGCTGGGGGTAAACAGTCAGCCATTGCTAGTCATGTCGCCACTATTGAGAAAACTGGTCATTTGAAGTGCAAACTTAAGTTCCCTTGTAAGTTATGTGAGGGAGATCATCTTACTCACCAGTTCCTTGCTGTCACAGAAGTGCGAAGAGTGTGATTCAAGACTCAAAATATTTTGTTCCTAAACAACCTAAAGTTTCTCAACAACCTACTCAACCTTTGGTTGATCAAGTGGTTGAAATAACCTCAGCTTTGGTTGATCCCACTCTTCTTTCAGAGAGTAATCCTTATGTGATTGAACCAATTCCATATTTGGTCAATCCCACTCTTATTTTGGAGAGTGAAATGTATGCTAGTCACATTTTCTTCACTGCCAGTTTAGAACTTACTGAATAAGGGGACATTGAACTCGCTTCGGATGAATCCCCACCAAGCTCTCATATTGATTTCTTTGATTGGGATAACCTAGTTGAGACGCACCTTCCTTCTAATGCACCTTTCCAAATAAAGGTCAAAGTTGGAGAATACATGATTTCTCATTGTTTTGTTGATGAAGGAGCCTTAGTTATTGTTTTTATGCTCGTGCTTTGCGAGGCATGGGATCTCCTAGACTTGTGTCGAATTATAGTAGGTTACTGGATTTTGATAGAATAACTAGTATAATCTTGGGAATTCTTGCTCAAACACCTGTTACTTTGGGTGGGAAGATAGTCCTAGTTGATTTCATGGTGATAGAAGACCCCTTGGACTTCAATATGCTCCTCGGACATGATTATGTTTATCTAATGCATGCTGTGGTGTCAACGTTCTTTCATGTGATGTACTTTAATCATGGAAAAGAAATTTTCACTATCGATCAGTTGGATTTTCTTGATCCTTCTCCTGACCCAACTAGAGACCATATTTTTCCTTTATTGATTCCTAGTGTCTCGATAGACACTACCTCACCATGGGTAAGCTACGTGGCGTCATATCCCTTGCGTTGAATTTCCACTGAGTAGAAGCCTCTGTGTTCATGCTTACTTTCTCGAGAGTCTATCCCAACAGTTGATTAGGTAATCCAACCTAAACAGACCACGAAAATTTCTCTCCACTCTATAGATCCATTTGAATGTCTAGACATGTGTCCTATCTGGGATGGTTTACTTCCATCTGATGAAGTCTTTCCAGAGTCTTTGATATAGTCTGACCTTCTTATGGATGCCAGTTCAGTTGTGACTAAGTCCAACCCTAACTTGCTTAATAAGCCTGGTATTTCTGTTGATCGATGTTCTTATATTGCTCTTGTTGAGTCTTTGGAATCTCCCTTCGAAAAACAAGTCAGTGATCCTGATGAGTTTGATCTTTCTTCTAGATTTTTCAACTCCCATGATATTGAGTTTGTTTTTGCAGACTCTATCTCCCTTGTTGATTTTTTCTTTTCTTCCGAGGTTGATCTTATTGATCATAAACCCTCAGGCCTTGGAACTATATAGTCCTCTTTCGTTGATTCTTCCATGACTACACCTTATGTAGAAGATAGAAAAGTTGCATGTGTTTCTGCCAAAGTGACCTGCATCAGATCTTTTCTTCGAAATATGATCTTGCTGTTGTTGTTTCTTGGAGATAGGATTTTAGTTGGATTCACAATGGTTTACCGACCTCACCTTATTGTTCAAGTTATAACTGCATTTGCATATTCCCTACTCGCACTTATGAGCCTGATGCCGACTTCCATGCTTTTTTCTCATTATATAATCCTTCATCTCTCCTTTCATCATCATTCAACATTGTACCATTTTTCCTTTGAAACTTGGCATCTTTTACCTTGAGGAGACATTCCTTGAGTGTCTTTATCTTGCTCATGTTCCTTGCATTATGCATAGGTTTGTTCCTTACGCTTGGAACTAGTTTCGCTTGCCTGTGACACTTGTCTCCTCGCATTTATAGAATTCTTTTTGCTCTCCTTCAAGTTCATTAAAAACAGTAAGGAGGCTGCGAGTTGACTTTTTTGAACTCGTTAAAAATCAACGCGAAATATATGGAGTTATCTTTAAGCCTTGGGATGACTCCTTAAAATTGACTAGATTTCCGAGTAGACTTGTTTGTTTAGACTCGTTAAGTTAAATTGAATGATCATCTGCATTGGTGGTAGGTTATCTCTTTCTCATACCATGTAGATTATATACGAGAAAATAATACTCTCTTTTTCTACGGAATTGAGAAGAGTATCTTCAGTCATAGATTTATCTATTTTCTAGACCTTGTTGCTTGTTGCCACCTTTCACACACCTGGGTTACGTGGCATAAATATTCAAGCCACTCGGTGTGTCCTTGGGGGAAAGTCTCGAGTCAAGGTTGTCACCTTGTTATTGACTCCTCCATTCAGGCTAACTCCTAACGAAGCCAAACGGGGTAGACCCTATTAAATTACTAAGGCTAATTACTTAGTGTGATGGTGTTATAATGATTAAGTTGCTTAGGATTTTTGAAGTTAACCACTGAAAGCAAAAGATAACAAGATGCAAGATTTAAAGCATAAAAGCACAATAATGACACTCAATATATATATATATATATATATATAATTGAAAGAAATGATAAAATAAATCACCAGTGCCTTAATGGAGTCAACAAAGAAAATAATGTGCTTGCATGCACTTGAATGAATGTTTTGCAAATGTCTCTTGGTAGATTTTAAGTTAATGTGGAATGTGAATGAATTAAATTAGGCGAAAAGGGGACTCCAGATATACCCGAGGGGTACTTGGAGTATGTCCAAAAGTGAACTTTCACGGCTACCCGTAAGGTGTTTGTGGGTTGGAACGGAGTCTCGGAGACTATTCTTCATAACACACTCGTTAGGGTGTGATAGAGATCGGCACCTTGAGGTCACTTTCTAGTTGTTCCCACTCCTTTGGGTATTTTTCCATCGCTTACAGTTCGTTCGAGGCATTGGATTTTCGCCTGATGGTTTGTCAATTTGGGAGGTGAGGACTAATTAATCTAGTCACTCAAGTGATTTTGATGTAGCTTGACTGATTGGAGGAACCGCAGCCAAGTATATAGCATACACACTGGAGTGTTCATTATTTTTAGTAAATTTTAGACGAGGTGTTCTTATTAAAAACAAAACCCTCCAAGAACCTATTTCGGTCCAAGTGGACCTCAATTGTGGAATCAAGGAGGGGTTGATTTTATTATGATTATCAAACAATGAATAAAAAAAAGGAATCATAGATACACAACACCAGTTTTCTAAGTAGTACTACCACGCATCTCTTTCCCCTTGCGAGTCAATCGAGAAGTCATGGGGTAAGTAGTATGATTAATTTTGAATTTGAAAATATGGAATAATGAAAAATATTATCAAAGTATACAATCCTGCATGTCAATACTAAACTAGAAGAGAAAAAAGGGGAAAATGCAAAAAAGTGAAACGGACGCGGATCCCCCCTGGGGGGATGGGGAGCGGGCTTGAAAGAGCCTACTCAGAAAAGATTTCCTTTTATTATTCATGGTTAAAATATCAGAAAAATGAAATATCAGAAACCTCTTGGTCCTTATACGGGATGAAACCAATATCTTACAACTTTCCAAAATTTTAAAATTTCACTCAAAAGGGAGACCCCTGGGGGGATTTGAATGCTCTCGAGGCCAATTTCAAACAACAGCTTCTCTTATTTTATGTTACACCTGCTAAAAACCAGCAAGAATTTTAGAATAAAATATTTCCAAAATCACTTTAAGAGTACCTTTGGGTCATCCTACCTTAACTAAAAAAAAACTAAGTTAAAACTAGCTAAATAGGTGAAAAAGGAACCAAGGAATGCAAGCTTTCCTTGGGATCTTGGCTTGGTGTTTGTGTAGGAAATGAAATATGCACTAATTTATGGATTTAATATTTTTAAAACAGAAAAAGGAAATCTAGAGCATGCAACCTACGGATTCTCTTTAACTTGCCATGCAAAACGGACGATTTCCCTAAGCTAGATCTAGAATGCTTAATGATACTTTTCAGAAATGAGATCTATACTATGAAATTTGAAATAGTAGATATATGTAATTTTTACTTTAATATGATAGATCTAAATTATAACAAAGCTTTCGAACACAGTAACCAGGTAAGAAAATTGATTTTTTGAAGGAGAAAGAGAGAGAAAGAGTGCTGGAAGCCTGAGAATGTTGGCTTTGGAGTCTGTTTTGGTGGAACACTGAGGGACTATGTCCTCCAAAATATCTTGAATATGAGGAAGATACAAACCAGCTCAACCTCTTCTACAAGCAAGATCACCTGCAACTTAGAAATCCTTGCACAAACAGATGGTTAAAACATAGGTGCTGCTGGAAAAGATAATTGGAAAGCATGCAATTAAACTTAAAACACATGCAACTTGAATAGATTTGAAACAAGAAAATAGTAAGAGAATAAATAAAACTAGAATAAACTATTACCCCAACAGGAGGGAGCTCTCTCCTTCAAGGCCAACAATTAACCAGCAAAATCAAAGATAAATAACACAGATTATACCTCATAAGCATTTGACAATCACCATCGACACATGAAGAGCATTACACCATAGATATTGCCTCCGAAGCTTATTTATTCCAGAATAATAAACAATAACAACAGTACAATAGAAACTACACCTTAATCCCAGTTCGAACAAACTCGAAAAGGAGGTAGCCATGCTTTATTTATACACAAAATTGAAACCCCGGCCCAAAGGGGGTGCAAATCCCAAGGAGATAGACCACTGTAGCTGAAGGAGAGTCCATCAATGCCTAATTTGAAGCTGAACTGAGCTTCTATTGAGTCTGAATGCCAATCAGAGAGCTGATCTGACTGACACCTCAACCTGTTGACTGAAGCATCCACCAAAACTCATCTAGATGAACCCACACGTGTGGAGGAGAGAGGGAGGACAAAATTCCCAATAAAGGAAGATGAAGTTCAACTCTGGATACACCCAGATCACCTCCTTCAGTCAAGGATTTGTTAGATCCAGTCAATCTAGTGCCGATGAGACTGTTTTCAACCAAATTGGTTGAGAATCCACTGATCTAGGATTTTGGATTTTCTCCATTATTCATCAATTTATTAATTAAAATAATCAATAATTGATTTTTTGGGGCTTTCTGACATGAGTGATGGAAAATCACTCAAAACTAGGAAATAGTGCATCTATAGGTTTACTGGGTGCTCTTAGCTTGAAAATGAGCACCTACATGACTGAATCTGACTTTCGAGCCCACTTTTATTACAAAACCAATTTTTCCAATTAAACTATTAAAAAATAGCCTAAGTTTTGGAAAAATTCAATTTTGATAAAAAAAACACTGAAAAAATTAAAAAATTAAAAAAAATGAAAAAACCTAGGGGGTCTTAGACATGTTCATATGACTCGACCATGATGCCTAGCATGTTTATACATTGACACATGGACTCTAATAACCTCAATAGGCCTAAATGCCAAGCTGACCACCCCAACTTTGGAGGTATTGAGCGAAAAACTCAGAAATTATCAGTCGTTTATTCAACAACCAATAATAACCAAGGGAAAAAACACCCTAGGATGATCGGATTGAAAAATAAACTCTAAGAGACTGAGTCTTTTATAGACACTACCATGCTAGAACATTTATTACAATTCCCCCATGGGGTATGAACATGTGATATAGTACAACAAGCACTTCCCAGAAGCACTTCCGAAGGTCTTCTGAAGTCCGAACAAAAAATCTTTGTTCGGTTCACCAAGCTCATTTGATAAAAAACCACTAAGTACAACTTAGGTGGTAACATTCTGGCTCCAACTGCCGGACGTGTGCTCGATCTGGTCATAGGGCAAGGAGAGGATATGAGAACAACATAATCTTTGGTTTATACACCCTGTAAAAACATCTCAACTTGACAAGAAAACCTCAGTAGCACAAGCTTTACATAAAAACCAAATGAACCATTAAGATGATTTATTTAAACAAAATAAATGTAGCTAACAAATGACAAAAAAATGTTTTATTATAGCTAAGTACAAAACAAAAAATGCGGAAATTAAATGCTCTTTTCAAGGAGCTTATTTTCTTGCTCTAAGCATGATATAAAAAGGGTTAAGTGTAATTAGAAATCCAATGTAACCACCTAAGCATTTTATTAACATAAAAAAATTTCTTTATCTTTGGTTACCATCCAAAGTAAGGATACTTTATTGAGAAAATGCAAACCTGCATGATGATCCGGAAGGGGCGGGATGGATGGGAAATCATAGGCATGAATAATGTCATCAAACTTCCTCCCAAACTGGTAAGTACTTGTGCAGGCTACTTCTATCCATGACTGGACAGGTTTGATGTACAAATCAGAATGATGAGGTAGATTGACTACACCATCATAATGATCATCAAGGTTTATCGAATGATAATTCACTGTATAAGCCCCAAGCGACTCCAAATCATGAGGAAACTCTATATGTGAAGATGATAGTTGAGACTGATATTATACTAACTACATCACATCTGTCTTTTCACAACACTTCTTCTCCATGTCTTCATTATTGATACCTTTGTGCGGATCTACATGATATGCCTCTGAATGATCATATAAGAGTTTTGAATGCTGCTTTTCCGTACTAGGATTTTCCCAGGTCTCTAGATCCATGCTTCCCTCTATGGAAGTATAGTATATTGGACTTCCACAAATTTCTAAATAGACACTCCCCTTGCTGGATATAGCATAGATAGGATTCTTAATAAGATATCCACAAAAATCCCAATAGTCATCACCATCATCTATGTTAGATGTGATGGATTCCCCATTGCTGATATCAAGTTTCGATATCAAGTTCTCTTTGTCTTCATTACTGATACTGATATATGGATCAAACTGATCATATGGATAAACTGCATGCTCCTTTTTTATATCAAAGTTTCCCAAGGCCACATGGTCCATGCTCTCTCCTTTAGATATGCCATAGACAGAAAAATCAACAAAACCATCAAAATTTTTTGGTTCATTATTTTCCTCTTTATTCATGTAATAGACTAGATTTTCCATGAATGTCCAGCACTCCTCATCAACATCTTTGTCAGAGACAAGGGAGTCTTCGTCACTTGTATCATGCTCCAAGTTATACTTGTCCTCATTTTCATACTCATCTTCTTCAGAGAAAAGGTCACAAGGTAGTAAACCCTCCAGACTGTCATGATTCTATAGAGAACACGCAGGAGTCCCATCATGTACATTAAATTTTTCATCATAAGTTTCACTATAAGATTTTGCAATGGTTTCATCCTTAGGCTTGTACTGTTTAGTTGGTGACAAAGGGTAGGCCTGGCCTACCATGTATACATGATCAGGCTTGCTTGAAGTTGTTTCCTGACTACTGAACTCGACAAGTCCATGTTCCATGACTTGATTTGCAACATAACAAGTGATTTCTTGGTGGAATTGTTCACAGGGTCTACACCATGGAATTACTTCTTCTACCATGTTAGCTGAGTCTATCTGGTTTGGAATCCTAGGCTCTTGCTGAGGAAATTTCTTTTGATACATCTAATTCTGCTTAGGCTGAAAGTTCCTAGGTCCATTATTTCTTTCCATTGTGATTATTCTATTGTGCATATGATTCAGTTGTGCAGATTGATTTGCCATAAGTTGGTTTTGACTAGTAACCAAGTCTTTTATCATGTCTGTTACATTTTCCATGGGATATTTAGAGGCTCCCTTTTCTTCTGATTCAATGGCTTTACCCTTCTCTTTGTTGTATGAAGTGTTTCCCCTAGTGTAACCTGGAATGTTGGACTTTCCTGAAGACTGCATATTCTTTTCTATTTTCTTGGCCAATTCCTGGGCAGTTTTGAGGTCGGGAAGCTCTTTGTCTCTTAACTGGTACCTCAAATCACCAGTGAAAGCTTCGACGTAAGTTATGAGAATGGAGGAATCCTCTGGCTTGATGTCTTCAGGGAGGTCCGCAACCACACACCTGAACTTAGTGTTAAATTCATCCATGGTTTCATTCTCTATCTTCTTTATGTTATGAAGGGTAGCAAGAAGATGTCTTGGTTCTTTCTTTTCTCCCCACTTCTTCCTAAAAACATCTTGGAATTCGCTAAGAGTTTTATATGAATCATCATCTAGGTCGAGGTACCACTCTTCAACATCATCTTCTAAGGATAAAGCAAAGAGCTTCATTTTGACATCGTCATGGTCAAGGGAAGCATCATTGCAATAAATGACCAGGTGCTTTTCAAACTTTTGAAGGTGAGACTTGGCAGTGATGGCATTATTGCCTTGAAATATGCGGAGCTTCTTGATAGCATCTTTTGGAATGGCATGGGGAGCACCTGCTATTTGAGAAAATTCAAGGGGTTTGAATAATTCCGCCATTTCTTGAGATTGGTGAACATGACTCTCTACAAATATGTGATGGATATCTGAGAGGGATTGATCTCCTAAATCTTCAAGGTTTCTATGAGAAGTCTGCCTATTCAATCTTTCCTTAATAAACCTTTTGGGATCAAGTAGAGGATTGAATAATTGTTGGTGTTTTCTTCAGGTAGAAACTTTTGAAGGGATGTTAGACAGTGGAGTCACCAGATGGATCGAGTTTTAATTTTTATGTTTTTTAAAGACAAGATCAATCAATTTTTTTATATCTTTTTAGTTGTTTAGAAAAAAGTTAAGCTAAGTCGTACATGGGAATAAAAAGATTTATCCCCAACAATGGCACCAAAAAGTGTTGCCGCCTTTCACACACCTAGGTTATGTGGCAGAAATCTTCAAGCCACTCGGTGTGTCCTTGGGGGCAAGTCTCGAGTCAAGGCTGTCACCTTGTTTTTGACTCCTCCGTTCAGGCTAACTCCTAATGAAGCCAAGGGGGGTAGACCCTATTAAATTACCAACGCTAATTACTTAGTGTGATGGTGTTATAATTATTAAGTTGTTTAGGAGTTTTGAAGTTAACCATTGAAAGTAAAAGATAACAAGATGCAAGATTTAAAGCATAAAATCATAGTAATGACACTCAATATATATATATATATATATATATATATATATAATTGAAAGAAATGATCAAATAGCTCACCAGTTCCTTAATGGAGTCAACAGAGAAAATAATGTGCTTTCATGCACTTGAATGAATGTTTTGCAAATGTATCTTGGTAGATTTTAAGTTAATGTGGAATGTGACTGAATTAAATTAGGCGAAAAGGGGACTCTAGATATACTCAAGGGGTACTTGGAGTATGTCCAAAAGTGAACTTTCACGGCTACTTGCAAGATGTTTGTGGGCTGGAACGGAGTCTGGAAGACTATTGTTCATAACGCACCCATCAGGGTGTGACAAAGATCGGTGCCTCGAGGTCACTTTCTAGTTGTTCCCACTCCTTTGGGTATTTTGCCACCACTTACAGTTTGTTTGAAGCGTTGGATTTTTTCCTGATGGTTTGTCAGTTTGGGAGGTGAGGACTAATTAATCTAGTCATTCAAGTGCTTTTGATGCATCTTTATTGATTGGACGAACCGCAGCTAAGTACAGAGCATACACACTAGAGTCTTCGTTATTTTTAGTAAATTTTAGAAGACATGTTCTTATTAAAAAGAAAATCCTCCAGGAACCTCTTTCGGTCCAAGTGGAACTCAACTGGGAAATCAAGGAGGGATTTATTTTATTATGATTATCAAACAATGAATAAAAGAAAAGGAATCAGAGATACACAACACCAGTTTTCTAATTAGTCTTACCATGCATCTCTTTCCCCTTGCAGGTCAATCGGGAAGTCGTGGGGTAAGTAGTATGATTACTTTTGAATTTGAAAATATGGAATAATGAAAAACATTATCAAAGTATACAATCATGCATGTCAATACTAAACTAGAAGAGAAAAAAAGGGGAAAATGCAAAAAAATGAAACGGATGCGAATCCCCCCTGGGGGGATGGGGAGCGGGCTCGAAAGAGCCTACTCAAAAAATATTTCCTTTTATTATTAATGGTTACAATATCATAAAACTGAAACTTCAAAAACATATTGGTCCTTATACGGGATGAAACCAAGATCTTACAACTTTCCAAAATTTTAAAATTTCAGTGAAAAGGGAGACCCCTGGGGGGATTTGAACACTCCCGATGCCGATTTCGAACAGCAGATTCTCTTATTTTCTGTTACACCTGATAAAAACCAGAAATCATGTTATAATAAAATATTCCCAAAATTACTTTAAGAGTACTTTTGGGTCAGGTGAAAAAGGAACCAAGGAAAGCAAGCTTTCCTTGGGATCTTGGATTTTTGTTTGTGAAGCCAATGAAATATGCAATGATTTCTGGATTTAATCTTTTTAAAACAGAAAAGGAAATCTAGAGAATGCAACCTATAGATTCTCTTTAACTTGCCATCCAAAACGGACGATTTCTCTAAGCTAGATCTAGAATGCTTAATGATACTTTTCAGAAATGAGATCTAGACTATGAACTTTGAAATAGTAGATCTATGTAATTTTTACTTTAATATGATATATCTAAAGCCATCAATGCCTAATATGAAGCTGAACTGAGCTTCTATTGAGTCTGAATGTAAATCAGAGAGTTGATCTGACTGACACCTCAACCTGTTGACTAAAGCATCCACCAAAACTCATCCAGATGAGCCCACACATGTGAATGAGAGAGGGAGGGTGAAATTCCCCATAAAGGAAGCTGAATTTCAACTCTAGATCCACCTACATCACCTCCTTCAATCAAGGATTTGTCAGATCCAGTCAATCTGGTGCCGATGAGACTGATTTCAATCAAATCGGTTGAGAATCCACTGATCTAGGATTTTGGATTTGCTCCATTATTCCTCAATTTATTAATTAAAATAATCAATAATTGATTTTTTGGGGCTCTCTGACCTGAGTGATGGAAAATCACTCAAAACTAGGAAATAGTGGGTCTATAGGTTTACTAGGTTCTCTTAGCTTTAAAATAAGCACCTACATGACTGAATCTAACTTCCGAGCCCACTTTTAATACAAAATCAATTTTTCCAATTAAACTACTAAAAAATAGCCTAAGTTTTGGAAAAATTAAATTTTCATAAAAAACACTGAAAAAATTAAAAAATTAAAAGAAATTAAAAAACCTAGGGTGACTTAGACATGTTCATATGACTCGACCATGATACCTAGCATGTTTATACATTGACACATAGACTCTAATAACCTCAATAGGCCTAAATTCCAAGCCGACCACCCCAACTTTGGAGGTATTGAGTGAAAAACTCAGAAATATTCAGTCGTTAATTCAACAACCAATAATAACCAAGGGACAAAACACCCTGGGCTGTTTGAATTGACAAATAAAGTCTAAGAGACCGAGTATTTTATAGACACTATCATGCTAGAACATTTATTACAATTCCCCCATGGGGTATGAACATGTGATATAGTACAACAAGCACTTCCCAGAAGCACTTCCGAAGGTCTTCTAAAGTCCGAACAAAAAATCTTTGCCCGGTTCACTAGGATCACTTGATAAAAAACCACTAAGTACAACTTAGGTGGTAACATTGCTGCTAAAAACAACTCCCCCCACAAATTCATGTTTTAGGGCCCCCTTTGATTTCTAGTCTCTAAGCCTTCCTAGAATACCTTTTCTTCCCTCTAAGAATGCTTTGCCCGAATTAGTTTTTTCTTTTACAAATAGGAAAAAATCTTCAGATGGCTCTCTTTTTTTCCACCTGCCGTATCAGATGAACTCATTGAGTTTACCTGATGTAGCGAACGCGCTACCTGTTAAGCCTGTCAATCCTTTTACATTTTTTATTCCTTCCAAAAAACTTGCACGAGTCTACCCATTCATCGGTTAGACTCTAGTATCTGGAGCCGATGTTATCATAGAAGAGCTCCCGATTCTCTTTTCGATGGCTTGTTGACAGCGTTTTCGATGCATCAGGTCATTTTCCCATAAGTTTGCAATGGTATTGGAAGCTATTTCATTTGTTATCTGCCCGTTGTGTTAGAAACTTATGTTATCATAGAAGAGCTCCTGATTCTCTTTTCGATGGCTTGTTGACAGCGTTTCCGATGCATTAGGTCATTTTCCCTTAAGTTTGCAACGGTATTGGAAGCTATTTCATTTCTTATCCACCCGTCGCGTCAAAAACTTTGCTTAAGTTTTTCGACGAGCCAGTTTGAAATTATTTGCTGATGTTGTCAAATGCTCCATTTGCTTGCAATTGATTTCTCCCCGAAATACTAGCTGATACCGCACTAATGAGCGAGTTTAGATGACGATGGATTTAATTCCTTATCAATGCAGGAGCCTAATTTCTTCCCGAAAAGGAAATTCTGTGTCTACCCAATCAACATCAGATCGCTCCCTATTTTCTACCTGACATTGTCGATTGCACTTATAGTTGGCTGCTGATGTGGTGACTTGCCGATGAGGTTTCTTGGCGCCAATGATGTTTCGCTCATGGGCCATTTATTGCCTTTATTTGGTTTTTTCTATTTAATTCGTCAAGGGTAGTTCCGTGGGTGTTTCTTTTTTCCATTTGGAGCGTTCGTTTACCACCGTTTGAGATATCAGCTACTATGTGGATTCTTTTGCTAGCTGTGTACGATTAGCCCTTGTAGAAGGAGCAAGTCGACATAAGTCGACTTGAACGAAGACCGACTTAGTCGATCAGCCAACTAAGTCGAGATACCGACTACGTCGGTCGGCCGAGTAAACACAGTAGTTAGTCTGTTAACTAATAGTCGTGTCGGTTCGGTGAACCGACAGGTAGTTATGATTGTAACTGTTTGTAACCTGTATATTAGGCTGTTGAGCCACACAAGAACATAGTTCAGTTCTTGGCTTTGTATGATCTATTGAGAATAATATAATATGTTCATCCTATCAGTTCTTGTCTCTTATATCTATGAATATTCTGTGTATTTTGGTATGTATTATTGGTAACCTTATGTGATCTGTGAGATTACAACATTGGTTCCGTTTCCGGGACATACCACCCCCCCAAACTGAACCCGGAGGTGGACATACCACCCCCCCAAACTGAACCCAACCCTCCGACACACACCCCTTCGACCTCTGACCCACCTTCCACTTCTGCAGGTCCTCCCGACAAACCAACAGAACCTCTTCCTAGACCCGATCAGCTAAGGATCAGCTTACGGGATGTAAGCTCGTTGACCGACTCAGAGGTTGGCCAGCTACTGAACAACCTAGCAAAAGAGTCGAAGAGGAGGACGACCCGACTAAGGACACAGCTCAAAGATAAGGAGACCGAAGAAGTCGAGTTCCTCGACAAGTGCAGGTCTCTTGTACAGACTGTTACCCCAGGACCTGTCGAAGCTGCTACCGACCGACCACTGGACAGAGCATATCAGCTGTTTGAAGGTTTGGTGTCGACCATCCAGATTCACCTCCACGAGACTAAGGCCGGGCAAAAAGAAGAAACTGTCCGACTGCTCCTGACTCAACACACAGCATTCTCGGAGGCTCACAAACTTCTACAAGACCACATGGAGGAATCCATTGTAACTGAGGAAGTACTCCGAGAATGGCCTACTCATTATGGGCAGGTCTATAGTCAGACGAGGCAGGCCAGACAAGGCATTCAGGCCTTGGAAAGAAGGAAGTCGACTGAGACAGAACTGAGGCAGACAATCGAGGATCAAATAGTGATGGAAAACATTAAGCTGCAGCAGTTGGAACGTGAGGCACACCAGTGGGTTCAGCACGCACTTCCCAACTTGGAGAAAGTCGACAACATCTGTCTGCAGATGAAGAGACTCCTTGAGACCGCGGAAGAACACAATCAGCTGCTGGGACCCAACATGGAAAATATTGCAAAGATGGCTATGGCAGAGAAAATGTCGGTACTATCAAATCTTACTACTCTTACTATCGACATTCAGAAAGCCTTGCATACCTGGACAGACTTTTAACATCAGCTTGCCATCACATCACCAGCAATCGTTGAA
>LPNX010089736.1:5046-26082 GCA_001517045.1 Pseudotsuga menziesii | reverse complement strand
TGTTCATCCTATCAGTTCTTGTCTCTTGTATCTGTGAATATTCTGTGTATTTTGGTATGTATTATTGGTAACCTTATGTGATCTGTGAGATTACAACAGCCCTCCAACAATAAAGCTGTTTTTCCAAGTAGGATTCTGAATCAATTTCCTAGTCATTTTTCGTTACTATTTATGTGGGAAGAAGTTTGATTGGTCTTGATGGATTAGGTTTTCCCATCCTTTAGCTATATATATCGAGATCATGGGGGTTTGTCTCTTTTGTTTTAAGCTTTTGAGACATTTTTGGAGAGCGTCTCTTTTTTTGTCCCACGTAAGAAAACCCTTGTCGCTCTATTCCTAGCTTGTAGGGATGTTAAGGTTCCCTACCTGCCCCACGCCACTCATCCCCTCTGCCCTCTCCATGGGGCATTTTTTCGTCAGTTTGTTTCAATAGCAGGGCCATGGTCAGATGAGCGTTTCGCTATCTGCACCACTCCTTGTCCATTTTATTAGTGCGTGAGCAGAAATGGTATCACCATTGGATGGGGTAGGTTGTAGAAGTTTCCTAGCCATAGAGTTTTCTTAAAACTTGTCGTTTTGAAGGTTTTGAGCCGTGGAAGTGTGTCCTTTTGGTTTGAATGGAGAGATTCCTAGTAATTTGGTCGCGAATTTTTTTGGGCATTTATTTGACAAAAGCTGAGGTTATTTTATTTTTACTGAATGCATGACAGTTCCCGCTGTTAAATTTTGTCCAACCGTAGTCTGGTTTCATTTTGAAGGTTCTAGGGTAGCCGGAGGTATTCTTCCCAGTATCACGAAGTGTGTTGAAATGTTTCAGGATGACATGGTAAAGTTATTTGGTTTAATATGACCTCTTGTTGTTTTTGGTTTCTTTCAATCTTAGATCTAGTAGTGATATTTACCATGCATGTGTGTTAGGAGATTGAAATGCATCTAAGATATGGTTTTATGTTTTTGAAAACCTAAATTTTTGTATAGCACCATGCCTAAAAAAGGAAAGAAGAAGGTCTAGGCCACGGGGGAGGATCTAGAGGTGGAAATCACAACAAAGCTAGAAATTATCTATGAAGATACTAAACCCTCCACCGAAGTCGAGCCAAACTTCAAATGGGTTCAGATATATCAAATGATCAAGGACCATACTGTCCAACAGACGGGTTTAGGAGACATATTGATATATGCAAACATAAAGAATTCATCCATCATGAAGGTGTCTACCCATCCTAAACTTTTCCTATGTGCTGAAGTAATTGGTTCGATTCTTCCAAGGGAAGATGTAACCAAGATGATCTTGTAAAAAATTAATGGACAACGATTTTCTGCCTACAACCTGACATATGTATCTCAAGCATGTAAGCTACCTACACCTCAAATCTATTTGACAGAAAAGTGGATAAAGTGGCTAGACTTGGATGTTTTTGATTGTGTAAAGAAGATGATAGTTCATGGGAAGCAGCTCCGCACAAACCCTTCTGGATAATATGAAACTACAAACTTACATACCCCATATTGGCTTCTATCTTTGATGTTAAAGCAAATTTTTGACCGAGCAAATGGAATGTTTCATAATATAAGCTGGGTACTAGTGATTTATTTTGTAGCTACAAGGGGTAACATTTTCAACTGGGCTGATATAGTAGAAAAAAATTTATCATCATGTATAACTGCAACACTTGGGGGTTTGATGCAGAGGAAGTCAGAGTTCTATATGATCTCTTTCTGGATTGATTGCATATTTTGCACCCACCAATTCCCAGCACTAAATTGCAAATGGGATAAGACAAAGACCCCTGTATATTCTACATACCAACTTTTCTGGGAACACAAATACTATAGTTTCTACAAGAGCATATGTGAAGACTTCCTAATGTCGCTTTATAAGTTAATATTCCTCACAAAATGCAACTGCATGTCTAAAAATACATTGGAGATAGTGGAAGAGAATGGGCATTATTACCTCTTGGAAGAAGGTATGTACCTAAGAATGTTTGGGGGATATAGAGCCCCTTCTTTGTTACCAAATTATGCTACTGACTATGTTGTTGACAAAGAGGTGGTGAGGCAGCTCTACATAGAAGGGATTGGAAATTTCTTATTTGATTAGAAAAAGGCTATATATTCACCACTCCTGTTCCACATAGGTAGTTATAAGTTTACCAAGGTGAAGAGTGCACCAGAATTTGTGAAAGAATTATAATACTTTCACTTTGGAGAATTTTTTTTTCACAGGAATGATTCAGAGAACAAGATTGCAAATTATTGTTCGTCAGTAGGAGTGTATTTTGAATAAACAAATTACTGGGATAAAGATGAGGAGATATTCCGCAATGCCTGCAATATGAAATCCTTAAGAAGAAGATTCAAGAAGAAAATAAAGACTGTGGGAGGAAAAGGAAGAAGTAGTGGTACCGCTGAACACAAAATAAAATAAGAAGAAGCTGAAATAATAAAAAAGGAAGCGGCTGACTGAGCAAGAGAAGTAGCAGAAAAAGTAGCCATGGAACTTAAGCGGAAGGAGGAGGAGGACTAGGATCGGGAAAATCTTGAATAGGAACAGGCCCATGATATTCCTGTGGATTCATTTGTCCCATCAAGTAGCACGGCAATAGAAGATCCATCTCCCTTGGTATAGCTTGGACTAATACCTTTCATCCCATCCCAGGAACAGGCAGTAGCTGAACTTAATATGATTTTCTTTGATAAAAACAAGAAAATGATTGTGATGAGAACCGAAAAAAGTGTGGACAATGGAGATCAACCTATAGAGATTATGGTAACAGAGAAAACAATTATACATGGGAATAATAGAGATCCTAAACTCCTTGCGATGGCAGGTGTAGCATCATCCCTCGCCAATGCAGATAATGTTGGGAAAATGGTTGATGATATTGAACAGTATAAGGAGAAAATGTCCCAAATGAAGGAAACCTTGAGAAAATAAAGAGGAAAAGGGAAAAACCTAGAAAGGAAGTACGATGACACTCTTACAGAATTGTAGAGACTTAAAGAAGCATATCAAATTTTGCAATAAGACAAAGATTCCTTAGTATTGTCAGCTAATATCACTGAAGGAGAGAAAAAGGATCTTGAGAGAAGAGTTCTAGAGTTATAAAAGAAAAAGGGAACAACTGACAAAATAGTTGAAGAATTAGAAATTCAGAATAGTTTTCTAGATAAGAAACTGAAGGAAAAAAAAGAAAAACAAGTTGATATTGCTCCTTTGTGTAATCAAGCATCTTTGCTGCAAAAGGAAATAAATCAGATTTTATTGAAGTTGGCAGGAGAGATGTACACAATTAAGCATATTGAGGCTAGATTGAAAGAGATAGCACACATCTCATCAGAGTTTAGGAAGAAGTTATCAGACGTGGTAGAACTTGTGTGGAACCAGCTAATGTGGATAGGAGCTAATATGACCTTCCCAAAAAACATGCCTAAAAAAACTACAGGAAGTCTAAAGATGGAATTGGCAATATTAAATTTCAGATGAAAATCAGCAGTAAGGTTGAACACAACCATTGATAAAAATGTGGAGAAGTGTACCGAGTTCTACAAAAGAATGTGTTCAACCCACAATCAATTCCAGGTTTTAGTAGGTACTCAAGATCAAGACTTTCCAGCCAGAGAGGAGCATTTAAAGAACCTTTAGTATAGGTTGCCGACAAGGGAAGAAAGCATAGCTAAGATTGAAGGAGTCACCGAGGAAGCTATTGGAGTTTGGATCGTACAAGTTTTGGTCCACAAGAATCTATTTGAGGAGTTACTGATTCATAACTTACCTAAAGTAAAGGAGATAGAATCCCAGTTTTCCAGGCATGAAATAGCTGCACGTGTGTTGGATCCAGTTGAATATCAAATCATTAATGAAGAGGCTCAAGCATGGGATGTTTTTATTAAGAAACCAACTAGGCCCACTTAGGATTTTTGTTTTATTCACAAGTGGAGGATTTTATGTAATATTTTGCATTTAAATCCTTTTTCCTAGTGAGCACACTAGAAGATGAATTTTTGTAAACAAAGAGTTAGGGAAGCCCAAAGGGCATGGACAAGCAAAAGTATTTTTTGTAAATGTATAAGTAAAGGTAGAGTGGAATAGGATGGGGAATTTTTCTGGCTCCCATATGCTAAAATATTTTGTAAGGAGAACTACTTCTTTTTATAATGAAGAGGACTAAATTTTGCTGGAGAGAGGACTGCATGAGTTTCAAAGCATGGTGTGTAGATCGCTAAATAAAGAATTATTTATGTTTTAGCATGTTGTATAATTTGTGAGATTGTTCTAAACCCATTGAACTATTTATGTGTTATGAATGATTTCATTTTATGTTATGAATATTATTGAACGATGAATGATGAATGTTTTCAATTCATAGAGCTATCTTTGTGTTAATTTTATGATGTATTTACGTATTCATAATTTGTCAGCTATCTGTAGAATTCTATATGAAAACAATGCGGTACATCATTCATATTAGTATTAATATTTCTCCCTGGGGATAGTTTAGAATAGATTTATATTAGTTGTTCTTTGCTTTTGTAGAGTGACCGTGGGGTAGGAGCGGTAAGACGTAGGGAAGACCTGTGCATTTCTAGTGAGGTTCTTACCCACTATCACTTGCGTTTAATCTAGGAACTTGCATATCATTCATAAAAAATAAATTACATAAACAATGGACTGGGATGCAATCGGTAAAATAGATTTAAACTTTCCTTTAATTCTACGTTATCAGGGCTGTTAATCGGACAGATTCCCCATACCAAACGATAAATGATTTAATTGGGAATGGTTATTGGGGAGAATCCCTACTGTCGGTACCTGGGATTTTTCCAGGAATCAACAGTTTCAGTGTTAGAAGGAGGGCCACCAGTGCATGGCTGTCAGAGAAAACTCGTTTCTCGAAACTATTCCACCAGTGACAACCCTAAAACTAGTTTTTTTGAAGAACGAGTAAACCCAAAAACTGCAGAACACCTTTACCAGGTTCCTTTTAAAGTAGTTGATCATTTCAGGAGATACACAAGGTTGTATGCAAAAAAGATTGGTGGATTGCAGACAATCCCCGAATTACCAAGAAGAGGATCTTCTAGAAGAGCACCCACTTACACGGAAGATTCAATTTTGGTAGGGAATTTAGAAGAATTGGTGAATTTGTCCTTACAATAAATTGTTCAACCACTCGATCAATTGGGGCTGAAATCCCCATATTATTCACCTTTTCAGTCACCTTGGAACTCTCCACCTCGATCTCCTCGTAGAATCATGGCTAGAAATGTACCTCCGAATACAAACCAAGCTAATCCACCACCACAGCCATCTTGGAGAGCCCGAACACCACTCAACATGGCTCATCCATTGCATGCTTTGCCTCCAAATCCTGAAAAATCATTACCTAAATTTGATCCTGGGGAAGGAATTTCTGTGGAGGATCACTTACAGATTTTTTTCTTGGCTCTAGAATTGTTATTGGTGGAACATGATGATGTAGTGTGCAAACTATTTCCACATAGTTTCAAAGCTAAAGTGGCATCATGGTATTTCAAATTGCAGGCAGATTCAATCACGAACTAGGATAATTTTGAAAGATTGTTTGAAAGCAAGTTTGGTAGACAAAGAACCACTGCCACTCTGATGAAGGAATTACTTGCTCTAAGGATGGAAAAAAAGGAGAAAGTGCAGGATTTTAGTCAAAATTTTGCTTCCCATTTAAATAATTTCAGTGCTTCCATAAAACCTACTGAAGAAACTCTAATCGAATATTACACTTCAGCACTGTCCCCTGACATAGCAATGTTTGTTAAGAGGTCAGTAAATCCTTCTTTGGTAGAAACTTATGAAGAACCTGTGAAAATAGAGGCTGAACTTGAAAGTATAAACAAACACTTTGTAGAACCAAAGATAAGGAATTTTGGTAGCAAGAAACCTTTGTTGTTGACTAGACCAAAAGAGGAACATTCCAATGAATTAGAAGGTGTAGTCAATATGGTACAAAAATCATCCAATAAGATTGTTGACCTAGAGAAAGATAAAGAGGCCAAGGAAAAATTCAAGCCTTATTATAAGAGAAGAGATGAAAGTGGTCCATCCCAACCACCTACGCATGAATTTTACTGAAGTTGGAATGGACAATTTTTGCACATTTCATCAACAACCTCACTCCGAAAGGAATTTACCACAATGGATTAACTCCATGACTTTGGTTATGAATCAATTACTAGATTCTAAATCAACAGAACCTACAGTCGAAGAGGAAAAGGCCCATGGACCAGAGGAAGCACCTGAGGAAACTACCATGGTTTTGTAGGATTGTATGTGTACACTAGTATTGGATGAAGAAGGACCCACTGAGGAAATACCACTTTCAACATTAAACATCACAACAAGAAGCAATGGACCAATAATGGATGAAAGTACACTACTGCCCAAGATTAGGAGGATTTAGGAAAAAATGAAGAAAGTCAGTAGTAATACTCAGACCCCACCTATCCCTGATTTAGTCATAACAAGGCAAGAAGCTCCTGCGATCAGTAAGCCTATGAAGGTTTCTAAAAGTAAAATGGAGACTAACAAGAAGATTTCAACAGATGGTGACATGTGATATGACATAGTAGAGGATATCAAGAAAACTGAGGCAAATATTTCTTTGTTTGAAATGTGTAACCTACCTCAACAAAGAAAGAAGATGTTGGAAGCCTTTGATTCACAAACTAGTAAATCCCAAGATGATGTTCAATCCAAAGAAGATATCAGTGCAGAAAGAATTGGGGGTAAGTCTAAATCCCAAACATTACCTTTTATGTTGTCTTTTGATATTTTCATTTACAATGTACACAATTGTTTAGTAGATTCTGGAGCATCCTCAAATGTTATGCATCTTTCGATGTGTAAAAAGATAAATAGTCAAGCCACACCTTCTTCATGTAAAATCATCCTGTTGGATAGAACAACAGTTAAAGTAGTAGGAGAGATGAAGGATGTGATGATAGACTGAAAGGGTGTTCCAATTTATAGACATCACGGTAGTATACATTTCGGGTGCATACGAATTGATCTTGAGTAGGGACTGGTCTGCAAAAATAGAAGTATATTTTGCAACTGACTGGTCTCACATGTGGCTGCCCTATAAGAATTGTCAAAATCAGATCAAAGTGATGAGAGAGTGACATATGAAACACAATGTGACACAACTTGAAGGAAAACATGAGCTTGTAAGTTTTTCACATTCAGTTTTTGGTAATTATTTCATTGAGCTTGAATTAGGAAACTATCAAGCAAAAGAAGCCAGTAATGAATTAGATACACAGTCCAAGCTCCTTCAGTTTTCACGGACTAATAAGATTGACTGTAACATAGTTAATTTAGTTTCTAATTTAGAAAGTAGCACTAGTTCTATAGGATTAGAAGATAAATTTTGGTTGTTGTACTTTGATGGTTCAAAAACTCAAGAAGGATCAAGAGCCGGTTGTATCTTGATTTATCCAAAAAAAACTAAACATTTTCTTTCTTATAGATTATAATTTGAATGTACTAATAATACAACCGAATATGAAGCTTTAATCTAGGGCTTAAAGAAGGCTATTGAATTCAAAGTAAGAAATCTAAAAGTTTATGGAAACTCTGAAATAATTGTCAAACAGGTTCACAATACAATTCATTGTTTGTCACCACATTTAAAGGGATATCAAAATGAAGTTTTGGAACTTATAACAAATTTTAATGCTTTTAACATCAATTTGATTCCTAGACTACAAAATGCAGCAGCTGACTTGTTAGCTACTTCTGCTTCAAGATTAGTGCCTACTAATAATAAATGTTCAATTGAATTAATTTTCAGGCCGTCCGTGCCAGACAACATCACAAGTTTAAGGGTATTTGATTATGATCAACAGATCTTAGAATTCTTGACCAATGATGAGACTTTCAAAGACTCAGTAATCGATGATGAAGAACATCAAGCCAATCTCCAAAATGGGAACTTCGGGTAAGAACATTGGAGGGCATGTTTGATTTGGATAATAAATTCAAAAGGCCAACAAATGTTAAAACAAATAGCTCGACTATGCAATAGGAGTTGATCAATCTTGGGACAGATGTTGAACCCAAGTATGAGAACTTGGGGAGATGTTGTTCACCAGGTGAAAGAAGCAAATTCATACGCTTATTTCAGCAATATAAAGACATCTTTGCTTGGACTTATGAAGGTGTGAAGACTTACGACACCCACATCATCCAACATGTTATTCCAATTAAAGCGAGAGTAAAGCCATTTCAGCAGCCATTAAGGAAGATGCATCCCAAGTTAGAACCTCTAATTCAAAATGAAATAAAGAAGTTGCTTGATGCGAAGATTTATTTCAGATTTAGACATTCAGAATGGGTCGCGAATTTGGTACCAGTAAGGAAAAAGCATGGTGAAATAAGACTTTGTGTAGATTTCATAAATTTGAATCGTGCCTCAGACAAGGATAACCATCTAGTCCCACCAATGGAGCAAATATTGCAAATGGTTTCAGGATCTGAAATGTTCTCCTTATTGGATGGCTTCTCAGGCTACTACCAAGTCTTGGTGGTAGAACAAGATAGGTTGAAGACCACATTTCATATGAAGTGGGGGACTTTTGCTTATAGGAGAATTCCTTTTGGTCTCATAAATGCTAGAGAAACTTTCCACAGGGAAATGGATATAGATTTTCACGGTTTGATTGGCCATAGCATGGTAGTCTATTTGGATGACGTTACCGTTCTCCAGAAAGAGAGAGGAACACACGTTTCATCTAAAACATATTTTTGACCGCTACCAGAAATATGGTATTTCCTTGAATCCTAAGAAATGTGTTTTCACGGCATTAGAAGGAAAGATGTTGGGTCACATAATTTCTAAGAGGGGGATCTCCATAGACCCAAAGAGGACAGAAGCTATAACACAGATCCACTTACCCCACAATAATAAAGGCATGCAATCTTTCATGGGGACTATAAATTTTGTGTGAAGTTTGTGCTTGATTTTGCTCAAATAGTCAAGCCTTCACAATAGATGGTTAAGCAAAGTGTACAGTTTAAATGGACCAACATAGAGAAGGATTCATTTAACAATATCAAAGCTGCAATAGCCCATGCACCTTCCCTCAAAAGTCCTGATTTTGAGAAATATTTAATCTTATACACTTTTTTCTTCTAGTAAATCACTAGCAGCAGTGCTTACGCAAAAGGAAGAAAGGGGTGATGAGTACCCCATATTGTTCATGAGCACTGGTTTGCAAGGTGCTGAATTGAATTATCCCACTGTTGATAAACAAGCATATGCAATATTCAAAGTGGTAAAAAAATTCACCCCTTACATCCTAAAGAATAGAACTGAAAGTGGTTGTTCCTCATCCGATAGTTCAAACCCTTTTCGTGCAAAAAGAATTGGGAGAAAGAAGAGGAAATTGGGTAACTTCCTTGCAAGAATATGACTTAGAATTGAAACCAGACACTATCATCAAAGGACAGGGGCTCTGCAAGTTGATGGATAAAAATTCAAAATAATGAAGATGAGGACTGGGAAAATGAGGCTAAGTTGCATATGATTGATACATGTCCTATATATATATAGCCCTAGAGTCTTGGTACAGATATTTGATACACTATCTCTAGCAGGGATATTTACCTGAACACTGGAATTCTAAACAAATAAGAGCACTAGGCTTAAAGTTAGATTCTTATTAGATAATCGATGGAGTTCTTTTCAGGAAGAACTATGATGGAGTATTTCTGAGATGTTTGGAACGGGAGGATGCATCTAAATTTGTTAAAGAATTGCATGATGGCCCTGATGGAGGGCATTTTTCAGGAGACACTACTGCACACAAGATCTTAAGGGAAGGGTATTATTGGCGAGCCTTTTTTAAGGATGCTTATGCTTACGTAAGGAAGTGTGACACATTGCAAAGGAGTGGTGGCAGACAAGCAAAGGAAGTTGGGCCATTGCAAACAGTCATTGTGTCAGAACCATTTGAACAATGGGGAATTGATATCAATGGAGAAATCAATCCAAACTCTTCATTGCAACACAAGTATATTCTCATAGCCACAGACTATTTCATGATATGGGTTGAAGCGATCCCATTACGAAAAGTGAACGAAGATGCAGTCATAGAATTCTACAAGATCATATTATGACCAGGTTAGGGGTTCCAATTTCCTTGGTTTTTGACAATGCGTCTTACTTTTCATCAATTAAACTTACTGAATTTTCTAATGAGAAAGGAATGAAATTACATTACTCTGCTAACTACTATCCACAAGGTAACGATTTAGCTGAATCGACTAATAAAAATATCATTAGAATTTTGAAGAAAATTATCATAGAAAATCAAAGAAGCTGGCATATAGCTCTCCCTAATGCACTCTAGGTTGATAGGGTCACACCTAAGAATTCATTAGGAGTGCCACCTTATACCTTAGTTTATGGAAAGGAAGCTATTTTACCTCCAAACATTTTGTTGCCATCTTCCTAGTCAACCCAAGCATCTTGAGGATCTAGTAGTGAGATTTTACAAGCTAGAATTAATACCTTGCTGAAGCTAGAAGAGTCTAGATATAAGTCTAAGGAAAGGTTTAAGCACCGGTAGGAGATTGTTAAGAAGTGGTTTGACAAGCACAAGTCTGAGAAGGGAAGTTTTCAAGTGGGATATTTGGTTCTATAGTGGGATCACCCGCATGATGAAAAGGGAAAGCATACTAAGTTTCAACATCTCTGGATTGGACCATTTCAGATTGCAGAGAAGTTAGGCCCCTCAATGTATAAGTTACGGGATTTACAGGGGTGGGAAGAGAATATTCCTGTCAATGGGTTGGAACTCTTTTTTTCCACCCTCCATATCAGATGAAATCATTGAGTTTACCCGACGTAGTGGACGAGCTACCTATTAAGCCTGTCGATCCTTTTGCAATTTTTATTCCTTCTGGAAAACTCACGCGAGTCTGCCAATTCGTCAGATAGAATCTGGTATATGGAACCGATGTTATCATAGGAGATATTTCAATTCTCTTTTCGATGGCTTGTTGACAGCCTTTCCGATGCATCGGTTCGTTTTCCCATAAGTTTCTGATGGTATCGAAAGAAGTTTCATTTCTTATTCACCTGCCGTGTTGAAAACTTTCCTTAAGTTTTCCAACGGGACGCTTCGGAATTCTTTTTCGATGTTGTCGAATGTTCCATTTGCTTGCAACCAATTTCTTCCCAAAATCCCAGATGATACTGTGCTATTGAGCGAGTTTAGCTGCCAATGGAGTTAAGTCCTTGTCGATGTGGGAGCCTAATTTCTTCCTGGAAAGGAAAGTCTATGTCTACCCAATGAACAATGGATCGCTCCCTCTTTTCTACCCGACACTATCGATTGCACTTATAGTTGGTTTCCAATGTGGTGACTTGCCGATGAGGTTTCTTGGTGCCAACAGTGTTTCACTCGTGGGCCATTTATTTCCTTTCTTTGGTTTTTTCTATTTAAGCTGTTAAGGGTAGTGCCATGAATATTTCTTTTTTCCATTTGGAGCATTCGTTTACCACCGTTTTAGTTGTCATCTACTATGTGGATTATTTCACTAGCTGCGCACAATTAGCCCACCAACAGTCAAGCTGTTTTTCTAGGTAGGACTCTGAATCAATTGCCTAGTCATTTTCCTTTCCTGTTTGTGTGGGAAGAAGTTTGATTGGTCTTGATGGATTAGGTTTTCCCATCCTTTAGCTATATATCTCAAGATCGTGGGGGTTTGTCTCTTTTGTTTTAAGCTTTGGAGATGTTTTTGGAGAGCACCATTATTTTTCTCCCATGCAAGCAAACCTTGGTCACCCCGATCGTGGCTTGCAGGGCCGTTGAGGTTCCCTACCTACCCCATGCCACTTGTCCCCTCTTCCCTTGCCATGGGGGGAATTTTGTTAGTTTGTTTCAATAACAAGGCCATGGTCAAATGAGTGTTTCACCATCTACACCACTACCTGTTCATTTTATCAGTGTGTGAGAAGAAAGGGTTCACCATTAGATGGGGTAGGTTGTAGAAGTTTCCTAGCCCAGAGAGTTTTCTTAAAACTCATCGTTTTGAAGTTTTTGAGCCGCGGAAGGGTGTCCTTTTGGTTTGAATGGAGAGAGTCCCAGTAATAAGGTCGCGAACCACGTAGGGCATTTATTTGATAAAAGCTGAGGTTATTTTCTTTTTAGTGAATGCGTGTGAGTTCTTGTTGCTAAAATTTGTCCAGCCGTAGCCTGGTTTCATTTTGGAGGTTCTAGGGTAGCTGAAGGCGTTCTGCCCGGTATCACGAAGTGTGTTGAAATTTTTCAGGATGACATGGTAAATTTCATTGGTTTAATATGACCTCATGTTGTTTTTGGTTGCTTTCAATCTCAGATCTAGTAGTGATATTTATCCATTAGAGGAATTTTGGGTGTTGANGGGTACTCGTTGGATGCGGAATCAAATTCCGCATCCAACGAGCTCTCCCGATCGAAATTTGAGTAAAAACACAATGAGATATGTCGAAAATACGAACCAAAAAAGTAATTTTTTTAATGACACATATGTCAATTCAACCATTATGGTTGACTTATTTTATTGAAATTCTATTGGTTCTTGAATTCCAACTCACAAAATCTTAATTTGGCACATTTTCTTATAAGGCCCATTTTAGACCCCAAATTTCCTCTAATGATGGAGTCGTGTTAGGAGATTGAAATGGATCTAAGATATGGTTTTATGTTTTTGACAGCCTCAGTTTTTGTATAGCACCATGCATAAAAAAGGAAAGAAGAAGGTCCAGGCCACGGGGGACGATCCCGAGGTGGAAATCATAACAAAGCTGGAAATTATATATGAAGATTAGATCTATCAAATGATCAAGGACCAGTTTGTCCCAGACACAGGTTTAGAAGACATACCGATATATGCAAACATAAAGAAGTCAGCCATCATGAATGTGTCTACGGGCCCTAAAATTTTCCCATGTGCCGAAGTAATCAGTTGGATTCTTCCAAGGGAAGTTGTAACCAAGATGATCTTGTCAAACATTAATGGAAAAGGCTTTGCTTCCTACAACCTGACATATGTATCTCAAGCATGTAAGCTACCTACACCTCAGATCTGTTTGACATAAAAGTGGATAAAGGGGCTAGACTTGGATGTTTTCGATTGTGTAAAGGATATGATAGTTCATGGGAAGCAATTCCGCACAAAGCCTTCTGGAGAATATGAAACTGCAAACTTACGTACCCCATGCCGGCTTCTAGCTTTGATGTTAAACTGGATTTTTGGTCGATCGAATGGAAAGTTTTATAAGATAAGCTAGGTACTAGTGATTTATTTTGTATCTACAAGGGGTACCATTTTCAACTAGGATGATATAGTAGTAAACAATTTATCATCATGTATAAGTGCATCACTTGGTGGTTTGACACAGAGGAAGTCATATTTCTATATGAGCTTTTTTCTAATTGATTGCATTTTGTGCACCCACCAGTTCCTAGCACTAAATTGCAAATGGGATAAGACAGAGACCCCTGTATATTCTGCATACCATCTTTTCTAGGCACACAAATACTATAGTTTCTACAAGAGCATATGTGAAGACTTCCTAATGCCACTTTACAAGTTAATATTCCTCACAGAATGCAACTAAATGTTTGAAAAGACATTGGAGATAGTGGAAGAGAATGGGAATTATTACCTCTCAGAAGAAGTTCGTTACCTAAGAATGTTTGGGGGATCTAGAGCCCCTTCTTTGTTACCAAAGTATGCTACTAACTATGTTGTTCACAAAGAGGTGGTGATGCATCTCTACATAGATGGGATTGAAAATTTCTTATTTGATCATAAAAATGTTGTTTATCCACCACTCCCATTCCACATAGGTAGTTATAAGTTTACCAAGGTGAAGAGTGCACCAGAATTTGTGAAAGAATTAGAATACTTCCACTTTGGAGAAAAAAAGTTTTCACAGGAATGATTCAAAGAACAAGATTGCAAATTATTGTTCGTCAGTAGGAGTGCATTTTGAATACACAAATTACTGGGATAAAGATGAGGAGATATTCCGCAACACTTGCAATATGACAGCCTTAAGCAGAAGATTCAAGAGGAAAATAAAGACTGTGGGAGGAAAAGGAAGAAGTAGTGGTACTACTAAACAACAAAATAAATAAGAAGAAGCTAAAATAATGCAGAAGGAAGCACCTGATTGAGCAGGAGAAGTAGCAGAAAAAGCAGCCAAGGAACTTAAGCTGAAGAAGAAGGAGGACTGAGATCGGGAAAATATTGAACAAAAACATGCACATGATAATCCCGTGGATTCATTTGTCCCATCAAGTAGCATGAGAATAGAAGATCCAGCTCCCTCGGTAGAGCTTGGACTAATACCTTTCATCCCATCCCAAAAACAAGAAGTAGCTGACCTTAACACATTTTTCTTTGATAAAAACAAGAAAAGGATTGTAATGAGAACTGAGAAAAGGGTGGACACTGGAGATCAACCTGTAGAGATTATGGTAATAGAGAAAATAGTTATACATGGGACTAATAAAGATCCTAAACTCCTTGTGATGGTAGGTGTAGCATCAACCCTCGCCAATGTAGATAATTTTGGAAAAATGGTTGATGATATTGAACAGTATAAGGAGAAAATGTCCCAAATGAAGGAAATCCTAAGTAAAGAAAGAGGAGAAGTGCAAAACCTAAAAAGGAAGCACGATGACACTCTCACAGAATTGGAGAGACTTAAAGAAGTATATCCCATTTTGCAATCAGACAAAGACGCCTTAGTATTGTCAGCTAATATCACTGAAGGAGAGAAAAAGGATCTTGAGAGAATATTTCTAGAGTTAGAAAAGCAAAAGGGCAGAATTGACAAAAGAGTTGAAGAATTAGAAATTCAGAATAGTTTGCTAGATAAGCAACTCAAGGCGGAAAATGAAAAAAAGATTGATATTGCTCCTTTCTGTAATCAAGCATCTTTGCTACAAAAGGAAATAAATCAGATTTTATTGAAGTTGGCAGGAGAGTTGTATAGAATTAAGCAAATTGAGGCTAGATTGAAAGAGGTAGCACACAGCTCATCAGAGTTCACAAAGAAGTTATCAGATGTGGAAGAGCTTGTGCAGAACCAATTAACGTGGATAGGAGCTAATCCGACCTTCCCGTCAAACATTCCTCAGAAAACTATAGGAAGTCTAAAGATGGAATTGGCAATATTAAATTTTGGCTGCAAATCAGCAGTAAGGTTGAACACAACCATTGATAAAACAGTGGAGAAGTTTACCGAGTTCTACAAAAGAATATGTTCAACCCACAATCAATTCCAGGTTTTAGTAGGTACTTAAGATCAAGATCAAGACTTCCCACCCAAAGAGGGGCATTTAAATAACCTTCAGGACAAGCTACAGACAGGGGAAGAAAGCATAACTAGGATTGAATGCGTTAGTGAGGAAGCTATTGGAGTTTGGATCGTACAAGTTTCAGTCCACAAGCATCTTTTTGAGGAGTTACTGAGTCATAACTTACCTAAAGTAAAGGAGATAGAATCCCAGTTGTCTAGGCATGAAATAGTTGCACATGTGGTGGAGCTAGTATAATATTGAATCATTAATGAAGAGGCTCAAGCATGGGATGTTTTTATTAAGAAACCAATTGGGCCCACTTAGGATTTTTGTTTTATTCACAAGTGAAGGATTTTATGTAATATTTTGTATCTATTTCCTTTTTCCTAGTGAGCACACTAGAAGACAATTTTTTGTAAATGAAGAGTCAGGGAAGCCCAAAGGGCATGGACAACCAAAAGGATTTTTTGTAAATGTATAAGTAAAGGTAGAGTAGAATAGGATGGGGACTTTGTTTGGCTCCCATATGCTGAAATGTTTTGTAAGGAGAATTACTTTTTATAATAAAGAGGAATGAATTTTGCTGGAGAGAGGATTGCATGAGTTTCAAAGCATGTTGTGTAGATCGCTGAATAAAGAATTATTTTTGTTTAGCATGCTGTACAATTTGTGAGATTGTTCTAAACCCGCTGAACTATTTATGTGTTATGAATGATTTCATTTTATGTTATGAATATTATGCAATGATGAATGATGAATGAATTCACTTCACAGAGCTATCTTTGAGTTAATTTTCTATTTTATTTACGTATTCATAATTTATAATCTATCTGTAGAATTCTATATGCAAAAAATGTAGTACATCATTCATATTATTATTAATCTTGCTCCCTGGGGATAGTTTTGAATAGATTTAGATTAGTTGTTCTTTTATTTCGTAGAGTGACTGTGGGGTAGGAGCAGTAAGACATAGGGAATACCTGCGCATCTCTAGTGAGGTTCTTACCCACTATCACTTGAATTTAATATAGGCACTTTCATATCATTCATAAAACATAAAATTACATAAACGATGGACCGAGCCACAACCGGTAAAATAGATTTAAAACTTTCCTATAATTCTACAGTAGTCGGGATGCTAACCAGACGGATTCCCCATACTGAACGATAAACGGTCTAATCGGGAATATTTGTTGGGGAGAATCCCTACTGTCGGTACCTGGGATTTTTCCAGGAATCAACAGACCTGAAAGATTAAACTTATGGAAAAGGACCCTTTATGAGGTTAGTTTTCTATTTTTCGTGCTCTGGACCTAAAAATGAAAACGATTCTGAGCGTTCTTTATGTCTTAGTCATTCTCTCTAAACCCTAAGAAAAAAGAATCAAGTTTACTATTGTCCGTACCATTCTCGTAAATAAATGGAACTTTCCGAGTGATCTTGCCTTCCTTCACACTCGTTAAACTCAAGCTATATGTTGCTTTTGAAGGTGCATCAGTCTGGTTTTATTTTACCCCTTTTTTGTACCTTGTCGACTAACTACGAAAAAGTAATAACTTAGTTCTCTTGAGATAAGATGTTTCTCCTCTGTATTGTTTACACTTTTTCGGACTTAGGATACTAACTTTACAAAAAATCACTCCCTAGAGTCTTCTTTGGAGTTTTCAGACTCTCAAAACTATGAAAACACCAACAAGCATCTACTAGTTTGGGATCATAAAATACATGAATCAGTGCATATCAAGCATTATTATCTCCCCTCTTCAAGCTTGTCAAAAATTAAGAGAGACTTGAGTTGACTTTCTTGGACTCGTTAAAACTTAACAAGAAAGATAAGGAAGAATTTCTCTCTTTGGGTTATAAATAGTGGGAGCATGTCATCCTTGAACAAAGCACTCTCTAAACTTTCCAATACTCATGTCTCAGTTTACACTTCCAGCCTAACTATTATGTCTAGTTTCTAGTCCTCCACTTCTCATTTATAAATGGGGAATTTGATCATGTCTCCTACATGAAAGATAAGTCTAGTGTTCATATCTACAAGTCAAAATCTGCCTTGGGTCATCTCTGTGTCGTGCTCACTGTTCAAGGATCTATACCTTTACCCGGTTATCCAAATTCCCATCATTATAATATCTGAGAATTCCTTGTGTCTACCTTCTTTCATCCAGTTTCTTAGTCAATCTTGTGATCTGTTGAAGGATTCATTGCCTTCCTCCTCACTTCACGATTTCTCAGTAGCTCCTAAAGACGAAGAACTAGATTTTTTAGGATGGTACCTTAGGATTCACTACCCTTATTGGTGAACTCCTTCGTTTCAGTTGTTAGCATCACTCATTTACTGACATTCTGTTGAGTTCCTTCCATGTTCAACTTCGGCTCATCTATTCACATGGTAGGGATTGTACTGGTTACTATGGACGAAGACCTCAGGTTCATGCCTCTACAACCTAAGTTTCACAATATTGTGTTATGTTCAACAGCACTACTTCTATATTTCAAAGACTCATCATTGTATATTGTGGTTCTAATCCACCTTTGTAATATACATGGCCTTGCTTCCCATATTGTATGATGTAATCAAATATTGTAAAGGAGCTAGTGTTCCGCTTCATTGAACATGGCATCCTCATATATGATTTTGTATATGACTTTGATATGTATTGTTTTAGGTACCTCCTTGAAGCCTTGGTAACTGATTTCTTCAGTAATAAAGTTTGTAATTTATTTCAACCATTGCTTCCTCTGACCTCACACATTAGGGGGCATCTGTTATCCTTTGAAATGACACTTCTTCATTTGAGTACTGACACTCAATGTGTCGGTACACAAAAGGACAAAATGGATAGAAATGGCCAAAACACTATAGATGTGCATGACCTTTGATTCATCATCCTATTACCATCCAGACCTATTTTTCATAAGTTCATTAAGGTGAATTCACGACTATTGCCATTGTAACTCATGTATCATTCATGAGTATTGACATTGCAACCTGTGTTTACATGATTAGGGTTGTAATTCGCAGGTTTCCCTTGTGAAAGTCATGTATCATGCACGGATTGCTAATATTAATAGTCACAAATGCCTTAATCCAAAATTAAAAAATATAAACAAGTTTAGTCGAGGATAGTTGGGCTCTTAATCATAACTATCCCAACTTCCCCAACCATCTCAACCTTCATAACTTCTCTCTTTCCTCATGTATAAATAGAGGGCAGGGGTTGAGGATAAACATGATCATTTATAGAGAAAAGTTATGCAAGTGGTTTTCCTTTGGAGATATTGGAGCAACACAACTCAATTCCTTGGCTAGAAGAGGAGCACTTGTTTATCACCCTCGCCTTCCATGTGTTGAAGTTTGAGGTGCCTTAAAGTTGGTCTTCTGGTTGGACGAAGATTGATGCCATTGCTCCAAGCTCTTGTTCAATACTTCAATATCCACAAAGGTTTAGAATTTTTGTACAAAACTAAGCTCTTGTACACCCTTGCTCTGATACCATGTCAAAGTATGAGCAAAAATAGAATATTCTTGGACTTTAAAACTTTTCTTTAATGAACAATCACATCATACGTTAATCTCATAAACAATTCAATAACATTAGACACAAGATGTACCCTGGTAAAAACATCCAAATATGGAGGATGGAAAACCATTCAATCCTGTTAGTATGATAGATAATTGCAAAGAATGATTTCCAATACACAAGCAAATGCCTGATAAGAGATAGAAATAGAGAAGATATCAATAGAATTACTGTCTCATCCTTTCCAAGTGCATAACACTTTAATATCAATCTTATTCATTCATACAATGAGAGATAGAAAATGGTTACATGCCTTTGTGCACCATGAAAACTGTTTGCACTCTTCATACATTAACCTTTCATTCTTTCCTTGACTTGGTGCCAAGTTGTCACCTCAAAGTTATCTCCCATGCAGAAGATATGTGCCTTCCTTCTTTCACTGAGTGTTAACTGCATTTAATTGAATGTGAACTGATTGAACTGAACTCAATCATCAACTGACTACTTGATAATTAGTTAGGATTTTAACTAAATTTATTTAGTGCTTCACAATTAGTGCCACCCATGAACAAACACTTTGCATAAATCAAGGAGTAGATTCATTAATTAACTAAAACTTGTTTTTCCACAACTGATACTTAACTAATGTCTTTGCAATTCGAGTTCATTAAATATATATGACATGGGAAATTCGAATCATTACTCTTTCTCTATGATGATCTTATTTATCATTAATTAAATATTGCATGGTCCATACATTTATTATTTAATTAATCATCTTACCATATCATACTCAAAAGGATTGTTCCATACTAATGATCATATGTATTACCCCGGGCCATATAGTCATATGCTAAACTAATTCACTTTAAGGGTAGGTAAGCCCTTGAGGAGACTTATAGCACCTAGTGACCATGACTAGCAATACTTCACATAGACTATCCACATGACTTGATACAACACAAGTCTATACTTTGATACAACACAAGTCTATAGTCTTGATACAACACAGGGCTAGTCTTGATACAACAGAAGACCAATCTTAATACAACACAATATCTTGATATTGATACAACACAATGTCCTATATTGATACAAAACAATATTCCTTAACTTAATACAACATAAGTTCCTGACTTGATACAACATAAGTCCCTTAACTTGATACAACACAAGTTTCTAAACTTGATACAACACAAGTTCTAGACTTGATACAACACAAGTTTCCTAGAGATCGACTCTTGATGTTGTACATTTAACATCAATCCTTCCAAGTATACATTGTCTTGGTCAATGTCAAGTGTTTATGATAATTTCCCTTGTACTACAACCCATTTTGATTCCTTTGACTACTGCATCTGCTGATGAGTTAAAGTTCCATACTATGATTAGTTTAAGTTGTTAGGGTCTTACCCTAACCTCCCTACTTTAGGATACATAAAATTTAGTCAATTAATGTATTCAACCATATCCTTTCAATAAGTCTTATTATATAGGTGGATAATTAATTAATCTTAAAAGGGTGTTACTCTTAATTAAGGTCCACTATGGAGTTGGTACTCATTAATTATGGGACCACAAGTAGTTAGCATTTTCCAATTGGAAGCCTAATTAAAGAACTAGGAGGATCTAGATTGTTTTGTTCAGTATTGTTGTATTTGGATCTTGACTCAAGTGAAAGGTCACCCAACCTCAAGAGGAAAGTGAACATTTCTTTCTATGGATTATCATAAAATATAAGGGTTTATTCTGCAAAATTTTATTTCAACTATATTTGTGTTTGTATTTTGCACTATAATTTCTAGTTTTCTACATTATAAATATTTGTAAACATAGTTGTGTTCTAAGGTTAAGGGTTAAAGACTACTAAAAGTGGTATCGGAGAACTTTGTTGAGATTACACACCTATAGGATGTTAGCATATTTTTTGATGCTAGATATGTGTTCCAATGTCTTTAAATAACATAGGGATCTGGCATTCAATGGGTAAAATTGTTGTTAAGGAAGAATACATGCAATAAATACAAGTTGTTTCACCTGGTTGGACACCCTTGTAAAACCTATTGGTACCCATTTGAGTAGTACCACATTAGGAATCAAAATCATATAGAATTTCACTTATTTGTACCCTTGGGTATACCAAAAGTCCCCTAGGAAACTGTTGTAA